>CM031377.1:44521064-44918801 GCA_018208015.1 Medicago ruthenica | reverse complement strand
ACACATATTGAAAGCTAATTAACTAATGGTCCCCGTTGAGTACAACGGATGTGAGGGGTGGTATTACCTTCCTCTCGCATAACCGATTCCCGAACCCGAATTTGGTTGCGATGACCTTGTTCTCGTTCTCAAAGGGGTTTATCGACGTTCCCCTTTTCAAAAATAAAACTTCGGTGGCAACTTTACTTTCTAGCGAGCGTTTTTCACCCGCGCATTTTTCCCACCGCTTCAAATATAGCATATGATAAACAATATTGTTAATACCATAACCGTGTACCTTGAATAGTTGAAGAATCCATAGAGACTTGAAAGAGACTTGAGAGAATTAGGTTTTGAGAGATGCTTTTGCTGCCTTACTGATGGAGCGTTATTTATGTTTTTCAGTATGTCTAACCTAATGGGATAGTTAGATTATATACTCATCAGTGGAAGCAGGGACCTCTCAAATGGGCTGACTAATAAGAACGGCTCAACCCATCACGACCCGTTCACAAGAAGCCCAATATAAATAACAAGTACAATAATATTAAATATTTGATACTATATTTTAATAATTAATAAAAGTAAATCCAAAATATTCAACAATCTCCCACTTGGATTACTTTAATTAATTATCAAAAGGTAATATAAGAATGGTAGTAGAAGTATATCAAATATTTATAATAGTACTTGTCATAAAAAATATAAGAAACACAACATTCAACAATGCAGAAATTGAATCCGATAGGACAAACAAAATCATACATGTTAAACCTTACATTTCACATAAAATAAAGAATATGGATTAACATTATAAATTGATATAAAATGTTATAAGAGATATGATTATAGAGTGACGTCATTTATTACATATCTCATAAAAATTACATCAATAAGGTAACAATCAGACTCCCACTAATTCAGGATATCAAATGACTTAACTAAACCCATGTGTGTCACATGCCTCTGAAAAACTCCAACAGTTAAGCCCTTGGTTAGTGGATCTGCCAACATGTTCTCTGTAGCAAGATGTTCAATTCGAGTCTGAAATTCAAGAATTTTCTCTCTCACAAATAAATATTTAATGTCAAAATGCTTTGACCTAGATGAGCTCTTAGTATTTTGAGTGAAATGAACAGCAGCAGTATTGCCGCAATATATCACAAGTGGCCTAGATATACTTTCAACAACTTTGAAATAAGAAATTGAATTCTTCAGCCACATAGCTTGACAAGTAGCCTCGTAACAAGCGACATACTCTGCCTCCATGGTAGAAGTAGCTATAAGAGTTTGTTTAACACTCTTCCAAGAAATAGCTCCTCCTACCATCATAAAAATTAAGCCGAAGTGGACTTTCGGTCGTTAGGGCAACTTGCAAAATCAGAATCAGAATAACCAATGACCTTGAGTTGATCAGACTTCTTATAGGTCAACATATAATCTTTGGTTCCCTGCAAATATCGTAAGACCTTTTTAACGGCTTTCCAATGACCCAAACCTGGGTTGCTCAAGTATCTTCCCAAAGCATTAACTGCAAAAGCAATATCAGGACGAGTGCAAACTTGAGCATACATCAAACTACCAACAACGGAAGCATATGGGACTTTTTCCATTTCAGCAATTTCATTATCATTTTGAGGACATTCCGAATTAGAGAGCTTATCACCCTTCTGACCAGGCGCAACACATGGGGAGCAAGCGTGCATATTAAAACGCTTAAGAATCTTTTCAATATATCCCTTTTGAGACAATCCAAGAACACCATGTGACCTATCACGAAAGATTTGGATGCCTAAAACAACTGAAGCATCACCAAGGTCCTTCATATCAAACTTCTTTTGTTGAGGATTATAATGTTTGACTTCAGCTTTACAACCCCATACATGAAAATGTTTTAAACTCGGCTTCTTTCCTGTCATAAGCTCATAGGGAGTTTTGGATACAGACTTACTTGATACTTGATTAAGAATGTACGCAACAGTTCTCAAGGCGTCTCCCCAAAGAAAATTAGGCAATGTAGAATGACTCATCATACATCTCACCATATCCATAAGGGTACGGTTACGTCTCTCTGCAACTCCATTCTGTTGAGGAGTGCCAGGCATAGTATACTGAGTTTCAATTCCACATTCATCAAGAAATCTGGCAAACGGTCCTGGATTTCTTCCGGTCTCATCATACCTACCATAATATTCTCCTCCTCTATCAGATTTCACACATTTGATCTTCTTTCCTGTTTTTAACTCAATAGTAGCTTTAAAAGACTTGAATGCATCCAAAGAACTACATTTTTCTTGCAGAAGTTCTATCCAACAAAACCTAGAGAAATCATCAATGAAAGTTATCAAATACTTTTGTCCACCCATAGCAGCAGGAGTTATAGGTCCACACATATCAGTATGAATCAATTGTAGGACATTGTCACATCTATTCCCTTTTGAATTCCTAGATATGGCAGTTAACTTTCCTTTTAAGCAATCGACTCAAGTTTCAAAATCAGAGAAATCGAGATTAGGAAGGATATTGTCTTTAATTAACCTTTCAATATTCAACAGATATAATCCATCACGCAAAATTCTAGAACATACGGTAATAGATTTAAAAGAAACAACCAGTTTTCCATTGCCAAAATTAAAAGTGTAGCCACATTTATCCAATGCAGAAACATAAATCAAATTCCTTCTCATGGAAGGTACATAAACTGCATCCTTTAAAATTAAAGTGTGTCCAGAAGGTAAAAACAAGGAAACAACTCCTATTTCTAAAACAGGTACTCCAGCTTCATCTCCCACGATGACCTTTGCCTCAACATCACTTGGTTTCCTCAGGCTTGCGAACCCCTGCAAAGAATTCACAACATGAATAGTTGCACCTGAGTCTAACCATCAAGTATCCGAAGGTACATCTACTATATTAGATTCAAACAAAGCTAGAGCTAAGAGTGTACCTTCTTTTTCAAGTTTCCTCTTCAGGAAATAACAGTCATCAACCTTATGACCATATTTCTTGCAGTACTTGCAATTCCCCTTATACTTAAAAGATTTCTTTTTAGGTTCCAAATGTTCCACTGCATTTCCTCTTTTCTTATCATGAGAGTGATGTTTTCCTTTGTGATAGCTTCCCTTAAAACCCTTAGTGCCCGTGGAAGAAGCAACAACAAAATGAACACTCTGAGATTTTGCCTTCTTAAAAGATTCCTCTTCTTGGGTGATGATAGCAATCATTTCATCAACCATCCATTCCGCCTTTTGAGTATTATATGATGTCCTCATAACATCAAACTGAGGAGGCAAGGATTCAAGGACTCTCCAGATCAAAGTATCTTCACCAATCTCAACCTTAAGATCGTTAAGCTTGTTGTAGTAATTCATCAACTTCATGATATGCTCTCGTACACCGCTAACACCGTCATACTTGGTCTTGTCGAACAATGACAGATACTCGCATTTCTTAGCCTTGTCAAAACGAGTGAACTTTTCACTAACAGCCTTCAAATAATCTTTAGCATTGTTACTTCTGGCATGCTTTACCTAATAGATTTCTCCATAGTGTAAGTAATGACCTTAAGCGACTTCCTATTAGAGTTTTCCCATTCTTTATGGAAGATTTTCTGAGCTTCAGTAGACTCATTAGTACGGGCAGCAGGCTTATCAGTTCTTAAAGCTAAATCAAGGTCATTGATAGATAAATATAGATCCAAAGAATCTTTCCACTCCTCATATTTAGTCCCATTCAGAGTTTTCACGGAGCTAGGAAAAGAGACTGTCATGGATGAATAAGGAATCATTAATAAATTATGAATAGAATGATTCCACATATACGCAGTCAAACTTATCCTTAATAAAACTCTATAATATTATGATCTTAAAATAAATACAATAATAAGAAAACTTATATTACCAATTCCAATATCGATAGGATATTTGAAAATGATAAATATAAGCATAAGGCATAAATAAGATTATTGTATCGTAACAAAATTACATTGATAATAATATACCGATAGGGTATAATTACTACTAACTTAATATAGATCATAATTACTACTAAGTAATTATTTATTTATTAAATGAAGTTATGATATAATTTTTTTTTTCATAGGCTCAAAATGATAATTGTTTACTTGGAATTTATATCAATAATAATATATCCATAGGATATAGTTACCATTAATATAAATGAATTAATTGCTATAGAATAAATTTTATTTACGCAATCAACATACATAACTCGCACAACTGCCCTTGCGATAGGCAAAGTTACAATTGTACAAATTGACAATATCTATGCTCAAAAGAATTTGATAGGTTTATATCAAGCATAGGCAGACCCTAAATGTATTTTAATTATTGTAATCCTTTTAAGTGGAAAACTAGGACACATAAATAATTTAATTTTGGCCTATAGTAACGCATGACGGTTACTGCACAGTTGGAAAACAAAATACGTGCCTAATTTTATGCGGTGCCTGGCGGTTATTATTACTTAATGAAACTGAAATACATGAATTTGCCTAATTTAATGGTGCATAATGAAACTGAAATACGTGTCTAAAGCCAAGTGAAAATTGCAGTTACGTTCATGTGAAAATTGCAGGCAGACAAAGAATACATGAATCCAACGTTTTAATATTCAATTAATGTCAACACAGTCAATTTTCATGCATATATTTTAATTCAATCAAGGAAAACAAATCGTTGATATAGACATGGATAACAAGATTATAATTTCATTCTACTGTACATATTTATGACAATATTCTTATAATATTCGATTTGCAATGATGACATGTAATCACAATCGTAAATGTATAATATTCAATTGTGATAATTTGCATCGGTTACGGTTATTCAAATAGCCATACAACATATCTATTTGGCTCTGATACCAATTGAAGTATATTTTAAACAGAGGACCAAAATCATAGATATGAAAATATAGCATATGATTAAACAATATTGTTAATACCATAACCGTGTACCTTGAATAGTTGAAGAATCCATAGACTTGAGAGAATTAAGTTTTGAGAGATGTTTTTGCCGCCTCACTGATGGAGCGTTATTTATGTTTTTCAGTATGTCTAACCTAAAGGGATAGTTAGATTATATACTCATCAGTGGAAGCAGGGACCTCTCAAATGGGCTGACTAATAAGAACGGTCCAACCCATCACGACCCGTTCACAATAAGCCCAATATAAATAACAAGTACAATAACATTAAATATTTAATACTATATTTTAATAATTAATAAAAGTAAATCCAAAATATTCAACAAATTATTGTCATTATTATTATTATTATTATTATTATTATTATTATTATTATTATTATTATTATTAACAAAAGTGTGAACAATATCGAGAAGGTGAGGGGGGTCAATTTGAAGGCTCAGAACTTGGGGCAGAGAGTAGCCTAAAATAGACAGGGCGAGATTATAAATTCTGATCGCTCTCTTCTTCGAATGTCGTTCAGAAAATGGGGGAAAAGCATTTCTGAAATCTCGTGGACGATTGAATTTGGTATTTGATTATCAAACAAGGCGAGATAAGACAAGACATCATCGTTTTGGAGCACTTGAGGTGTGAAGGAAGGAGTGACATTCAAGTAACTTGATAGTTGAGAATCAGAGTTCAAATCCTTCCGTGATGAGAAGCTCTAGTGGAAAACAACCATTTCGCGAGTTCATATATTTCAAGGCTGATGTCGTCCACGTAACTTGCGCGAATCTGATCATTTAAATTCCAAATGGCTTTGTTGCATTTCACTAAGATATTTTCAGCTTCTAGGTCATCTTTCCCTACTTGATGAGTGAGAGCCAGCATCTCCATGTGCCGTAGCTCTTCTCTAGTTCCTTTGAATCGTAGACCCATGTATACCAACCTTGGTACGTAAGCTTCTTCGTTTGATGAGTTTGCAAATTCTAATGGAACTAAGGAAATGCTACATGATTGAATGTAATCGTGGTCTACAGATTTTAACAATGTGTCATTTGTTTTTTGATTTTCCATGGCCTAGTTGTAATTAGGTAATTTTTTTAAGGCCTTGAAGAGTGAGGAAATGATTATGACCTAATTCAAATGAAAATCACCAGTTTTATAAACAGGTGACCCCAATCCATACTTTGAAGAAAATGCCTCCCTCACAATTTCGCCGGGGATAAATCGTAATTAAAAAGCTTTGGTTTGGTTGGGCTTTGTATGATGAATTAACAGGTTTAGCAAATAGATTTGGGTTAAAATCATTAGCTGAAATGATTAAATGATTATATGTTGGTACATTTGAGTAATTGAATGTTTTTATAATTAGTAAACTATATTTATTGTCATAACCTACATTTTACAATCATTAATTAAAGAAGAGCTTACGTAGAACCATAAATTATGGTTGGTAGAGATGGGTCTACATACGATTCAAATGAACTAGAGAAGAGCTGCGGCACATGACACATTGTTAAACTCTGTAGACCACGATTACATTCAATCATGTAGATAACAAAGGAACTAGATAACAAATAATTAAAAGCAAATTTATTCAAACAACATAAATTAAAGAAGTCGAATACAATTGCAAACACACAAAAGCATAATTTGTTTCTCACTGGAAACAAAGAAAAGGACGTAGGAATCGACAATGAAATTCTTGTCCTTAAGTGGAGTGATGATAGGCTATGATAGCATAAACAGTCTGCACAACGGTGAGAATAGCCACCACACCGGCAACGAAGTTGTAGTCTCGCTTCATAAATTTGGTAAGCCATTCTAAATAGTATGCGAAAAGATGGCACAATGTTTTCCAGATTTGTATAAGAAGAAATACCTTTGAGTAGTTGTTCAATTCATCAACCATTTTAACATAACCAGAACCAACAACTCCATGGTTAACTCCAAACGACATTGTGCGGAAAAACTCCTTCAACTCTTTATTACTCATTTTCATATGATCTACAATGATATTCTTGTTCTTCAGAAGTTTCACATCATCTGCACAACATATTAAGTCATTGAAAATCAACGCAGCTGAAGTGAATTTGACGTTGTTGGAAGATGTTTTTTTTCAGTCCATTTTATGATGCTCCCAAGCAATTACATTGCGCCACTTTGCTTTCGTTGTTTTTGTGATATGCAGCGATGCAATTTCAAGTTTCCCGTTTTCAAACTTAAACTCAAAGTTCAAACCTCTCACTCCTCCTTTTGCGAGCATATCAATTTTCTTATTTTTAACGATCTTATTTCCAAGCCGTATTAACACACCGCCAAAAGAATTCCTAATCAAACCAAAGCAAGAAATATTACTGCCATCTTTATCTTGACGAGTGAGTTGGATACTTACCCCTGCAGCTTGCAGCCTGGAAGCACAATTCTTTAGTTTAAGCTCCATCACATTCACAAGTTGAGGTTGTGGATCAGTGTCCAATAGATGAGCATTGTCCAGACCAGTAGCATTATTCACGAAAGAATGAACAACATCGAGAAGGTGAGGCGAACAAGTGTCAAGGCTTTGAATTTGAGGCAGAGAGTAGCCTAAAATAGACAAGGCGAGATAATTAATTTTGTTCGCATCAAACAAATGGGGGAAAAGTATTTTAAAGAGCCTGTAGAGGATGAAAATTGGTATTTGGTTCTCAAACAAGATGAGATCACACAAGACATCTTCGTTTTGAAGCACTTGTGGTGCGGTAGGGGTAGGGGTGTTCACGCGACTTGGTAGTTGAGAATTGAACCCTTTTGTAATGAGAAGCTCTAACAGAAAACAACCATCCACTAACATAATTTTTGCGAGTTCTTGCTTTTCTAAGTCGATGCCATCCACGTACATTGCTCGAATATTTTCATATTCATCACATAACTCTTTGCAGCATTTCTTCAATCTTTCTGTAAATTTGTCTTCGCGTACTCGTTGAAAGAGAGAAAACATACAGCGTAATTTTATCTCTTCCCTAAGCATTAGCTCTTCTCTTCTTCCTTTGTACCGGGGACCCATGGATACCACCCTTGGCATGTAAGCATCGTAAGCATCATCGTTTGATGATTTTTTTAGTTCTTTCGGAACCATGAAAATGCTATATGCTTGAATAAAACAATAGTTGTCAGATCGTAGCAACGTCTCCATACATTCAAATAACTTATATTCTGGCACTTCATTTTCCATGGCTTGTAACTTAATTTGGTAATTTTGTTTGGTTTCTTTTTCCGACGGAGGGTAATTTTTTTTAAGGCCATGATAGAGGGACTATATATAAAGCTAGGATGAATATGGTTTAATTGGACTTTTTATGTCTCTAGATAGCTTCTTAGAGAAGAGGAAATGATTATGATTCACTTCAAATAAAAATTACGCTTAATTGCAGTTTTGACCCCCTAAGTATAACAAACTTGCGATTTTGACCCCCTATTAAAAATAATAACAAATCAGCCCTGTATGTTTACCCCTTTTGCATTTTTGGCCCCTCAGACCAATTTTAACCAAGTCAATGCAGACGTGGCACCCACATCACTTAAGTGAGGTGCCATATGTGTTAATGTCTGAATTATTTAAATGTTTATGCCATGCAGAAAAATAATAAAATGAAAAAAAAAAAAAAAAACAAAATATCTCTGCTCTTTCTTCTACTCTATCTTCTCTCTCTCCTTTCTCGCCACCCTCAACCAATTTCTTCCAGAAAATCCCAATTTCATCCAGATCTCCTCTCTACTCTTTCGTCTCTCCCTCCAAAACCAAATTCTCCCTCATGTCCACCATGGCCATGTCCACCCATTCGCTCTTCTAATATTACAGATTTTTCAACAATTTTTTGATTGGCACCCTTCAACAATTTTCAACAATTCTTTGATTACGATTTTCTCAATTCATCCAGATCTGAGTTTGGGTGCTGGGTTTCTCTAAGAAAGACATTGAAGACGGCTACGAATTTGGTTATGGATTAAGAAGGAGGAACAAGTAGAATACAAATGAAAAATTGGTTATGGGTTTCACGAGTTGGGTTATGGGTTGTTGTTTTCTTCTTCTATCATTCAATCAACCTAATGTTCCAAATTCATTGCAAAATTTATGTTGTATATCTTGCTAGTTAATTAGATTGAATTTGTTTTCCTCTTGTTTCAGATCCATTCTTATTCTGCAAATCTGAGACACTACTGTTGGGTGTAAAATTAGGGAAATGAATGAATATTGCTGGAATTTTGTTGCTGGAAATGAATTTTGTTGGGGGGGAAAGTCAGCCGAATGAAATGAATGAAATTGTTGCTGGAATGAATGAATTTTGTTGCAGAAATTTTGAGAAGCTATTGTTGGGATAAAATTAGGGAAACCAATGAATATTGTTGGAATTTTGAGACAAGATTTTAATTGTTTTTTAAATTTTCTGAGTTTAGATGAAGGATGATGAATATGATGTTGAAAGAGATGAATATCATGTTGAAGGAGATGAATTTTTTGAGTTTTTCATTCATAATTTTATTTATTTATTTTATTTTGGAAATAATTATGTGGTATTTTTACTTATTTTGAATTAAAAAAATTATACACGTGGCATCCTACTCATCTGAGTGAGGTGCCACGTCTGCATTGACTTGGTCAAAATTGACCTGAGGGGCCAAAACTGCAAAAAGGGTAAACATAAGGAGCTGATTTGTTATTGTTTTTTATATGAGGTCAAAATCGCAGATTCGTGATACTTAGGAGGCCAAAACTACAATTAAGTCTAAAAATTATGATCCCTTTTATAAACAGGTGACCAACTCCAGATTTTGTAGAAAATGCCTTTCAAGTTCATTCGTATTAATTATGTTTCTGGTTGAACTTGTGAAACAAACAAACTAAATTTTCACACTACACCGCCTAATTATGTTTCTGGTTGAACTTGTGAAACAAACAAACTAAATTTTCACACTACACCGCCTCATCAAGACATTCAATAGTGTTAAAATTTGAAGTCTAACTCAACCATACAAAACCAGCTTGTAAGGTGAGGAGTGTCTCGCCGCAATTAAGGTGGGATTACCAACACTCTCCCTCACGCTCAGATCCAATAGACATGAAACGTGCCAATGCGGAATCCCAACGGTAAATCTTAGATAGGCTCTGATACCACGTTGAAATTTTAGGGTCTAACTCATTCTTAAAAAACCGACTTGTAAGGTGAGGAGTGTCTCACCGCAATTAAAGTGGGATTACCAACAAATAGTTATTGTGCCCATCAGCATGTTTATCACAATAATTGTATGTAATGTTTAGTAGTAGTAGTAGATGCTGCAATCAGAACAGAGATCAGGAAGAAAAGTGGTTAACTGTCACAGTATCATAGTGTTTCATACGTACTACTACAATATGTTTAATTTTGAATGGCATAAATCTCGTGTCCCAAGTGGGCCATGAAGAAGATATAGTTGAGATTTTTTATATTTGAAATTTTGAATTCTAGATGAATTGACTAATTCAGCGTCAACTCTGAAACACCTAATCTCACATTATCACTTGTTTTGATCAACCCGTTTTTTAGAGGGTAATTTATTCCTAATGACAAATATAGTTCAATTTTAGAATAAAGAAGATGAAGATTACATATCGAACAAAATAGATAAATAAGTTTGATGTTCTTGAGATGAAAATGATAATTGATTATAAGAAGAAAAAAAACAAAATGGTGAGGCCTACATTATCTCTTGATGAATTTGGGGTAATTTACCTCTAATGACAAGTAGGATTGAATTATAAAACAAATGAGATGAAAATCACATGTTGAATGAAGCAGATGAAGACGTTTGATGTTCTAAAGATGAAAATGATATTTGATTATAAGAAAAAATATGAACAAATGGATTTTTCTTTGATAGGGGTAAATTACCCCCAAATCATCAAGAGGTAATGTAGAAAAAACATTTTTTTTGTGACATTCTCCACATTAATATATGCAAGTAAGACCGATAAAGTTGCAATCTTTGTAGCACCAACGCTTTTGATCAAAGATTCATTCACCATTTGAGTGAAAGAAGCCACTAACACGAGCAATTACATATAATTATGTGATTTGAAATCAAATTATTATTGGTGTTAATTTGTAATACAATATCGCGTCCATTGTAAGTGTCTGCTTCATTGACTAGCTGCAATTACACATTTAATTTAGAAATACTTGCAAAGTTATTTGATATTGATGAAAAGAAGAAAGATATATATTCAATTGTTAATTCTTGATTCTAATCCTAAAAATCCAAATATTTCAAAACTATTATCAACAAATTTACATCAAATCGCAAAGTTAGCTTGATATATTAATCAACATATGTTAAATATGTTTCTGGTCCCTACATTTTATGTCACTTTGAAAAATAGTCCCTACATTTCAATAAATGTTTTTAAAATCTCCACATTTTTACTCCGTTAGCATAATTAGTCCCAGCCGGCAATTTCTTACTCAGTCACCAAACAAAATGGTGATCTGGCACATTTTTTTTTACCATTTTTTTTTGCTTTAAATATGTTATTCTATCAAGCAGGTTTTGAAACAGAATTCAATTTTTATTACTTTTTATCACAAATTTAGAAGCATAAAGAATTGAGTTAAGAGATGCCTCGTTCAATTATAAAAACTGAGAAATCAAAATCAGACTTGCAATGGAGCCAAGCCTGTAAATCTATCAAAATGAAAGTACCAAATACATGACTCGAATTGAAAGGGAGTTTTCCAGATCTGTATTTGGGCATAATCGAACATGAATTTGGGCATAATTCTTTTTAATTCTCAACAAATTTTTCCCAAATACAGAACGCTTATTAATTCTAAAACCCTTTTATCAAATTAAACAATTTTTTCAATCGTGTGGTAAGCCGGCAACGACGACGATCCTGTTTGAGTTGCTCACACCGGCGACCATGTGGTTATGCTGAGAGAGACGTCATAATTCTGTGGTGAAAGATTGGGGGTGCCGCTGTGACCTCGTGGTGGAAGGTTGGGGGCGCCTCCGTGACTTCGGTCTATGCGTCGGAACCGGTGGTGAAAGGGGGCGACGACGAACCTTTGGTTGTGGAAGGTGAGGAGAAGCAGAAAGCTGCGGAGGAAGGAAGAAGAATCGTTAACGTGAGAAGAAGAATGAAAACATAAGTGAGTTTGAGAAATTTGGCACAGGATTGACACATAAAAACGTATGTTTTAATCTTAGGCATTAGTTTAAAGCTAAATGTGCCACGTCACCATTCCGTTTAATAAAAAATGACACATCATCATCTTGTTTGGTGACTGGGTAAGAAATTATGACAGATGAGGCATAATTTATTTTGATCGGTTGATTGTAATATCTCGCGTAGGCGTAACTTTTATCAGTAAAAGAGGAATTATGAGTGAGTATGGGCAAAATTGTAATTATGAAAGGAAGGGGTATAAATAGGGAGAAGATTGATATTTCTTCATTTTCCTCATTTCCATCTCTCACTAAAGTTCAAATTTTCTCTCCCTCTCTCTCTAGAATTCGGTTATCATCATCAGCAACCTTAATCTATCAGTTTTCTTCCCTGATTTCTTGAATTGAAAGCAAGCAAGCTTTTGAGAAAGTTTGAAGCAAGAGGAAGCTTAAGGAAAGAGTAAGACCAAGCTAGGGTTTTGGTACAAGGAAGCTTGTCAAGAATCAGCAAGTATTAAGTGAGTTCCTTAGAGTAGCAATATCCTTTTTGGGTTATATTATGTGAGAATTGCAACTCAATTCTTAGGAATTTAGAGAAAAAGATAGTTTTCCCCTTTTTGATACTTATGTTTGATTCCTGTTTAATCCTTGATTACAGTATGTTTTTATAGTTTAAAATGAGTCACTGGCACGTTTCAAAGATCACTGGGCAGTTGGGTACCAAGATGTTTGAGGTTGAAACACGTTTTTCAGAAAATTCTAAGTCCTGCTACAGTCGCAGAGCGATCAGGAGTTTGCTCTGCGAAGTAGCAGAGTTTTGACACTGCCTACCTTCGCCTAGACTTTGCTCTGCGAAGCAATCAGAAGCTGAGTTCACAAAGCGAAGTTAATGAACGCTCTGCGAAGCTTCAGGCCCAGGAACATCAGACTCTGAATGTTCAGACTCTGAAGGATCAGACTCTGAACGTTCAGACGCAGGTGCTCACAGAGCAAACTTAGGGGTCGCAAAGCGAAGTTGTCCAGAATGGCATTTTTATTAAGAAATAACTGTACCATGCCAATGATCTTTGATATGCTTTGGGATAGAGATACTCATGAAGTTCCAAGGATTAACCTAGGATAAAGATATGTATCATACAGAGTGATGGGTAATCTATCCACATGATTTCAGGTTAGTTAAGGGTTAGTTTCAGGATACCCTTAACCAGGCAGGTTATAGTGTAGCGTAGTCAGAGGTACCAGGCTTTCCCCAGTTTCAGGTACATTTATATGTACATCAGGACGTGCCTCAGCTGTTCACGTCAGAGTAACACTGAGGGTACACGTATAAGTGAGGATAGATTGTACCTTAGATAGTGGTACAGGAACAATATCAGGAATTATACAAGTTATGTATGGATATATGTTGATAAGTCGTGGCACAGGTACGCTTCAGATTTAATCTGAATAGGCCAACCCGCGAGGATAACCACACATAAGTTTATAGTGTGTCTTCTGTGTTCTCGCTAGTTAGAGCACAGGGGGTTCCAATACAGCTGGAATGGGAGGAACTTTCCGTGAGGATAACCACACACACATGCAAGAGGAGTCCGGTGATTAGCCTCAGATAGGAATTTTCACCGGTTATCAAGGGAATGTGCTCCGGGGTTACTCCACCTGGGGGCATTCCGTAAAATCAACCCAAATAATAATGTTTGTTACACGCTAACATCTAACATAATAATATCTGAAAATACTTTATTATGTTATTAGGCAGGCATTAGGTATCAGGTAGTAGTTATC
The DNA here is from genome assembly GCA_018208015.1 of Medicago ruthenica. NCBI lineage: Eukaryota > Viridiplantae > Streptophyta > Magnoliopsida > Fabales > Fabaceae > Medicago > Medicago ruthenica. The sequence goes on along the minus strand of CM031377.1, from coordinate 44,904,923 downwards.
AGGCAGTGATCTTAGGTTTCCCTTCGATCACCAAGGTATCAGGATGTAGTCTAGTTTCTTGACTATACAGTTTATCAGGCTCAGGCAGGTATAAACCCTATATGGGTAAGGTTAAGGCTTGGCGATCATAGGATTCCCCGAGATTGCCAATAGTAGTGCATGGCGACCCTAGGTTCCTAGAGGTTGCTGAAGATGAGAAAAACATACAAGAAGGGGGGGGTTGAATTGTGTGTGGGCAGTTTTTCCTTTTTCTTTCTTGAAAGCTTAAGTTAAGTTCAGAACCTGATGTTGATCAGTTTTGAACTGTTTTCAGAGATGTTAAAGCAGCAGATAAAAAGCTTAAAAGAGAGAGGGAAAGAGAGACACATATATTTTTATACTAGTTCCTTCCACAAGTTGGAAGTAGTCTAGTCCCCTTGTTACTAACAAGAGATTTGAACTATAATCAAACTGATTACAATTGCTCAACCACACAGGAAGAGACTTCCAGTTGCTCAAACACCTAATAAGAGACTTCTAATGCTCAAGACACTAAGTCAAGATACTTCCCTGCTCAAAGCACACAAGCTAAGAGACTTCCTTGCTTAAGACACACAGTCAAGAGACTTCCTTGCTCAAAGCACACAAGCTAAGAGACTTCCCTGCTCAAGACACACAGTCAAGAGACTTCTAATTGCTCAATACACAAGGTAAAGAGACTTCTGGTTGCTTAGCACGCAGGCTAAGACTTTGGGTATCAAACTGATTTTACAACAGAAAATAAGTTCGTGATGAACACTTGATCAAATATCAGAGGTGTTCACAAAATACAACTCAATTAAGACTCTAACACTTAAGGAATTCTAAGATAAACAAATTGTAAGAATTCCTAAGTTGTTTTGTGACAGTACGAAAAACAGAGTATAAGCTTGCTGGTTTTTGCAGTGTTGTTTTTCTGTATAGAGTCTTAGTAGTTTCTCCTTCAAATCTTCTGTCCTTTATAGAGGAGAAAAGAGCTGTTGAGAATAACCAGAAATCCAGCAAAGAGCCGTTGGAGTTGAAGCTTAAAACACTTTATCTTCATATGTGAAGTTGTTGAGCAACGTTCAAAAATGTTTCCTTAAAAGGAATTGAGTGTTTTGTCCAGGAAACATGAGTGCAGACTTCAGTACTGACTTCTGAGAATGTTGCAGAGTAGTTGGTACCTGACAGTGACAGCACACTTCAGACTTCAGAAGCTTCTCTTCAGAAGCTCTCTTCAGAAGCAGGTCTTCAGACGCACTTCTTCAGAAGCACTGTTCATCAGACACACTGTTCTGTTGGAACAAAATGTATGACCAACTCTATTTTGGATAGGGGGAGATTGTTGGAACAGATTGTATGAACAACTCTCTTTTAGGTTTTGATGATAACAAAGTGTTAAAAAGAAAATTGGTATTGCTAATGCTTTGTTCTAAGTGTGCAGAACCATGTTCTTAATGTTTGGTAATTAATATTGGTTTTGGAAGAACAAGCTAAGAGCAAGAAGGAAAGCATAGAAGCTATGTTGCAAGTCTGAAGCTAAACTGGATCTGAAGCAACTTCTGAAGACTGAGTCTGAAGGCTGGGTCTGAAGACTGCGTCTGAAGAAGTGAGTCTGAAGACTGCGTCTGAAGGCAGCTTCTGAAGGGAGAGTCTGAGGGCAACGTCTGAAGGCTGAGTCTGAAGGTCAACAGAAGTCAACGTCTAAAGGCAGCTTCTGAAGGTCAACAGAAGTCAACGTCTGAAGGCAGCTTCTGAAGGTCAACAAAAGTCAACGTCTGAAGAAGGAAATGAGGATAATGATGAAATATTCAATCTTCTCCCTATTTATACCCCTTCCTCTCATAATTACTATTTTGCCCCTACTCTCTCGTAATTCCTCTGATACTGATAAAAGTTAAGTTTAAGTGGGATGTTACACTCTACCCCCCTTAAAGAAATTTCGTCCTCGAAATTTAGAATTCTCCTAAGATCATGAATGAACAGATTCTTTCTACCTCTTGATTCTTGCATTCAACTTGATTAACGGGATTCCATGGCTACTCTAGGGTCTGACATGTAAATTATTCATGTACCTTGATTAAACCAGACTGGTTAAAATTGTTCCTTAGCCATGGTTTCCAACTCTGTAAGTCAAAATATTTAACAATCTCTCCTCTAACTTAAAGGTCTGATGCATATTGCACAAAAAGGGCGTGCGGTTGTCTGAACCAATACCCGACTCACTCGACTATGCCTCTTGTTCACACACTTCGTGTGATCCATCTTAAGATTATTAAGCATTGGATACTCTTATTAAAACCATAAGTTTTCCTCATTGTCCGTATGGTCTTACCTTGACGACATCGGTCAATCTTATTTTCTTCAAATAATTCCATTGAATTCTTATCTTTGTCCTTCGCCTCGTATAAGGCGTCTCATATATAATTATACCATAATTATACCATTCTTCATATAGAATCATCCTTACCCTGAAACATCTGATATTGAGTATTCTCAACGGAAGTAAAGATTACTGCAACTACTTCCATTATACAAATATACGGAGAAGGCATTACCTCAAGTACTTGTCTCTTTTCTTTCTGACACCTTGGAGTAACAGTCGTCACAACCATAAACATTTCTTCCATTCCCATCACGAGAATCCTTTAAGGGCTCGAGAAATCTTATAGGTTACTCGTGCTCTGCCTTAACTAGTCGGCGATAACGCGTATCCAATTGACTTAGGAATTTCCCTTTTTCTAGGATTCTGACAATTTGCATCCTTCAGGATACTTCTTAATCGTATCGGGGTGAGTAAAACTGGCCACATAATCCCGTCTACAACTTAACTTATGTCGTTTAAGGACACTTTTGTTTTCTAAAAGAAAACTCTACTCTGATCGCTACCAAAATAGCACACTTAATCTCTTAATCCTTTATTCATAACCTGAACTTACGTTGCCCTTTACTGTAGACTACGAGTGACTTTTGATCTGCATAGAATGTTCTTCTTCCTCTATCGGTGAACATTAAGTTCAAGAATTTCCGAATTCTTCAGCTAAGATGTGTTTGATATAAACAAACTTGTTCTGGTCAAAACCTTCCTACTTAAACATTCCTGACTGCGTACCACGGTTACTAATACGTGTCACATAACTGAAAATCTGATACACTACTATTTGAGTAGTATAAACACTTCCTGATAAGTATACATAATACTAAACATAACCTGGTACATGCGACACATTGACATAACATGGGTACAATGTGGAATATACTCATATGCCACTATATTATCATTCCTGATCAAAGCTTCTGTTGGTGTAAGCCCTAGAGGCCAATAGTTTATGTTAAACTTTTCATATGTATCATGACTTTTATTATTAAATAAAATATGGCGTTCTTTATTACACTTGTTATGAGATTAATAAAGTCCCTAGAATAGTTGGTTCATGTGATGGAATATTAAGTGTGACTTAATCATGAGATTACATCAACAGAAAGAACACTATTCTTAAAAGTATCCGTAATCAAGCTTTAATAAAAATTGGGATAATAATAAAGCGTGGAGACTATTATGTATGTAGACTGATGACCATATCTCATGGGTCATGAATATGAGATATTAAGTCTATGCATAGGTATGAGTATTAGGAGTAATATTTATACTGGATTGACCCATCGTGAGAATACTACATAGTATGTTATGAAATCGTCATAAGTTATTCTCACAATGATAATGGTGTATACCACTCTTATACCTGAAACCACTATGATCCCTAGATGTGGACTCAAGTGTTTTATTGCCATTCAAACGTTATCTGTAACAAGATAACTATAACGTTGGTTAATGGACACTCGACGAATCATGCTGAGGGACATGAGTGTCCTAGATGGTATTTGTCCTTCCTTCATAACAGGAGATATATCTTTAGGCCTCTTGATGAAATATGACTGGAAAAATGCATGGTCATGCCGAATTAAGTCAATATGAGATATTAGACTTATTCGTTATTCGGTATATTTCGGGATCAAGGAATATAAATATTGAGCTAAACAAGGGTGACAAAATCCATGTCTTGTGTTCAATAAAGATATTAGGACAAAGGAGTAATCGTACACATAGAAATTATCATGGAAAGGTTTCGTCAGATCACTTGACATTCTTGTCACTTGGGTAGCAGTGATGTGTTACTAGATACCGCTTGTCGCGTCGAATTTCAGAGATCAAGCTATCGACTAGCGTTGACTCGCTAATTTTATTTCACGACTGAACTTTTAATTTTTCAAAAGAAAAGTCGAAAAAAGTTCTAAATTACCACAATTTAAAGATTTTGGGTTCGGGAATCGATTATGCGAGGGGAAGGTATTAGCACCCCTCACATCCGTTGTACTCAACGGGACCCGTTAGTTGGTTTAGCGTTTAATTGTATTAGTTTATGCCAAATGTTTGTAAAAGAAATAAATAAAGGAAGAAACAAAAGAGAAGAGATTAAAAAAAACTTAAATAAATAAAAGAAACAAGAAAAGAAAAGATTAAAAGACTAAACATGAGTTTTTTATTAATGTACTTGACAAGATTTTAATCTTGCTCCTACGTATCTCCCGGTGCGATGGAGAATTCAAAGCTTACGTAGTTCTTTGTAGCAAATGTTTGTGTGTTGGTTGATTTTAATTATGAAAAATGATTTGATCGCGCTTGGGCGAAAAAGTTTGCTTTTAATGCAAAAAACATGGTCTACTATCGTTGTGATGATAGCTTAATGAAGACCGATAAATTATTTTACCTACTACCGTTGTGATGGTAGCTTAATGAAGGTAAAAAAAAGATGGACTCGCACTTGGGCGATGGTATCCGTTTGAAAACGCGCATGGGCGTGAAAGGGGTTTAATTTGGTGAGTTGGGATTGATTTTAAACGGAGGACGAATAAACGAAAGCGAAGTGTTTACCTCGTTTCCGAATATTCGGGGAAGCGTCGGGTATCTACCCAAGTTTTCCTTTTTCACTCACAAAAAGAAAATTGTTTTTTATGTTTTGGTATATTGAAAATGACAATTTAAATAAAAAAGGAAAAGTATGTGAAACCAAGATTAAAAGCATTAACACTCATTGAGACTTAAAAACAAGTTGGTTGCTCAAATTAGTTGCTGCAACCTATGAACAAGTTTGTTGTTCAAGTTTGAAAAATGCACAAGTTTGGTTGAAAATCATGAACAAATTTGTTGTTCAAGTTTGAAAAAATGCACAAGTTTGGTTGAAAATCATGAACAAATTTGTTGTTCAAGTTTGTGAATGAAAAAATGAACAAGTGTTTGTTCAAGTTTAAAGATGAAAAATGAACAAGTGTTGTTCAAGTTTAAAGATGAACAAGTGTTGTTCAAGTTTGTGATTGAAAAATGAACAAGTGTTGTTCAAGTTTAAAGATGAACAAGTGTGTTCAAGTTTAAAGATGAACAAGTGTGTTCAAGTTCAAGATTGAAAAAAAAAAGAACAAGTTTTGTTCATAGTTTAAAGTTGAAAAAAGAACAAACTTGTTGTTCAAGTTAGTTATCTAAACTTGAACACTTTCCAACTATATGCAAAAATTCTTGTTATGTTTTGAACAAAAATGAGTTTTAATCCTTTTCAAAAAAAGTTCAAAAGAAAAGTCAAGTTCTGAACCTTAAAAATGTGCCCAGAAGTGCTTCTGAACCTTAAAAAATGCCCAGAAGTGCTTCAGAAGCTGAGTTTCAAATTCTGAAGTACTGTTCAGACGCACTGTTCATGGGTTGACTTTTGTTGATCCTCAGAAGCACTGTTCATGGTTGACTTTTGTTGAACCTCAGACTCTGAACTTCAGAAGCTGAACTTCAGACTCTGAGGTTCAGAAGCACCTTCAGACTCTGAGGTTCAGAAGCACCTTCAGACTCTGAGGTTCAGAAGCTGAACTTCAGACTCTGAGGTCCAGAAGCACCTTCAGACTCTGAGGTTCAGAAGCTGCCTTCAGACTCTGAATTTCAGGGTCTGAAGCACTATTCAGACTCTGAACTTCAGAGTCTGAAGTACTATTCAGACTCTAAACTTCAGAGTCTGAAGTACTGTTCAGACTCTAAATGATTTTTGATTTCAGACCCTCAAAGGGGTGAAAAACTTTCGAATTTAGTGATAAAAAGGATTAAAACACTTATGTTTTGATGTTTCTCAAACTTTGGGATTTCTTTGAGGTTTTAAAAGATGTTTTTCAGTTCAAAAATGAATTAAACAATACTAAAAATGCAGAAAAAGATGTTGAATCAAACAGGAACCCAAAACAAATGCAAACAAAAATGCAAATGAAAAATAAAAGATCAAGATGACTTACAAATTCCTAGCCAATGCTTGGGATGCAAGAAAACTGAAAAAGGCCTTGAATAATGGCTGTTTTGCAAAGCTGGAAGTGTTGCAGAAACAAACAGCAATAACAATAGTATTTGGCTATTGTTATTCACTCTTTGTGTGATGTTCAGTGGCTGTTTGATGGCTGGGCTTGTTTGTGATGGTTTGTGATGATTTGTGATGAAAGAAAACAGAAAACAAAGCTTCTGATTTGCACAAGTTATTGTGAATTTCTGGCTGTTCTTTCTGGTTCTGGATTACTCTAAACTTCCCTAAACAAACTGCTCAAAGATTAGATTGAATGGTGTGAAAGTGTGTAAAAATGTGTTGTGTTCTTGAGATTGTGTTAAAATTCTGTAATTCTCAATCAAAGAATTGTGTGAATTCTGTATCAAAGAACTGGTTTTTTAGCAAAGAAAACTGTCCGAAAATGTATATCAAAGAAGGTGTGTTCAATCCTTTAGCATTGGTTTCCTTATATAGGCAAAAATGTCATCATTTGTCATCGTGAAAAATCCCTTAATAGCAGGGCTGTTTTGTGTGCCATGACCAAGACTTTAGCTAGCATTTAATACAAAAGGAAGTAGGTGACCTTGCCTTGTGATCATGGTGAAGACTTTGGAATAATTCAGATCAAATGGGGACTGAATGTGACAGGATTTGCTGGAAACATGGGAAAATAGGGTGCTGCTCGTGCAGAGCTTGGGGGAAACAATGGCAAAGGTAAGCTGCACCGTGCAGAGGTTGGGAGAAACAATGGGGAAAGGTGTTGTACTCAGGAGAAAGAAGAAATGCTAGAACTGGTCAGCTGTTTCAGAAACAGGGCAAGCTGTTTTGCAACCAAGGGCAGGTAGTTTTGCAACAATCATTGACTGGTTTTGGTGAAGGAGAGAGGGGAGAAATGCAGGAAAGGTAGCTGGAAAGTGCAGGGCAGAAACAGAGGAAATTGGAGGAGATGAAGTGCTGCCCAGGGCAGCACAACTTGTGTTTGAAAGCACCTGCCTGTCACGTGCTGGCTGACTGGGCTTTCTTTCTTTCTCTGCTTCTGAAGACACGTGCTCAGCACGTTCTTCCTTTTCTTTCTTTTCTTCTTATGAGTCTGTGAACAAGTGGGCTGGGCCCGTGTTCACTTCTTTCTTTTTTTCTTCTTTCCCCTCTCTTTTTGGTTTTGCTTCTTTTTTCTTTTGCTTTCTTTTTCTTCCTTTTGTTTTGTTTTCTTTTCTTTTGTAATAAAACAAATAATAATAAAAGTAATAATAATAATAATAAAAGTAATAATGAAAACAAATAACAATAATAATAATGATATTAATAATAATGATGATAAATATAATAATGATGATAATAATAATAATAATAGTAGAGTAATGGTAATGATATATAATAATAATAATAATGGAATAATAATAATAATAATATGATAATATGATAAGGATGATAATATAATAATGATAGTAATAATATAATGTGTCCTTAATCTGCTCTAATACTATCTCTCTAATCTGTCCGTCCTATAAGTTAATGGAATATCCGCTAATCGATCTCTATCTGATGCTAATCCTACTCTGATGCACCCCGCCCTCCGACTCTCATCGTCTTAAGCCTCCTCCCCATGGTCCCCTCTACTATCCCTAAGTTGCTCTCTCCTCTCTCATGCTGCCCCCGATAATAATAATAACAGTATTAATAAAAGGATAATAATAGTAATGATAATAATAATAATAATGATAATGATAATGATAATAATAATAATGATGATGATAATAATAACAATGAACAAAGATAATAATAGTAATAATAATAGAAATAAAAGTAAAAATAAAAGTAAAGAATAAAATAAAAACAAAGTAATAATATTAAAAAGAAAATAAAGATAATAATAATAATAAAAGCAGAAGAAAACAAGAAATAAAATAAAGAACAAAAATGAGAAAAACAAAAGAAAAAATGAGTCAAAAAATGGGGTATGACAGATGCCCCTATTTAAGTTTCTTCGTTGCGGAGATTAAAAGTGAAATTTTAAATCTGACTGGTCGAAGAGACTTAAATATAGAGTACACCATTTTTTGACCAAATTTTGAGTTGAAAATGCTGTGAATGTATGCATGCAATGCTGTGAATGCTCACGATGCAAGTATGAATGCAAAGACGGCGAAGATGACTTGACTAGGGATAAAACAAAGGGATACCCGGGTTTGTTAAAGAAACGGGATCCGACTATACTGGGGATAACGTGGTTTCACTGGGGAAAGGATTGTCTACTACCATATTGATTCAGAATGATAGCTTAATAAAGACAAAAGACCAAGGTTACCTACTATCATGTAAATGATAGTTTAAATAAGGTAAAAGAACAAAGATACTGTCTACTATCAACAAAAATGACAGCTTAAAGAAGACAGATGACCTCACTGGGGAATATGACATGTAAGTATATGGTTGATAGCTTAAAAAAAAGGTAACATAAAAAAGAAAAGACTTCGCCTACTATCGGTGTGTGGATAGCTTAATGAAGGCAAACAAAACATTTTACCTACTACCGTTGTGATGGTAGCTTAATGAAGGCAAACAAAACATTTTACCTACTACCGTTGTGATAGTAGCTTAATGAAGGTAAAATGTAAATGAAAAGACATGGTCTGTGACATCACTAGGGATGTAAGGATCATTTTGAAAACTGATCGATATCCAGCCTTAGTGGATGAAAGAAATGCATGGGGTATGCTTTATTTGGAGAATTCCGTTTGAAAACATTTTACCTACTACCGTTGTGGGGGTAGCTTAATGAAGGCAAAATGTAAAGGAAAAGACAAGGTCTACTATCGTTGTATGGATAGCTTAATGAAGACCGATAAAAAGTTTTACCTACTACCGTTGTGATGGTAGCTTAATGAAGGTAAAATGTAAAGGAAAGGCATGGCCCCTTCACTGGGGATAAATGTCAGCTGTTCAGGTTATTGCCGAACTAGCCACAGGAAACAAAGATAAACGTCAGCTGTTCGGGTTACTGCCGAACTAGCCACAGGAAACAAAGATGAATGTCAGCTGTTCGGGCTACTACCGAACTAGCCACAAGAAACAAAGATGAATGTCAGCTGTTCGGGATATTGCCGAACTAGCCACTGACGGCAAAATGAAACAAAGACATGCACAAACTGTTCATTAAAGAACTGCCACCTGGCATAACGACAGGATAAAAGATGCACAAGCTGTTTGTTAAAGAACTGCCACTTGGCATAAAGACATGATAGAAGATGCACAAGCTGTTCGTTAAAGAACTGCCACTTGGCATAAAGGAGGTGACATCTCTGGACCAGACATACTGGGGAACAAAGACATGCACAAGCTGTTCGTTAAAGAACTGCCACTTGGCATAAAGGAGGTGACATCTCTGGACCAGACACACTGGGGATGACACTTGGGGGAAAAGAGGGTTACAAATTGTTCATGATTGATTTAAAGCAAGACTCATGGTGGTTAATGCAGCCATGTATGAATGATATTGTCTTTATGTTGTATATGCATGAATGTGTATTTGCATGAATGTATGAATGTACGTATGATAATACGCCTTGTATGACTGGTATGACTATATGAGGGATTGACTTGATTGATTGTATAACTGATAAACTTGATGAAACAAGGTTTGACAGATAAGATGGAAAGTGGAACGACGTCGCATTACAAACACTCGGTAATCTTCATTGGGGATGAGGCCACAGGGGACATATCTATGTTGGCGGGGTAAAGATCTATGTTGGCGGGGTAAAGCCGACATCTGATGAGGAATAAACACCTCCTGGGGAGATCGTGCTAGTCCACTGGGGAGAATGAAAATCGTGAGGGAGAGCATGATATGAATATGAGATGCATGCTAATGAATGAGTTTGATATGATGCATGCATTATGCTGACATGTGGGATGATATGTTGAACGCTGGGGATTATGATTGGATGCCGAGCAAGGTCGGGCTTTGGTTGTGATTAGGATGCCGAGCAAGGTCGGGCTTTGGTTATGATTAGATGCCGAGCAAGGTCGGGCTTTGATTATGATTGGATGCCAAGCAAGGTCGGGCTTTGATTATGATTGGATGCCGCGCAAGGTCGGGCTTTTGTTGGAATTTAAGAACAAGCTTGTCGGAAATGTGGGTGCCAATGAAAATTGAGCTTTGGGTTATTATGAGTGAGAATGCCAATGAAAATTTGGCTTTGTTTGAATAGGTGCCAAGTATGGTTGGGTTTTTGTTGGAAATTATTTTTGGGAATGCCAATGACAATTGGGCTTTGGTTGGAAATTGAGGAATGCCAATGACGACTGGGCTTTTTGTTGGGAATTGTGAGTGAGAATGCCAATGAAAATTGGGCTTTATTGGATTAGGTGTCAAGCATGGTTGGGCTTTTTGAATTGCTTTTAGGAGTGCCAATGAAAATTGGGCTTTGTTGGTGATTAGGTGCCAATGACGATTGGGCTTTGTTTGGAAATTTTGTTTGGGATTGCCAATGAAAATTGGGCTTTGCGTTGGTAGTTGTGTTTGAGGGTGCCAATGAAAATTGGGCTTTGGGTTAGAAATGTGGGTGCCAATGAAAATTGGGCTTTTGGAAATTGAGGAATGCCAATGACGACTGGGCTTTTGTTAGAAACGTGGGTGCCAATGAAAATTGGGCTTTGTTTGTGAGTATGTGCCAAGCATGGTTGCGCTTTGTTTGTGACATCACTGGGGATACAAGGGTCATCCTGAAAGCTGACCGATATCTATCCTTAGTAGATGAAAGAAATGTGGGGTATGCTTATTTGGCTTTGCTTGTTTCCCTAATTTTGCCTGAATCGTCCTTTCGGGTTTTCGATTCACTGGGGATATGTTCTTTTGTATGCCCCTAATTTTTGCCTGGACCGCCCTTTCGGGTTTTCGATCCACCGAGACTATGTTCTTTTTCTCTTTTTGTCTAAGCAATTGACCATGTTCAACCTGCAGAGTTTATCCGTTCTCAGGATAGCTGTTGACGCACACTTCACTTATTCATGAGCTCAGAGAGAATGTGTTTGTTGTTTATGCTTTCCAAAAATATAAAAGATTTATGATTTTGAAAAATATTTTGCTTCAAGTATTACCATCAAAAATAGAAGAAATTTATAAACAGAATAAATGGGAATTCCAAATAAAAGGCAAAAGACTTTGCTGGGGAAATTCTTTTAATAGAGTGGTGATCCGCCAATGGCGTGGCTCCACAGATCTTACAAAGTTTGAAAAAAATGGTAGATATAAAGGGAAGGTACATTGAACACAATAACCGCTATTCTCCCTAACAACTTTGAATTCCACTGTTTGGATGCTTTAGATTTAGAGTCTCTTGACAGTTAATATGCCCCAAGTGAATCACGGCTAACCCGATGCAGTTACTTTGTCTTTTGATCCTTAATTTTTGCATAGGTCGCCCTTTTGGGTTTTCGACCAATCAGGATGATTATTTTTGTTTTATGTCTCTAATTTTTTCCTGGACCACCCTTTCGGGTTTTCAGTCCACCGAAACGCTCATGTTTGCCTAAGCCGCCCTTTCGGGTTTTCGACTTACCGAGCTGTTCTTTTATTTTTTTAGACAAAGTATTTCTTGACTGCATCAGTGTTCACAGGACGGGGAAGCTCATCATCATCCATAGTTGCAAGAGTCATTGCCCCATCGGAGAAAACTCTCTTGACGACATACGGGCCTTCATAGTTAGGCGTCCATTTGCCCCTAGAATCGGGTCGAAAGGATAAGATCCTTTTGAGCACGAGGTCTCCTTCTTTGAATTCTCGTGGGCGAACCTTCTTGTTAAAAGCTTGTTTCATTTTCTTTTGATACAGTTGTCCATGACACAAGGCAGTCATGCATTTCTCTTCAATTAAGTTCAACTGATCGTATCTGTTTCGACACCATTCAGCCTCAGATAACTCAGCTTCCATCAGAATTCTTATTGATGGGATCTCGACCTCTATAGGGAGCACTGCTTCCATGCCATATACTAAGGAGAAAGGGGTTACCCCTGTTGACGTACGCACTGAAGTACGATACTCATGCAAAATGAAAGGGAGCATCTCATGCCAATCCTTGTAGGTGACCACCATTTTCTGCACTATCCTCTTGATGTATTTTTCTCTTTTTTGTTTTGTCTTTTTTTTTTGCAACTTCGACGGCACCATTCATCTGAGGTAAGGATAGGAGTTATGATATTCAATTTTGAAACTATCACACAACTCCTTCACCATTTTGTTGTTCAAAATTGTCCCCTTGTCTGTGATGATTTTATCAGGAATACTGTAGTGGCAGTTCCTTGGAACCCAAGTTAATCACTTCCAGTGCTTCTTCATGTGGCTGAATGATGTTCTCTTTATGTTTTAGTAACCGAGAGATCCCTTCGTCCTCCTTCTTGTAAACAGGGAACTCAAAGTCGGGAGAGAGCATATGGTTACAGTGTTCAACGGGTTTATTGGTATTTAGACCTTTTGTATGATTCATGATTAGTTTTAGTAAACAAGTAAATGCAAATATTTGGAAATTGATAAAAAGAAAAAATGTGCTTGTTTTTTTGGTTTTTTGTATTACCATTTTCCAGAAAAAAAAACAAAATATAAAAGACAAAGTCGAGGACAAAACGACTTTTTATTTAATGATGGGAATACATGAAGCAAAAAGCCCTACAAGTTCACTTTCGTCTCGGGCGGAATGTCAACAGCGACCCATGACAACAAAACAAAACAAGCGACCCATTACTTGGACCTATAAGTAACTGAGGGAATGTCAACAGCGACCCAATTGCGGCAAACCCCTCCTTGTGTTTGCATGACCACACCTATTTTCTCTCTTCTGTTTGCACTAGTATTGTAAGTGTAGGTTGATTTGGGATGACATGCCACTTTCTTTGATGAGATGACGTGTAGTGTTTCAAGTGTAATGCGAACGCCGATGAATATTTTGGATTGTGAGAAATCTTGGTGATAAGAAGGGGAATGAGTTTTGGGTATGAAAACAAATGTATGCATGTTATGGATGATGTTAATGCAAATGCATGAAAAAGTTTTTTTTTATTTTTATGATGATGATTAATTTTAGGGAATTGCAAGGCTTTTGGTGATATTGCAATTATCTACCAATTTGTTCAGTTTGCTAGACATTTGCAACACACTTTGCCTTTGTAATTCCCTAAAACAAATTTGTATAAAAAATTTATGCATGTGGATGCAATGCATGTATGTTTTATGTGGGTATGGATAAATGGGAAATAAAGCTTAAAGGGATGGCTCCCTACGAGGGTTTAGCTCTACGTTCTTGCTACATCAAGGTTCTCACCAAGGGTAGTTCTATGATTTTTGAGTTTAGGAGCACCTAAAGTCATGGAGGCATCTTGGAATTTTGTCATAATAACAGGTTAACCATTATATGACAACCTTTTACGAGTGCGTCTCCTCTATGTGGAGTTTGTAAAAGGTGCTAAGAAGAAGGTTCTTAGAGTTAGGGGTTCAATTCGGAATTTTGCCATGATAACGGGTTAACCATTATATGACAACCTTTCGCGAAGAGGACCATCTCTAAGCGGGGTCTTCATATTGACTAAACGAGATGTCTATCTCGAAAGCCAATACTACGCAACCACCATCCTAAGCCTATGTGTTTTTCAAACTCGGGTGTAGAGCTCCACTCAAAAATGTGTTTTGGATACCATAACCTCAATGTAAAAAGCACAAATAACATAAAAGACGAAAAATAAAATGAAATGAAATGAAAAAGATAGAAACCAAAAATAAACAAACATTTAAGGCAAACTAACACAATTAAACGCTAAACCAAATAACTAGGGTTGAATCATAGTCCCCAGTGAAGTCGCCATTTTTGTCGCGTCGAATTTCGGAGATCAAGCTATCGACTAGCGTTGACTCGCTAATTTTATTTCACTACTGAACTTTTAATTTTCAAAAGAAAAGTGGAAAAAAGTTCTAAATTACCACAATTTAAAGATTTTGGGTTCGGGAATCGATTATGCGAGGGGAAGGTATTAGCTTCCTCACATCCATTGTACTCAACGGGACCCGTTAGTTGGTTTAGCGTTTAATTCTGTTAGTTTATGCTAAATGTTTGTAAAAGAAATAAATAAAGGAAGAAACAAAAGAGAAGAGATAAAAAAAAACTTAAATAAATAAAAGAAACAAGAAAAGAAAAGATTAAAAGACTAAACATGAGTTTTTTATTAATGTGCTTGACAAGATTTTAATCTTGCTCCTACGTATCTCCCGGTGCGATGGAGAATTCAAAGCTTACGTAGTTCTTTGTAGCAAATGTTTGTGTGTTGGTTGATTTTAACTATGAAAAATGATTTGATCGCGCTTGGGCGAAAAAGTTTGCTTTTAATGCAAAAAACATGGTCTACTATCGTTGTGATGATAGCTTAATGAAGACCGATAAATTATTTTACCTACTACCGTTGTGATGGTAGCTTAATGAAGGTAAAAAAAAAGATGGACTCGCACTTGGGCGATGGTATCCGTTTGAAAACGCGCATGGGCGTGAAAGGGGTCTAATTTGGTGAGTTGGGATTGATTGTAAACGGAGGACGAATAAACGAAAGCGAAGTGTTTACCTCGTTTCCGAATATTCGGGGAAGCGTCGGGTGTCTACCCAAGTTTTCCTTTTTCACTCACAAAAAGAAAATTGTTTTTTATGTTTTGGTATATTGAAAATGACAATTTAAATAAAAAAGGAAAAGTATATGAAACCAAGATTAAAAGCATTAACACTCATTGAGACTTTAAAACAAGTTGGTTGCTCAAATTAGTTGTTGCAACCTATGAACAAGTTTGTTGTTCAAGTTTGAAAAATGCACAAGTTTGGTTGAAAATCATGAACAAATTTGTTGTTCAAGTTTGAAAAAATGCACAAGTTTGGTTGAAAATCATGAACAAATTTGTTGTTCAAGTTTGTGAATGAAAAAATGAACAAGTGTTTGTTCAAGTTTAAAGATGAAAAATGAACAAGTGTTGTTCAAGTTTAAAGATGAACAAGTGTTGTTCAAGTTTGTGATTGAAAACTGAACAAGTGTTGTTCAAGCTTAAAGATGAACAAGTGTGTTCAAGTTTAAAGATGAACAAGTGTGTTCAAGTTCAAGATTGAAAAAAAAGAACAAGTGTTGTTCATAGTTTAAAGTTGAAAAAAGAACAAACTTGTTGTTCAAGTTAGTTATCTAAACTTGAACACTTTCCAACTATATGCAAAAATTCTTGTTATGTTTTGAACAAAAATGAGTTTTAATCCTTTTCAACAAAAGTTCAAAAGAAAAGTCAAGTTCTGAACCTTAAAAATGTGCCCAGAAGTGCTTCTGAACCTTAAAAAATGCCCAGAAGTGCTTCAGAAGCTGAGTTTCAGATTCTGAAGTACTGTTCAGACGCACTGTTCATGCTTGACTTTTGTTGACCCTCAGACTCTGAACTTCAGAAGCTGAACTTCAGACTCTGAGGTTCTGAAGCACCTTCAGACTCTGAGGTTCAGAAGCACCTTCAGACTCTGAGGTTCAGAAGCTGCCTTCAGACTCTGAATTTCAGGGTCTGAAGCATTATTCAGACTCTGAACTTCAGAGTCTGAAGTACTATTCAGACTCTGAACTTCAGAGTCTGAAGTACTGTTCAGACTCTAAATGATTTTTTATTTCAGACCCTCAAAGGGGTGAAAAACTTTCGAATTTAGTGATAAAAAGGATTAAAACACTTATGTTTTGATGTTTCTCAAACTTTGGGATTTCTTTGAGGTTTTAAAAGATGTTTTTCAGTTCAAAAATGAATTAAACAACACTAAAAATACAGAAAAAGATGTTGAATCAAACAGGAACCCAAAACAAATGCAAACAGAAATGCAAATGAAAAGTAAAAGATCAAGATGACTTACAAATTCCTAGCCAATGCTTGGGATGCAAGAAAACTAAAAAAGGCCTTGAATAATGGCTGTTTTGCAAAGCTGGAAGTGTTGCAGACACAAACAACAATACCAATAGTATTTGGCTATTGTTATTCACTCTTTGTGTGATGTTCAGTGGTTGTTTGATGGCTGGGCTTGTTTGTGATGGTTTGTGATGATTTGTGATGAAAGAAAACAGAAAACAAAGCTTCTGGTTGGCACAGGTTATTGTGAATTTCTGGCTGTTCTTTCTGATTCTGGATTACTCTAAACTTCCCTAAACAAACTGCTCAAAGATTAGATTGAATGGTGTGAAACTGTGTAAAACTGTGTTGTGTTCTTGAGATTGTGTTAAAATTCTGTAATTCTCAATCAAAGAATTGTGTGAATTCTGTATCAAAGAACTGGTTTTTTAGCAAAGAAAACTGTCTGAAAATGTATATCAAAGAAGGTGTGTTCAATCCTTTAGCATTGGTTTCCTTATATAGGCAAAAATGTCATCATTTGTCATCATGAAAAATCCCTTAACAGCAGGGCTGTTTTGTGTGCCATGACCAAGACTTTAGCTAGCATTTAATGCAAAAGGAAGTAGGTGACCTTGCCTTGTGATCATGGTGAAGACTTTGGGGTAATTCAGATCAAATGGGGGCTGAATGTGACAGGATTTGCTGGAAACATGGGAAAATAGGGTGCTGCTCGTGCAGAGCTTGGGGGAAACAATGGCAAAGGTAAGCTGCACTGTGCAGAGGTTGGGAGAAATAATGGGGAAAGGTGTTGTACTCAGGAGAAAGAAGAAATGCTGGAACAGGTCAGCTGTTTCAGAAACAAGGCAAGCTCTTTTGCAACCAAGGGCAGGTAGTTTTGCAGCCATCATTGACTGGTTTCGGTGAAGGAGAGAGGGGAGAAATGCAGGAAAGGTAGCTGGAAAGTGCAGGGCAGAAACAGAGAAAATTGGAGGAGACAAAGTGCTGCCCATGGCA
Source organism: Medicago ruthenica (assembly GCA_018208015.1). Lineage (NCBI taxonomy): Eukaryota > Viridiplantae > Streptophyta > Magnoliopsida > Fabales > Fabaceae > Medicago > Medicago ruthenica. The sequence continues at coordinate 44,887,688 of CM031377.1, read as the reverse complement.
GCACAACTTGTGTCTGAAAGCACCTGCCTGTCACGTGCTGGCTGGCTGGGCTTTCTTTCTTTCTCTGCTTCTGAAGACACGTGCTCATCACGTGCTTCCTTTTCTTTCTTTTCTTCTTCTGAGTCTGTGAACAAGTGGGCTGGGCCCGTGTTCACTTCTTTCTTTTTTTCTTCTTTCCCCTCTCTTTTTGGTTTTGCTTCTTTTTTCTTCCTTTTGTTTTGTTTTCTTTTCTTTTGTAATAAAAAAATAATAATAAAAGTATAATAATAATAATAATAATAATAATAATAATAATAATAATAATAATAATAATAAAAGTAATAATGAAAACAAATAACAATAATAATAATGATATTAATAATAATGATGATAAATATAATAATGATGATAATAATAGTAGTAATGGTAATGATAATAATAATAATGGAATAATAATAATAATAATATAATAATAATAATAATAATGATAATAATGATAAGGATGATAATAATAAGATAATGATAGTAATAATATTAATGATAATAATAATAATAGTGATAAAGACAATAATAATAATAATTGTAATAATGGAATAATAATGATAATAAAAAGATAATAATAATAGTGATGATAATAATAATAATGATGAAAAAGATAATAATAATAATAGTATTAATAATAATAATAGTAACAATAATGAAAAAGATAATAATAATAACAGTATTAATAAAAGGATAATAATAGTAATGATAATAATAATAATAATAATAATAATAATAATAATAATATAATAATAATAATAATAATAATAATAATAATGATAATACTCCTTCCCCTGCCCCGCCCCTAATCGTCCTCATCCTCGCCCTACACCAGCCCCCTCCCCGTCCCGCCTCCCCTCCCCCCCCGTCCTCATCTCCAAAGAAAATAAAGATAATAATAATATAATAATAATAAAAGCAGGAGAAAACAAGAAATAAATAACGAACAAAAATGAAAAACAAAGAAAAAAATGAGTCAAAAAATGGGGTATGACCACCGCTCACTGTTTATAATATTAAAATGATAAGATTTAATATTATTGCCAACGTATAACAAGAACCTATAGGGTCAACACACAATAGAACGTTCAAAAGGAGAAATATAAGAACGGGGTGCATTAGCAATTGACGCTAATTAGTTAGCGGAAGCTGATAGATTAATGGGCTTACGGAAGCCCATTATGATTGCTGATTTCGTTAGCAAGGAGCTCTATAAATAGAACTCTAGTGATGAAATCAAGAGAGCTTTTTCGTGAAAACCCTAAAAGCAAAACCGCAACCCTTCTTTTCTCTCTAACCTCTGATCGCTTGGCTAGCACCGGGAACCAGAGGAAACCGTTCGTGTGGACGAGTAGAGGCTTTGCTTTTCTTGCTTGGCTGTGATCGAAGAAATCGTTTCTGCACTACAAGAGGTAACAATTCCATCAGTGATTCATGTCATATTCGTAATGATCCAAGGAAAGAAAATCGAAAATTTTAAATTTCCGCTGCCTTATCTATGTCGATTTTCCTTCAGCTTCAAGTTCAAAAAAAATATTCTCTCGCAAGTGCAACCTTTACTGATGTTATCTCATGCATAATTCTCCTTTGACTAAACTTATTCTTCAAGTTCACTTGAAGTTACTGAGCTAAAACAGTTAAATTACCGTACTAGCAATGGCATTTCATTGCTTCCATTTCCTATCCTCATGAGTTTCAAGATCTGAAGCATTCCTCAGCTTAACTTTTAAAATTCCTTGTTAGAACTTATGATAGGTTCAAGTCGTTACTGCTTACTGCTGTTCTGTGGTCTGAGAATTGAGTACTGAATACTTTTTTTTTTTTGCATTTCATCTAGCAAAGGCTTGACAAGCCTTCTTGTTCCCTAAGCTTCAACTTAGAGTTGTTTGTTAACTCATTCTCAAATCGTTCCTCCGCTGCGCAACTCTGATTTAAAACTTCTTGCTTTGGAATAGGAGTAATACATCACTATTACCAAACTAAACCTCCTGGCCAAACTCGTTCCTTAATAACTTTATAGCTACCATAGCAGAACCATCTTACGTTTGTTACTTCACTTGTAACTTAGATTACCTGTTTACTCAAATGATATATTCATCCTCCATGACTCACATGCTAAAAAAACAAGGATTAACCTCCTACTACGCAATGCTTCAAAACATTACTTACCTTACCGACTGATCATCTCCTGACTTTGTGTTTTCCCTTAAACGTAAACCATATACTTTCTCCCGCAAAATGATTTTCTTGGATGCCTTTCTAATTTCACATCTTTGCATATTAAACTCACTGATGGCTTGTATCTTGTTTACATTCCTTTTATTCTTATCCATAAGGATTTCATACTCAGTCTTTTCCAAGACAACTTCGGTCTCCATAGTCTTACCATATCTCTTAGGTTACCTTCCAAGCTTCTCCGGAAACATTTCATTTAGAATAGATTTAATCTCCTACCGGCTCTCTTGTAACCCAATCATAGGTTACGTCTCTTCAAGTACCCGGCTAACTGATATGAAACTTCAACACTTTGTCTTTACCCATTGGATTCTTCCAGTAACTCGTTACTATATTCATAACTCAAAACCCGATCTTATTATCTGAATAATCCTCATAGGTCTTCTCGACCATTGCCTTCCTTAGATGGCTTGAACATTCCAACATCTGTACCTTTTATCACCTTCGGAAGCTTACCAACCTAAGGCGATCTCTTTCAATTTTCCAAAAGATTTACACAAGGAAACCCATCAATTGAAAACATAAAACTCCATAACATTAACCTTGACTTTAACTTGCGTACTAGCGACGATCTTCTTGATACTTAGGCCTCAAAATAAGTCCCGGCTAAAATTTCGATTAATCCTCAAAATACCGGTCTATTATAATCTTGTGTTATCTGAAACTTACTTTCTTCTTCCAATCGAGAAAGTTTGATATTGTTCATCTCATGCCCTTTCTAGGGGTCTCTTTCACTTCTCGCTAAGCTCGCGTTTCTCATACAAAAACATCTCGATATCTCATAATAAAGGAACATAATCTGTTTCACACTTCGATACGCAGCTGGTCTTACCACTACTACTTACTCATCCATCTTGGTTCTTAGGTTGCATACCGTCTTCTCTTCTTAATTCACAATTCTGGCACTTAAGGTTCGGGAGACGCGGCTGATCTGATGAGTTTAAACTTTATCTGACCCCATAAATAGCTTAATCCATAATCGATTCTCTTAACTGTTTGAAATCTCATCCGATTCGAGTGCGCGAGTCCTTTGATTCTTACTCACTATATCCTTGTTGGAAGTCTAAAGCTTCCAATACCTGACTGATAATTCTTTCTTCCGATTTTCTAAGTCTGACATTGAAATTCTTTAAATCTTCACCCGAAACTTTTACTTTAATCTACACATCACTTTAACTTCTCTTACTACGGTTCCCTCTAAGGTTCCAAATCAATTCTTAGAGTATTCCATAATTTCCTTACTCTTCACGTCTCCTCGGAGAAGGCATCGCTCAACGACGCGTCCAACTGGGTTAAGGTACTTCACCTTATCATTAAATATCCTTAAATATCTCTTATATTCCTGAAACTTTGCCATTAACAGGCTTAGTTACTCTACTACTAGAGGATCATCCTTTGGCAGTAAATACTTCTTTGCCAGTTCCGTCTTAAAGGATGTCACCTTAAACTTCGCTCTTCATACCCTTCAATCCTCCACGGTCACATTCAGCTCTCAGATATTTGTCCTAACTGTCATATACTAGATTGAGTTGATCAGGCTCAACTAGATGTGACCTTTAGAACAATATCCGAAACCCAATGGTCCCACTACCTTTATTGAATCTTTAATGACCCAAGGCACGGTCTGAATCGACCTGCTCTGATACCAATTGTAACACCCATACTAAAGTTATCTAGAATATTAGCATGCGCATTATACTGATATTGGATACATTAAAATTTTCAATAATAATAATACAACACAACTGAATGAGTACAAATTGGCTCGTTTATACAATTATCCAAATACCATTACAAATACTTATACATATGTCTGATGAACTCCTAAGCTGGTTCTTGACGAGCAACTACACTCCATCTAGTGTCTTCCTGAAAGAACTTCATCACGAACCTCTTGCTTACCTGTAAACCTGCACCAGAAGGATTGGGATGAGACAAAATGTCTCAGTGAGCTCAACCCAACCTACTGTTGGCAACCATGGGGAAAACTAGGGTCGCCATGCACTACTGTCGGCAATCTTGGGGAAAACCTATGATCGCCGAGCTCTAACTCAAACCATATAAGGTTAAACATGCCTGTTCCTGCTATCCTGTATAGTCATAAAAACTAGACTACATCCTGCTAAACTAGTGATCAAGGGGAAACCTATGATCACAACCTGATACCTGATAACAATATAGTCATGAAAACTAGACTATAACTTGATAACTTGGTGATCGAGGGGACTCCTAAGATCACCACCTGATACCTGCCTGATAGATATTTCCTGCCTGATAACATAATAAAGTATTTTCTGATATTATACTATTATGTTAGATGTTAGCGTTGAACAAACAATAATTATCTGAGTTCATTTTACGGAATGCCCCCGAGTGGAGTAACCTCGGAGCACATTCCCCTGATAACCGGAAAAAATTCCTATAGTAGGCTAATCACCGGACTCCTCTTGCCTGTGTGTATGGTTATCCTCACGGAAAGTTCCTGCCCGTTCCAGCTGTATCCGGAACCCCTTGTGCTCTAACTAGCTAGAACACAGAAGACACACTGAAAACTTATGTATGGTTATCCTTGCGGAAAGTTCCTGCCCGTCCCAGCAATAACTGGAACCCCTGTGCTCTCTAACTGTGAGAACACAGAAGACACAAAGTTTATCCTGATAATTAATTATTATTCCTGATATATAAATATATATAATCCTGATATGTTCCTGAATATATATATGTGAGTCGTCGTGTAGGCTCCCTAACGGGCTGGCCTATCCAGAATAAATCTGAAGCGTACCTGTGCCACGACCTGTCCACACACACACACACACACACACACACACACACACACACACACACACACACACACACACATATATATATATATATATATATATATATATATAATCCGTATAAAACATGATATCATCCTTGTACCACTATCTAAGGTACATTTTATCCTGAACTGTTACGTGTACCCTCAGTGTCACTCTGACGTAAACAACTGAGGCACATCCTGATGTACATATAAATGTACCCTGAAATTGGGGGAAAGCCTGGTACCTCTGACTACGATACACTATAACTTCCTGGTTAAGGGTATCTTAAAACTAACCCTTAACAGTACTGATACTATTCTTAACAGAATCCTTGAATGTTAAGAAAACATTCCTAGTACTCTTGTACTTTAATCTGAAAACCCCCCTCTGTTCCTGTTAACCTATTATAGGTTCTAGACATATCGTTGTCATATGTCATACTTATGGGCTTACTATCCCATCTATAATAATTCATGTGGATAAAAATACCCATCACTCTGTATGATACATATATTTATCCTAAATTAATCCTTGAAGGTTCATGAGTATCTCTACCCCAAAGCATATCAAGGATCACTGGCATGGTATAGTTCCTGCCCGTTCCAGCTGTATCCGGAACCCCTTGTGCTCTAACTAGCGAGAACACAGAAGACACACTGAAAACTTATGTATGGTTATCCTTGCGGAAAGTTCCTGCCCGTCCCAGCAATAACTGGAACCCCTGTGCTCTCTAACTGCGAGAACACAGAAGACACAAAGTTTATCCTGATAATTAATTATTATTCCTGATATATAAATATATATAATCCTGATATGTTCCTGAATATATATATGTGAGTCGTCGTGTAGGCTCCCTAACGGGCTGGCCTATCCAGAATAAATCTGAAGCGTACCTGTGCCACGACCTGTCCACACACACACACACACACACACACACACACACACACACACACACACACACATATATATATATATAATCTGTATAAAACATGATATCATTCTTGTACCACTATCTAAGGTACATTTTATCCTGAACTGTTACGTGTACCCTCAGTGTCACTCTGACGTAAACAACTGAGGCACGTCCTGATGTACATATAAATGTACCCTGAAACTGGGGGAAAGCCTGGTACCTCTGACTACGATACACTATAACTTCCTGGTTAAGGGTATCTTAAAACTAACCCTTAACATTACTGATACTATTCTTAACAGAATCCTTGAATGTTAAGAAAACATTCCTAGTACTCTTGTACTTTAATCTGAAAACCCCCCTCTGTTCCTGTTAACCTATTATAGGTTCTAGACATATCGTTGTCATATGTCATACTTATGGGCTTACTATCCCATCTATAATAATTCATGTGGATAAAAATACCCATCACTTTGTATGATACATATATTTATCCTAAATTAATCCTTAAAGGTTCATGAGTATCTCTACCCCAAAGCATATCAAGGATCACTGGCATGGTATAGTTGTTTGTTAATAAAATGTCATTCTGGACAACTTCGCTTTGCGACCCTGGACTTCGCTCTGCGATCACCTGCGTCTGAACCTCCAGACTCTGAAGTCAGCTTCTAAAGCTTCGCAGGGCGAAGTCTAGGCGATGGCTAGGCGAAGGTAGGCAGTAGCAAACTCTGCTACTTCGCAGAGCAAACTTCTGGTCGCTCTGCGACTGTAGCAGGACTTAGAATTTTTCTGAAAACGTGTTTCAATCTTAAAAACCTTGGTACCCAACTGTCCAGTGATCTTTGAAAACATGCCAGGGACTCATTTTGAACTATAAAACATACTGTAATCAAGGATTAAACTGGAATCACTCACATGTATCAAAAAGGGCAAAAACTATCCTCTTTACTAACACTAAGGAATTAAGTTGTGATTCTCACACAATTATAACCCAAAAGGGATAAGCTAATCTATGGAACTCACCTAATACTTGCTGATCTTGCCCAGCTTCCTCTTACCAAAACCCTAGCTTTGGATTTCCTTAGTTCCTCTTGACTTGGTTTCTTTAGTTCCCCTTGCTTCATTCTTTCCCAAAAGCTTTCTTGCTTACAGCTTAAGAATTAGGGAAGAAAACTGATGGATCAAAGCTGCTGATGATGATGATTGAATTCTAGAGAGAGAGGGAGAGAAAATCTGATCTTAGTGAGAGAAGGAAATGAGGATAATGATGAAATATTCAATCTTCTCCCTATTTATACCTCTTCCTCTCATAATTACAATTTTGCCCCTACTTTCTCGTAATTCCTCTGATACTGATAAAAGTTAAGTTTAAGTGGGATGTTACATTATCAGTTCGGTTATTGAAGGATATCTCAAAATTCTGCAAGGATCCTATCAATTCCTCAACCTTCATACTGGAGATGTCATGTGCTTCCTCAATGGCAGTCACCTTAATGTCAAATCTCTTAGGTAGAGACCTGAGTATTTTCCTCACAAGCTTCTCATCAGACATTCTTTCTCCAAGAGAATCAAATGAGTTAGCCATGTCCAGAACGTTCATATAGAAGTCTTGTATGTTCTTATCCTCCAACATTTTGAGATTTTCAAACTTGGTGGTGAGAGGTTGAAGTCTGGACATTTTTACCTTGGATGTGCCTTCATGAGTAGTTTTGAGAATCTCCAAAGCATCCTTAGCTACAGTGCACTGCTTGAACAGTCTGAACATATTCTTGTCCACTCCATTGAATATAGCATTCAAGGCCTTGGAGTTTCCAAGAGCTAATTCATCTTCGTCCTTGGACCACTCTTCTTCTGGTTTCAGATCAGCTGTCTTCTTTCCATCTTTGTCAAGCACAACAGGATGTTCCCAACCCTTCAGAACTGCTTTCCAGGTTTTACTGTCTATAGACTTAAGAAAAGAACTCATGCGTGATTTCCAATAGTCATAGTTGGAACCATCCAACAGAGGTGATATGTTCACAAATCCTCCTTCTTTGTCCATTCTGCTAGAAAATAACTTCCCTGGAGCTCACCCTAAAACAGGCAGGGTGCCTGCTCTGATACCAATTGAAATTCTGGCGCAGTAAAACAGATTAAAACACAGGAACAATAACAGACAGAAAATAAAAGGCACAAGATATTTGTTAACACAGTTCGGCGACAAACACACCTACGTGTGGAGGCTACCAAGCCAGGAAGGAAATCCACTAGTGTAGTCCTAGTTCTAAGTTCTCAACAAACTCACAGTTTACAACTTATCACCTAGCTACTACCCGTATTGACTTCAACCTAGGAACTCCTAGACCTGAGATCCCATCTCACTTCCCCTCAAACAATCACTGCCCCAGTGATCTTAAACTCTAATAACAATCAAAGTAGGAGACACACTCCAAATACACAAAAAGTCACTCTTGCTTAAAAGCTCATGAGTGATACACAAATACAACTCAACTAAACACAGTCCTAAGCTTGCATCAAGGTGACAAAAGAAAGGCTCACAATAACACACTAGAAACCTAAGAATACTCTATCAATGATGGCTTCGGTTTCAGTTTCAGTGATTTTCTTCAATAGTGGCGTCTTCTATTTATAACCTTCAGCAGCAACAAATATTTGAACCACATATTCTTCAAAGATATATTTCCAGAATTCTTCTTTAGAAATATATTTCACAATATTCTTCAGAAATATATTTTCCAAATATCTCTTTGAAAATATATTTACACAAATAAAACAATCCAATCTTCAAAATATATCTCATGAAAATAAGCTTCCTTCTAGAAACACACGCAGCTTGGAGAACAAGTAACATGAGAGAATTCTTCAATCAAATCTTCAAAAGATCAGGTGAGAAAATATACACTCCAAGGCGCGAAAACAGGAACACAGTAAACCAGCTTCTGAAGGTACTTCTGAAGGTCTGTGTCTGAAGGTTCAGCGTCTGAAGGTTCAGCGTCTGAAGGTCAGCGTCTGAAGGTTCAGCTTCTGAAATTATGCTTCTGAAGGTTCTGCTTCTAAAGACGTTCAGCTTCTGAAGTTCAGCTTCTGAGGTCCAGCTTCTGAAGACGTACATCTTGCTTGTATATTTGATTTTAGCAAACATGAAGCCAACAACCAAATATCCAACAACAACTTAAATGTGTTGTATGCAATATGATTTATATATTTTAGTTTATTTTAATGGCGGCCACCCCAAATTTTTTTGTTTGGCTCCGCCACTGCAAGTGGTGCAAACTAAATGGACCCGTTCCCAAAAATGAAAGACAAATGAAACCTTTTGGAAATTAGAAAATACAACTTAGTATAATTTTTAAAGTGTTGGTGGAAAAATTAATTTATTTTGTCATAAGTTTTCTCTACTCAGAGTAATCTTATTCAAGACATGTCAGCAATTAAATGTGGGTAACTCTCTTATGCGAAACTCGAACCTTAGTTTGCATGTTGTAGAAGTCGCAAGATCCAAGCCCATTGATAAGTTTTTTTTTTTTCACTAATGGTGGAAAAATTAATGGAGTGCGGTTTTTGTAACACAATCTTAAGTAATTCATATACAATTTATTGTGGTTTTATCTTAATATACAAGGATATACAACTTTGCCCAACCAGAGCACACACTGCAACAATGATTACTCATTGTTTGAAAGCTTTAGAATACACTATACTATTTTGGTTGAAAAAAAATATAAGGATAATACAGCTAAATTTTGAATAGAAGCTCTCAAGTTGAGTTAAGTTTTTTTCCTTTAATTTGCTGGCCACTGCTGCTGCTGCTATTTTCATTTATGTCGCAGAGAGTGGATCCACCGACGATTGGGACAATTCATTCGTATTAATTATGTTCCTGGTTGAACTTGTGAAACAAACAAACTAAATTTTCACACTACACCTAATTATGTTTCTGGTTGAACTTGTGAAACAAACAAACTAAATTTTCACACTACACTGCCTAATTATGTTTCTGGTTGAACTTGTGAAACAAACAAACTAAATTTTCACACTACGCCTCATCAAGACATTCCATAGTGTTGAAATTTGAGGCCTAACTCAATCTTACAAAACCGGCTTGTAAAGTGAGGAGTGTCTCACCGCAATTAAGGTGGGATTACCAATACTTCCCCTCACGCTCAGACCCAATAGACATGAAGCGTGGCAATACGGAATCTCAACGGTAGATCTTGGATAGGCTTTGATACCATGTTGAAATTTTGGTGTATAAATCATCCATACAAAACCGACTTGTAAGTTGAGGAGTGTCTCACCGCAATTAAGATGGGATTACCAATAAATAGTTATTGTGCCCATCAGCATCTTATATTATAATCATATACTCCATTAATCAATGTCTATCACAATAATTGTATGTAATGTTTAGTAGTAGATGCTGGCATGCTGCAATCAGAACAGAGATCAGGAAGAAAAGTGGTTAACTGTCACAGTATCATAGTGTTACATACGTACTACTACTATATGTTTAATTTTGAATGGCATAAATATCGTGTCCCAAGTGGGCCATGAAGAAGATATAGTTGAGATTTTTTATATTTGAAATTTTGAATTCTAGATAAGTTGACTAATTCAGCGTTAAGTCTGAAACACATAATCCCACATTATCACTTGTTTTGATCAACCAGTTTTTTTTAGGAGGGTAATTTACTCCAAATGATAAATATAGTTCGATTTTAGAATAAAGAAGAAGGAGATTACATATCGAACAAAAGAGATAAATAAGTTTGATGTTCTTGAGATAAAAATGATAATTGATTATAAGAAAAAACCAAAATAGTGAGGCCTACATAATCCCTTGATGGATTTGGGGTAATTTAGCTCTAATGACAAGTAAGATTCAATTATAAAACAAATGAGTTGAAAATCACACGTTGAATGAAGCAGATGTAGACGTTTGATGTTCTAAAGATGAAAATGATATTTGATTATAAGAAAAAATATGAACAAATGGATTTTTCTTTGATAGGGGTAAATTACCCCCAAATCATCAAGAGGTAATGTAGAAAAAACATTTTTTTTGTGACATTCTCCACATTAATATATGCAAGTAAGACCGATAAAGTTGCAATCTTTGTAGCACCAACGCTTTTGATCAAAGATTCATTCACCATTTGAGTGAAAGAAGCCACCAACACGAGCAATTACATATAATTATGTGATTTGAAATCAAATTATTATTGGTGTTAATTTGTAATACAATATCGCGTCCATTGTAAGTGTCTGCTTCATTGACTAGTTGCAATTACACATTTAATTTAGAAATACTTGCAAAGTTCTTTGATATTGATGAAAAGAAGAAAGATATATATTCAATTGTTAATTCTTGATTCTAATCCTAAAAATCCAAATATTTCAAAACTATTATCAACAAATTTACATCAAATCGCAAAGTTAGCTTGATATATTAATCAAACATATGTTAAATATGTTTCTGGTTCCTACATTTTATGTCACTTTAAAAAATAGTCCCTACATTTTAATAAATGTTTTTAAAATCTCCACATTTTTACTCCGTTAGCATAATTAGTCCCTGCCGTCAATTTCTTACCCAGTCACCAAACAAAATGGTGATGTGGCACATTTTTTTTACCATTTTTTTTGCTTTCAATATGTTATTCTATCAAGAAGGTTTTGAAACAGAATTCAATTTTTATTACTTTTTATCACAAATTTAGAAGCATAAAGAATTAAGTTAAGAGATGCCTCGTTCAATTATAAAAACTGAGAAATCAAAATCAGACTTGCAATGGAGCCAAGCCTGTAAATCTATCAAAATGAAAGTACCAAATACATGACTCGACTTGAAAGGGAGTTTTCCAGATCTGTATTTGGGCATAATCGAACATGAATTTGGGCATAATTCTTTTTAATTCTCAACAAATTTTCCCCAAATACAGAACGCTTATTAATTCTAAAACCCTTTTATCAAATTAAACAATTTTTTCAATCGTGTGGTAAGCCGGCAACGATGACGATCCTGTTTGAGTTGCTCACACCGGCGACCATGTGGTTATGCTGAGAGGGACGTCATAATTCTGTGGTGAAAGGTTGGGGGCGCCGCTGTGACCTCGTGGTGGAAGGTTGGGGGCGGCTCCGTGACTTCGGTCTATGCGCCGGAACCGGTGGTGAAAGGGGGCGACGACGAACCTTTGGTTGTGGAAGGTGAGGAGAAGCAGAAAGCTGCGGAGGAAGGAAGAAGAATCGTTAACGTGAGAAGAAGAATCGTTAACGTGAGTGAGTTTGAGAAATTTGGCACAGGATTGACACATAAAAACGTATGTTAGGCATTAGTTTAAAGCTAAATGTGCCACTTCACCATTCCGTTTAATAAAAATGCCACATCACCATTCCGTTTGGTGACTACGGAGTAAAAATGTGGGGATTTTAAAAAAATTTATTGAAATGTAGGGACTATTTTTTAAAGTGCCGCAAAATGTAGGGACCAAAAACATATTTAACTCATTACATTATTATTTAATTGATTACTAGGTAATACTTGTGGTATTGCATAATTTTATTATAGATATCATTGTCACGTTAAGTAAAATTTAACTTATTGAGTATTTTTTCTTGAAAAAATTTAACTTATTGAATTAATGCGTTGATAATTGAAAATGTTTTACAATATCTGAAATGTCCAAAAAAATGAGTTAGGTGTCACAATGTAAAAGAAATGAAAAAAGAGTTTAGACATGAATTCAGTGATAACTAATTTTCTTAAGCATATATTAGACCATAATTAATATGTTATTATAGGAGTGATACATTGACTCCAAGAGTAAGTCTGAAGAGCTGCTCCACATCCGCACCCTCCATTTTATCTAAATTTAATGGACTAGATTTATGTCTAATTAATAATAATGTGATTTTATCTACCTAATCATTTTCACAATATTACTTATGATTTCCTTCTTTTGATTTAATAAATATTAATAATCTCATGAGGAGTTTTTTAATTCAACTTCCTCCTTTTGACACCTAAACTTACGTTACTATACTATACTGTTACCACCATTCATAATTGTCTAAAAACTTCTTAAATAAAAGATCATATCTTATAAAAAATTAAATCTATGGCTTTTCATCTCCACAGTGTGCGCACCTCGTTTTTTTCCTGAGAAAAAGACGCGCAAATCCTCCGAGGTCGTTCGTAAACGCTCGGAGGGCCTTTGTGAAGCCGCCACCAAAGTTTTTGTGTAAAGGGAACGTTGATAAACCCTTAAGTTTTTTTTTGTTTAAAGGGAAACGATAATAAAACCCTTTGACGATGAGGAAAGGATGGTCATCGCAACCATTGTCGGGTTCGGGAGTCGATTACGCAAGGGGAAGGTATTAGCACCCCTCACGTCCGTTGTACTCAACGGGAACCTTCTATTTGGCTAAAGCTTAAATTGTTTTTTAAATGTTTTGCGCGCATGCTTATTTATGTCAAAATATAATAAAGGGGGGGAAAAAGAGATAAAAACAAACGAAAGAAAAGAAAAAAAAGTTTTTTATTATTGCGCTTGACAAGATGTCGATCTTGCTCCTACGTATCTCCCGGTAGTCGGAGAATTCAAAGCGTACGTAGTTCTTTGGTAGAAAAACGTACATATGTTGGTTAATTTTAAATGGACGATGTTTTAACCGAATTCTTGCGATTAAAACGTAGCTTGTATGCTCGCGCTTGGGAGACTTATTAAGCGTTTGTTAGTGAATCGCACTAGAATTGTTAAAAGGTACGTCCGTTAGGGTAAAAGGGTCGAATTGGTCGCTATGGGACCAAGAGAGGTGCAATGGACTCATACAAGTCAATCATTGACCGAGTGGACTCTAACGAGTCGGGCGATTGTTCAATTGATCCACCGAGATCAAGAACAGGTGCAATGGACTCGAACGAGTCGAACATTGACCGAGTGACTCAAACGAGTCGAGGGATCGAATCTAATGGCCACGGGGGACCAAAAGGTTTGGATTGACCACAAGGGGCCAAGATTTGGTTTGGTTAGGGTTGTATATATTGAAAATGGAATGACGATTGTCCGAACGACGAGACATACGTCACGCATTCGTACAATCGGGGCAATGGAGAGACATACGTCACACCATCCCTTTTTCATTCAAGTTTTTTGGGTAGAATTCTTTTAGAAATCCCAAGGTATATCAAAACATTTGGTTTGAAAACCCAAATTGGAAAGATTTAGCAATTTTTGCCAGAAAACGCCCAAGTTCGGCTCGTTTTGCGAAAAGCGAACGTATTTGGCGTATGTTCATTTTTGAGTTTTGAACATCATGAACAATGTTTATTGTTCAGGTTTTGATTTGAAATGATGAACATAGCTGGTTTGTTCATGCTATTTTGAAAGTTTAGAAACATAACTTGTTTTACAAGTTATCCACAAAATGCCATACGAACTTGTGAATTTGTCAAAATTGTGCAAAATCCTTGTTATGGTTTGAAAAACATGGATTTAAAAACTCTTAGGTTCTGAGCTCCTGGGCTAGAACCTCAAAAAAATGGTCATTTGGACACAAAAACTCAGATTCTGAGTTCTGTCATGGTCGCACTGCGACCATGATTTCGCACTGCGAAGCATGCGAATTTTTGAGTTCAGAAGCTGTTTCTGAACTTTTGTTCAGAAACAACTTCTGAACACACTCAGGACCTTTTAGGTGAGTGAAAAGCTTTGAGTTTTTAGGATGAAAAAGGCTGGACAAACCAGTTTTGGTGTTTTGAAAACCTTGGGATTTCTTTGAAATTCAAAAGGGGGTTTTTTAGAACCAAATGGTTTTGAACCAAAATTGCTATGCAAACACAAATGAAAATGCAATACAAAGGCTTAGAAACTTACAGAACTCCTTAGCAAAGCTCCAGCTGCAATGGATTTGAATTGGTTGAAGGCTTTCACAAAGGTTTTTGATATTGGTGATGAACTTGAACTTTGTGATGCTTTGTGTTGGATTGGTTTTTTTCTGGTTGTTTGTGAGTGTTTGTAAGCTGGAATGAGTAGAGTTTCTGCTCTTGAAAATGCTGTTATCAGTTGTTTTTAGAACCTTGGGCATTGCCTTCTATTTATAGGCCAAAACCAAATCTATTTCATCATTAGAAAATCCCAAAATCCAGCTGATTTGTGGCTAGGATCAAGCTGAATCCCTTTGCATTAAATGCTAATGGATAGAGGCAACCTTGCCTTGTGCCAAGGGGCAAGACTCAGCCTGATTTCAGCCACAAATTCAAAGGTTTTAGGATAGTAATGATGATGAAATAGGGCTGAATTGCAATTGGCTAAGCTTGGGGATCAATCCTTGCAATCTCAATGGTTGATCAATAAAAACGTGCACTGTGATGTGCAGAGATTGAGGGATGAGAAAGGCTACCTATGGCTGGTGTGAGGGGTGAAAAGCTGCTGCAAAAACAGGGTAGGCACTCATGGCTTTTCAAGTGAGAAAATCCAGCTAGTTTGACTGGTTTTGGGGGGAGCAAGCAGGAGAAAAGTCATCAAGCAGGTGGCTGGCAACCTTGTGGTGGTTAACAGGTCACTTGGGAGGGACAAGAGCTGCCCAAGGGCAAGCCCACTTGCTTGTCACATGCTAGGTTGGAAGAAAAAGCTTCCAACCTTGGCATTAATGGCAAGTCCTTCAATTCTGGTTTTGCTTGGCCCAATTAGCCATGAATGCTGATTAAAATAAATATGGAAATGATATGCAACAAATTCTGGAATTAAATCAAAGAAACCAAAAATCTGCAGAAAAATTGCAGACTTCGCAGTGCGAAGTGAGCTTCGCAGTGCGAAGTCATCATTTTTGAAATGTTGACTTTTCTGTTGACTTTTGTTGACTTTGACTTTTTTCTCCCTCTTTGATTTTTTTTGTTTTAAAATGCTTAGGACAAAATTAGGGTACTACAGCTGCCCCTACTTAATTGTGTCTTCGCATAGAGTGCGTGAGTGCCGAGGGCATCTCATGAACTCTTTGCGAAGATCAATTAAGTAAAAAGAAGGACCCGAATTTTGTCCTTCGCGGAATGCAAATGCAATGATTTGAAAAGGTTGATCGTATCCAGCCGTTAACACTGGAGGTAGATCCACTGGGGGATGAAGGTAATCGTATCCAGCCGCTAACACTGAAGGTAGATTCCTAAAGGGGAAGTGATCTTATTCAGCCGCTAACACTGAAGGTCGAACACTGAGGGAGGTGATCTTATCTAGGCGCTTTCACTAGAGGTCGATACCTAAGCTAGGTAATCTTATTCAGGCGTTTTCACTGAAGGTCGATTCCTAACGAGCTGTGATCTTATTCAGCCGCTAACACTGAAGGTCGATACACTGGGGGAGGTGATCTTATCTAGGCACTTTCACTAGAGGTCGATACCTAAGCTAGGTAATCTTATTCAGGCGTTTTCACTGAAGGTCGATTCCTAACGAGCTGTGGTCTTACCCTAAATAGGTGCCCTTGGTTGAACCGGAAAACATGATTGTATGATGCATGTTATGCAGTATGATATGCAGTGATATGCAATGCAATATGATATGAGATGGACTCAAACAAAGATTCCTTCTGGGGACAGTTAGTGAAGGAGGTTCACTGGGGAACGCTTACTTGACTGTTGATGGATGCTGGTGAATATGTGATACTCACTGGAGAATCCTTGTTGAGGATGCATGACATGATTTATGAAATGCATGTGTATGAATGATTTGTATATGCATGCATGAATGAAATTGTCATGATGCATGAATTATGCTATGCATGATATGCATGATATGCTGGTTGGGTGCCGAGCAAGGTCGGTCTTGGTTGTGGTTGTGCCAATGATGATTCGGCTCTCTTTTTGTTTGTTTTGTTTGGTTGGTTTGGAAGGACAAGGTCCTTTGCCTACATACCCAAATGGGATCAAAACCGGTGTAGTTCGGGCTTGTCCTGGGGATTTGTGTGGGTTTGCCAATAATGATTGGACCTCTTGTTTGGGGTTGAGACTCCCTGGGGGTGTCAATGAGGTTTGGCTCATGGGGATATAAGGATCATTTTGGAAGCATGATCAATATCCAGCCTTGGTTGATGTTTGGATATTTAGGGTGTTTACTGGGGAAATCTGTTCCTCTTGTATGACTGATAAACTCGTGGGGACGAGATTAGGCCGGCGAGGTAAAAAGTGGACCGGCATGAACATTTGGTAATCCTTGCAGGGATGATGTTTTAGGGTATACATTTGAATATGGACGGGGTAATACCGTGATATTGGATAAAGGATAAATACCTCGTGGGGATTGTTAATCCGCTGTGTAAATCGTGCTAAACCGCTGAGGAGCATAACTGATGGTTCCGCTGAGGATGCTTGTGCTCTGGTTGGTCAGTCTCGCTTGAATCGTCCCTTCAGGCTCTTGATTTGACGGGATATTCCTTTTTGATTCACCGGTGACCAGAAATCCCTTTAGCAATTAACCATGCTTGGCCGGCGAGGCTTACCTGCTCTATGGATAGATTTTGATGCACGTTTTTTTTTTAAGTACTCACAACTCAGAGAAAATGTGCCTGTTTTTATTTATTTGAAAATATGAAAGATTCTACGTAAAAATTTTTGGAAATATATACTATCATAAATGGAATTCTTTTAACAAGAGTAAAAGACTTTGCTTGGCGAGAAATTTGTTAATGGGAAGGTGTCCTGCCCCAAAGGTGTTTGGGATCGCTGATGCCGATTGGGCCCTTTGTAAATTGTAGGGAGAGTACTAAGCGTGGTTGGGCTTTGAATAATTTGTGCACTGGGTACAATCGGTTTTTGTTTTAAAATTGTGGGCGCCAATGGAAATTGGGCTTTATTGTTGGTTGCCGAGCGAGGTCGGGCTTTTTGGTTTTGGTTGCCGAGCGAGGTCGGGCTTTTTGGTTTTGGTTGCCGAGCGAGGTCGGGCTTTTTGACTTTGGTTGCCGAGCGAGGTCGGGCTTTTTGGTATTGGTTGCCGAGCGAGGTCGGGCTTTTTGGTTTTGGTTGCCGAGCGAGGTCGGGCTTTTTGATTTTGGAGGATTCATATGAAATTTGCGCACGCAATTTTATGCCCCTTATTATTCCGAGATTGTACTGAAAAAGTCGAAATAAATACCACACAAAAAATCATATCGTACAGTTCAAATTAATAACATGCTTATCAATGAACCAACCTATCACTCATTTAAGTAAATGAACAAATTGAATATTAATGTGAGGGGTTATGAACACTCATCCGGCAATTTTGCTAACATTCCGATCGAGTTATATGTCCATCCAATTATTGTTTCTTAAAAACATGAAAGCATTGATCAAAAGGTCTTTAAGGGTTGTAATTTGGCTGGGCTACAAAAGAAATGTCATGTGTGGGGAAATTGAATTCAAATGGCCAAGCAAGAGGGAACATTCTTTCTAACTTACCCCTTTCTTTGTTCAAATCACAATTTTGGTGATTCACAAATGCTTTTCTCCTTGATCTCGACAACTCTTGGATTTATCGGTCTTCTTTTCTCTTTTCTCTTTTCTTTTTCTTGGTTTGCTTTGCTTTTCTTTCCTCTTTTTTTTTCTTTGGTCGTCAAGATCAATTAAGAAATTCAACGTTGCTTGACTTTCACAACCCTCCCCTTTTTCCCAACTTGTTTCAGTACAATACCCTAATTGAATGTTCCCTCCTCTTTTGGCAAGGGACGCTAATCATGATGTTTTAAGGGTTCAAAAATTGAAAGGAAAATATCAGAATTCAGTGATGTTTTAACTATAAACTGAAAATATTTTTTTTTACAAACTCCGGCAATCTCATTAAGCAGTTGAGCTTATGAAAGTTGGCAGTTCATAGTTAAAAATTCTGATTTGTTAGGCTCGAAGGGGTTTAACAAGTACTCACTTCTCACAGGGTGGGCTGTTTGTGGTTGATTGTTTTCTCTCGTTTTCAAACAAATGCCTTGATCATGTCAATACTTTTATGTAATTAAAGAAACAAAATTCAGATTTAACATAAAAAGATCGAGCTAAACAAAAATGTCGATCTCCTGCATATGTATTATGATAACTTTGGGGATTCCTCACATCTGGCTGGTTCTAAATGGTTCATAGAACAAACATATTAAATAGCATGAATTGTATGGTATAATTTGGTATGGAATATACATTCTCCTTTCAAATTTTAATCAGGGAAAGAATAGGAAACATGCATTTTAGCTTTGCGAAAATTAATCACATTTATCACTACCATTCGTCTATGGTTAAAAACTTTGGCTTAATCCGTTGCGGAAAGTTTTGTCGAATTCACATTACCAATGATAGATAACAAAAAAATTTCAACATTCACACATATTAAAAATAAGTAGGCATGATTATGATGCAAAAGCTAGGTAATAAAAGCAAAAAGTACTCGAATAACAAAGCAAGAGTACCAACATAGCTACAAAGTACCAAACAAAAGAAACCTCTAAAGAGTGTACGAGAAAAATGACGTAAACATAAACAACAAAATATGAGAAAGCATAAATAAATAAAAAGGGGTCACTCAAGGAGTGAAAGCCTCATCATCCTCGGTCTCCTCATCCTCGTCCTCCTCATCCTCATCATCCTCATCACCCCCTCCCTGGCCTCCGGCCGCTGTACCACTGCCTCTAGCCTCTGCGTACTCCGGCCTATCCCCGGGCCAACGACCATGAGCTGCAAACATCTGGGGTGTCGGTATCTGATCATCGGGATCTGTCGGCCTACCCAGCTGCCTCTGAAGGCGATACATGGAATCATGCATCATAGTCATGTATCGATGAGTGGAGGCATTCTGCTCCAATATGAAAGTGCAGGTATGATGATCCCCTGATGCTGGTGGAGGTCTAGGCCGTGGCTGCTGTGCCCTCGCCGCTCTCCTCCCTGTGCAGTGTCTGGAGATATACTCGTCCGTAATGGGGTTCTTAATGGTTTCGGACACCTGGGGAGGGATAGCTACTCGGGCGTCCCGGCAGAGTCCCATGATAAGACCCGGGAAAGCAAGTGGGCACATCTTCTTGGCCGGTGGCTTGATGCCACTCTCGACCACTATTTTAATCTCTTGGCAGATCGCCCTGGCCACATCTACTTGCTTACCGGTGAGGATATAGTAGATTAGGGGGGTCACGTCCATGGTGGTGGTGGAGGTATGGCTTTTGGGTTTTATGTTGTGGACAATAAGATGGAAAATGACTTGGGCGTAGGTGGTGAGGTTGCCCCTGAGGGCCTTTGTGGGCTGCCCCGCCGCATTAAGCTCATAGCCTTTTCCGGATTGGAAAATAGTCTGAGCGTAGAGATCGTGGTTCCAATTACCACGGTTTTGGTGCTTATGGAAAGCACAAAGCTCATCATTTTCCAATTGGAAAGGGTTGTGGAGGTAGGTGTTGATGGCGTCGCGATCGAATCTAATGATCCGACCACGCACCATGGTCTGATATGTAAACTCCCCCTCTGGATCCACGGGAATGGCATTTGCGTAGAATTCCCGGATTATGTCGTAGTTGAGGTTAAGGGGAGGGTTTACCAAAACTCCCCACTGGCGGTGGTTTATCAACCGGGCCAACTCTCTCCAGGTGCCCCTGTCACTTATAATAAACTGCCTCTCAGGCCAGAAGGTCCTGCCAAGAAGCTCTTCGTATCTCTCTTGGTTCCGAAGACTTAGGAAGCGAGAGGCGTCGAAACCCCCTTGGGGCCTAGATCCGGATGCCTCACCCCTCGAGCGTTTTCCTACTGGTCTGGGTGCCATCTGCAAGGAAAATGATAAAGTCAGTATGATTGTAGGTGATATGGGGTGGAATCGATGGAATTGGAAAAAGAAGCAGTGAAAAACAGAGGTTCTGTTTCTGCTACAGTCGCACTGCGAAGGTAGGTTCGCAGTGCGAAGGTGTTCGAAAATTTCTGGGTTGCCCAGAAACGGTCGCAGTGCGAAGTTGAACTTTGCTCTGCGACCATGACAGCAAAGACCCAGAAATCTGAACCTACACCTCTTGGTTTAAGCTTTTAACATACAATGCATGCAACTAAACGACCTCAGAATCAATGACTGGGTATCAAAAGGAACTCTTTAACAGCTCTCCTTCTTTCAATTTTCGTAAATGGGGTTTCAACAAAAACAACTTGGAATTTGAAAGAAACAGGCCTATTGCAGATACCCATGATGCATGCTTGCTAAATTCCAACTTAATATAGCAAACTAAGGCCTAAATGCAGCTTATTATGAACTTAAATTCTAACATGGGAACTTTAAAATCAGAAACCCTAAAACCCCTAAACAGTTGCAATACGAATTAAAGATGAACAGAGGGAAAGAAGAAAGGAGCTCATACCTGGTTGTTGGTTCTGAATAGAAAGATACGAAATTAATGGAGGGAGAATTCAAAAATGGGTATGCTCACCCTTTCTCTTTTTTTTTAGATTTGAAAGTTTTTTCCATTTTTGAAGTTATGGCAAAAATGCTGTTTTTTTTTTGTTTTAAGAGTTAAAAGAAAAAATGTTTGGAATAATAATAAAAGGATAGTGGAAATGGGTGGTTGAGAAGGAGTAAATGAAGGGTCAGCTGGGCTGACAAAATTCGCGTACTTCGCACTGCGAAGTATTTGAATTTTTTTTGAAAATTTGCTATCCCTCAACACATTGGCCATTCCTATCCTCAATTATGATTATGCATAAAAACAAGTAATAAACAAATAAAGATTGATTGCCCCTGATAAAACATATGGTATCCAACATGAGCGAATGCGAATGGATAATATGTGGAGGTTCGGAATTTCCCCCATCCTCACATGTGGGCTCTAAATGGTGAAATCTCCTAAGAAGAGGTCCTTAGAGTCATAGACCTCACATGGAATTAGGGTTGTCTATGGACATACGTCGACATGACTTCAATTAATTCCACGTGAAAATCTCATCTAAGCGGGGTTGGGCATCCTACCTCACGGACATACGTCAACGCGGGCTTCCGCACACAACCTCCTTCTAACTTAGTTTTTTTCTCAAGCTCGGGTAGAGAGCCTCACACGTCCAGCATTAACCCGAACAATGTGGAGTAGCATCACTCAAGTAACCCCCGCATTTGATATATATATGATATGAATATAAAGCAAAATAAAGCAAATATAAACATAAAACATAAATATGACATGTATGAATAAAATAATAAGCACGGCGCGCAAAGAAAAATAAAACAATTGGCTTAAAAGCCAAATAGGTTAGGCTTGACTCGCTAGTGGGAACAGGATCCCCAGTGAAGTCGCCAGCTGTGCGCACCTCGTTTTTTTCCTGAGAAAAAGACGCGCAAATCCTCCGAGGTCGTTCGTAAACGCTCGGAGGGCCTTTGTGAAGCCGCCACCAAAGTTTTTGTGTAAAGGGAACGTTGATAAACCCTTAAGTTTTTTTTTGTTTAAAGGGAAACGATAATAAAACCCTTTGACGATGAGGAAAGGATGGTCATCGCAACCATTGTCGGGTTCGGGAGTCGATTACGCAAGGGGAAGGTATTACCACCCCTCACGTCCGTTGTACTCAACGGGAACCTTCTATTTGGCTAAAGCTTAAATTGTTTTTTAAATGTTTTGCGCGCATGCTTATTTATGTCAAAATATAATAAAGGGGGGGGGGGGGGGGGGGGGGGGGGGGGAAAGAGATAAAAACAAACGAAAGAAAAGAAAATTTTTTTTTTTATTATTGCGCTTGACAAGATGTCGATCTTGCTCCTACGTATCTCCCGGTAGTCGGAGAATTCAAAGCGTACGTAGTTCTTTGGTAGAAAAACGTACATATGTTGGTTAATTTTAAATGGACGATGTTTTAACCGAATTCTTGCGATTAAAACGTAGCTTGTATGCTCGCGCTTGGGAGACTTATTAAGCGTTTGTTAGTGAATCGCACTAGAATTGTTAAAAGGTACGTCCGTTAGGGTAAAAGGGTCGAATTGGTCGCTATGGGACCAAGAGAGGTGCAATGGACTCATACAAGTCAATCATTGACCGAGTGGACTCTAACGAGTCGGGCGATTGTTCAATTGATCCACTGAGATCAAGAACAGGTGCAATGGACTCGAACGAGTCGAACATTGACCGAGTGACTCAAACGAGTCGAGGGATCGAATCTAATGGCCACGGGGGACCAAAAGGTTTGGATTGACCACAAGGGGCCAAGATTTGGTTTGGTTAGGGTTGTATATATTGAAAATGGAATGACGATTGTCCGAACGACGAGACATACATCACGCATTCGTACAATCGGGGCAATGGAGAGACATACGTCACACCATCCCTTTTTCATTCAAGTTTTTTGGGTAGAATTCTTTTAGAAATCCCAAGGTATATCAAAACATTTGGTTTGAAAACCCAAATTGGAAAGATTTAGCAATTTTGCCAGAAAACGCCCAAGTTCGGCTCGTTTTGCGAAAAGCGAACGTATTTGGCGTATGTTCATTTTTGAGTTTTGAACATCATGAACAATGTTTATTGTTCAGGTTTTGATTTGAAATGATGAACATAGCTGGTTTGTTCATGCTATTTTGAAAGTTTAGAAACATAACTTGTTTTACAAGTTATCCACAAAATGCCATACGAACTTGTGAATTTGTCAAAATTGTGCAAAATCCTTGTTATGGTTTGAAAAACATGGATTTAAAAACTCTTAGGTTCTGAGCTCCTGGGCTAGAACCTCAAAAAAATGGTCATTTGGACACAAAAACTCAGATTCTGAGTTCTGTCATGGTCGCACTGCGACCATGATTTCGCACTGCGAAGCATGCGAATTTTTGAGTTCAGAAGCTGTTTCTGAACTTTTGTTCAGAAACAACTTCTGAACACACTCAGGACCTTTTAGGTGAGTGAAAAGCTTTGAGTTTTTAGGATGAAAAAGGCTGGACAAACCAGTTTTGGTGTTTTGAAAACCTTGGGATTTCTTTGAAATTCAAAAGGGGGTTTTTTAGAACCAAATGGTTTTGAACCAAAATTGCTATGCAAACACAAATGAAAATGCAATACAAAGGCTTAGAAACTTACAAAACTCCTTAGCAAAGCTCCAGCTGCAATGGATTTGAATTGGTTGAAGGCTTTCACAAAGGTTTTTGATATTGGTGATGAACTTGAACTTTGTGATGCTTTGTGTTGGATTGGTTTTTTTCTGGTTGTTTGTGAGTGTTTGTAAGCTGGAATGAGTAGAGTTTCTGCTCTTGAAAATGCTGTTATCAGTTGTTTTTAGAACCTTGGGCATTGCCTTCTATTTATAGGCCAAAACCAAATCTATTTCATCATTAGAAAATCCCAAAATCCAGCTGATTTGTGGCTAGGATCAAGCTGAATCCCTTTGCATTAAATGCTAATGGATAGAGGCAACCTTGCCTTGTGCCAAGGGGCAAGACTCAGCCTGATTTCAGCCACAAATTCAAAGGTTTTAGGATAGTAATGATGATGAAATAGGGCTGAATTGCAATTGGCTAAGCTTGGGGATCAATCCTTGCAATCTCAATGGTTGATCAATAAAAACGTGCACTGTGATGTGCAGAGATTGAGGGATGAGAAAGGCTACCTATGGCTGGTGTGAGGGGTGAAAAGCTGCTGCAAAAACAGGGTAGGCACTCATGGCTTTTCAAGTGAGAAAATCCAGCTAGTTTGACTGGTTTTGGGGGGAGCAAGCAGGAGGAAAGTCATCAAGCAGGTGGCTGGCAACCTTGTGGTGGTTAACAGGTCACTTGGGAGGGACAAGAGCTGCCCAAGGGCAAGCCCACTTGCTTGTCACATGCTAGGTTGGAAGAAAAAGCTTCCAACCTTGACATTAATGGCAAGTCCTTCAATTCTGGTTTTGCTTGGCCCAATTAGCCATGAATGCTGATTAAAATAAATATGGAAATGATATGCAACAAATTCTGGAATTAAATCAAAGAAACCAAAAATCTGCAGAAAAATCGCAGACTTCGCAGTGCGAAGTCATCATTTTTGAAATGTTGACTTTTCTGTTGACTTTGACTTTTTTCTCCCTCTTTGATTTTTTTTGATTTTTTTTGTTTTAAAATGCTTAGGACAAAATTAGGGTACTACACACAGTAGAAAGAGATGAAAGATATGTCTAACTCAAATTCAAAGGCATGGTCAAATTTAATTCACAACTAGCATTAGCAACATAAAAGTCCATTGATCGATCTAACCTCCAAAAATTAAAATCAATAATAATAATAATAATAATCATTTCTAAAAAGCATGTATGGATAATAAAAAAAAAATACATCTATGGAAGCATGAACTCATTGACTCATTCTAAAAATCACATACTAATGGATATTAGGGAAAATATATGTAATTTGGATTGCGAATCGTGAAATAGATGCAGAGAAGTTTCTTTTGATATTGTTTATGAACAAATTGCAGAGGAGAGGAGTTTGTAAAGAATAATTGGGAATTATATTTTCTTTACCAACTTACTAATAATTAATTGCGTTTATAAATGGTAAATATTGATCGAGTCAAAAGAAAAAAAAATGGTAATTATTGTGAGATTGGTTAAGGTGAATGAGGTCACATGATTATTAATAAGAATTAAATCTAGTCTATTAAATTTAGATAAAATGGAAGGTGGGGATGTGGAGTAGCTCACTAGACTTACTGTAACACCCATATAAAGATTGCCTATGATCTTATACGAGTATTAAAATTTCGTACTGGATGCATTAATTTACAATACAGAAAATTATTCTCATAATGATACAAAACATAAGTATCAATACATCCAACTGTTATTACGAAACATCTCTGATATATACATCAAAATACAACATCTGATTACAGGTTAACTGAAACAACTAGAAAACCAGCACGATCAATCCAAAGCCTTCTTCTTACCCTTGTTGCGTGCTACCTGCGAACCTGCACCAGAATGAATGGGATGAGACATAATGTCTTAGTGAGCTCCACCCAATCTACTGTTGGCAACCTCTGGGAACCTAGGGCCGCCATGCACTACTATTCGCAATCTCGGGGAATCCTATGATCGCCAAGCCTTAACCTTACCCATATAGGGTCTATACCTGCCTGAGCCTGCTAAACTGTGTAGTCATGAAACTAGACTACATCCTGATAACTTGGTGATCAAGGGGAAACCTAAGATCACCGCCTGATAACTGCTACCTGATACCTGATACCTGATGCCTGCCTGATAACATAATAAAGTATTTTCCTGAATATTATTATGTTAGATGTTAGCGTGTAACAAACATTATTATCTGAGTTGATTTTACAGAATGCCCCCAGGTGGAGTAACCCCGGAGCACATTCCCCTGATAACCGGTGAAAATTCCTATCTGAGGCTAATCACCGGACTCCTCCTGCCTGTGTGTGTGGTTATCCTCGCGGAAAGTGCCTCCCATTCCAGTTGAACTGGAACCCCCTGTGCTCTCTAACTGCGAGAACACAGAAGACACACTAAAACTTATGTGTGGTTATCCTCGCGGAAAGTTCCTCCCATTCCAACTATAACTGGAACCCCCTGTTCTCTCTAACTGCGAGAACACAGAAGACACAAAAGTTTATCCTGATAATTAATTATTATTCATATTCCTGATAATCCTGATATAATCTTCCTGATCATATGTATATATGTGAGTCGTCGTGTAGGCTTCCTAACGGGCTGGCCTATTCAGAATAAATCTGAAGCTTACCTGTGCCACGACTTATCAACATATATCCATAGATAAACTGTATAATTCCTGATACTGTTCTTGTACCACTCTCTAGGGTACATTCTATCCTGAACTGTCACGTGTACCCTCAGTGTCACTCTGATGTGAACAGCTGAGGCACGTCCTGATGTACATATAAATGTACCTGAAACTGGGGGAAAGCCTGGTACCTCTGACTACGGTACACTATAACCTGTCTGGTTAAGGGTATCGTGAAACTAACCCTTAACTAACCTGAAATCCTGTGGATAAATTACCCATCACTCTGTATGATACATATCTTTATCCTAGGTTAATCCTTGAAACTTCATGAGTATCTCTATCCCAAAGCATATCAAAGATCATTGGCATGGTACAATTATTTGTTAATTAAAATGCCATTCTGGACAACTTCGCTCTGCGACCCCTAAGTTTGCTCTGCGAGCACCTGCGCCTGAATGTTCAGAGTCTGATCTTTCAGAGTCTGATGTTCCTGAGTCTGAAGCTTCGCAGAGCGTTCAATAACTTCGCTTTGCGAACTCGGCTTCTGATTGCTTCGCAGAGCAAAGTCTAGGCGATGGATAGGCGAAGGTAGGCAGTGGCAAAACTCTGCTACTTCGCAGAGCAAACTCCTGATCGCTTTGCGACTGTAGCAGGCTTAGAATTTTTCTGAAAAACATGTTTCAACCTCAAACATCTTGGTACCCAACTGCCCAGTGATCTTTGAAACATGTCAGGGACTCATTTTAAACTATAAAAACATACTGTAATCAAGGACTAAACATGAATCAAGCATAAGTATCAAAAAGGGGAAAACTATCATTTTCTCTAAATTCCTAAGAATTAAATTGCAATTCTCACACAATATAACCCAGAAAGGATATTGCTACTCTAAGGAAATCACTTAGTACTTGTTGATTCTTGACAGGCTTCCTTGTACCAAAACCCTGGCTTGGTCTTACTCTTTCCTTAAGCTTCCTATTGCTTCAAACTTTCCCAAAAGCTTGCCTGCTTTTAACTCAAGAAATTTTGGGAAGAAAACTGATGGATTAAGGTTGCTGATCTTGATGACCGAATTCTAGAGAGAGAGAAGGATAGAAAATCTGATCTTCTAGTGAGAGAAGGAAATGAGGAAAATGAAGAAATATCAATCTTCCCCCTATTATAGCCCTTCCTCTTATAATTACAATTTTGTCCCTACTCACTCATAACTCCTCAGACTACTGATAAAAGTTACGCCTACGTGGGATATTACACTTTACCCTCTTAAAGAAATTTCGTCCTCGAAATTTAGAATTTACTTGAAAATAGATGCGGATAGCTCCTTTGCATCTCTGATTCTAACTCCCAAGTAGCTTCACCATCGGGAGAACCTTTCCACACAACCTTAACATTTGGAATTTACTTGTTCCTTAAAGACTTGACATCACGATCAACAATCCATTCTGGTTCTGGCTGAAACGTTAAATCTGATCTCAAGTTGATAATTTCCAACTCTACTGGTTGAAAAGGATCTGGAATGAACTTCCTCAACTGAGAGACATGAAAAACATCATGCAATCCTGACATAGCCGGTGGCAGAGCCAACTGATAAGCTGCCGGACCGACACGTTTAAGTATCTAAAATGGCCCAATAAATCTTGGACACAATTTCTTTGTCCTGAAGACGCCGCATAATCCCAACTTAGGTGTAGCCTTTAGGAATATGTAATCTCCCACTTCGAACTCCAAAGGCCTTCGCCTCTTGTCCGCATAACTTTTCTGACGACTCTGAGCAGTTCTTATTTTATCCTGAATAGATTTAATCTTCAGAGTAGTCTCTTGAATAATCTCGGGTCCCAGAATGCTCTTATCTCCGACCTTTGCCCAACAAAGTGGTGTCCTACACTTTCTGCCATACAATGCCTCATAAGGGGCCATCCCTATACTGGAATGATAACTATTATTGTAAGAGGATTCAATCAAAGGCAGATGATTATTCCAACTTCCTCCATCTTCTAAGATGCACACACGTAGCATATCCTCTAATGTCTGAATAGTTCTCTCGGACTGACCATCTGTCTGAGGATGATGGGACTTACTCATCTTTAACCTCGTTCCTAAAGCCCTCTGAAAAGCTTTCCAAAAGTGAGAGGTAAATATTGGATCTCTATATGAGACAATACTAGTTGGAACACCATGCAGTTTTACAATCTCTGCTATGAACAACTCTGCATATTGAGAAGCCCTGAATGTAGTCCTAACCGGAAAAAAGTGAGCAGACTTGGTTAACCGGTCTATAATTACCCAAATTGAATCATGTCCTTGCTGAGTTTGAGGTAATCCACTTACAAAATCCATAGATATCTCTTCCCATTTCCACTGAGGGATTTCCAATGGGACTAGCATCCCTGCTGGCCTTTGATGTTCAATCTTTACCTGTTGACACACTATACAGCGTGATACAAATTTCGCAATGTCGGTTTTCATACCAGGCCACCAATAGTCTCTTTTCAAATCCTGATACATCTTAGTGGTACCCGGATGGATACTAAAGCTACTCTTATGTGCTTCTTCCAGAATCAGTGTCTTCAATTCTATATCGTTCGGAACACAAATCCTACCATCAAATAGCAACGCGCCATCTGATGCCTGAGAAAACTCTGATTGAGCGACCCTCCTCTGGAGGTCCATATCCATTCCCTGAGCCTGTGCAATTCTGGACCGCAGATCACATGTGATCTCTAGTTTATGCAACATAATACCATTATCCACCTCGGTGACGCTGAGATTAAGATCTCTGAACTTTTCATACAGACCACAAGTATGTATCATCACTTCTGCTCTTACCAAAGACTTCCTGCTCAAGGCGTCACCAACTACGTTCGCCTTTCCTCGATGGTACTTTAATTCAAAATCGAAATCCTTCAAATATTCAATCCATCTCCTCTGTCTCATGTTCAGTTCCCGCTGATCAAACAAATACTTTAAGCTCTTATGGTCACTGAACAAGTCAAACAGCGCACCATATAAATGATGCCTCCACACTTTCAATGCAAAGACTATAGCTGCTAACTCAAGATAATGAGTAGGATAATTCTCCTCGTGAGATTTAAGTTGTCGCTGTTGGAACAAAATGTGTTTAACAACTCTCTTATGTATAAAGGGGGAGATTGTTGGAACATTTCTGTGTAAACATATCTCTCTTTATGGTTTTGATGATAACAAAGTATTAAAGAGAAAATTGGTCATTTGCTAATGCTTTGTTCTAGTGTTTCAGAACCACATACTTAATAAGTATTGATTGATAATGGTTATAAAGAACAAGCTAAAGAGCAAGAAGGAAAGCCAAGAAGCATGGTTGCAAAGCTAAAAGGAAAACTGGTCCTGAAGAAATGCTTCTGAAGAAGTGCTTCTGAAGAGGTCCTGAAGAAGTGCTACTGAAGTGAAGCCTCTGAAGTACTCCTGAAGTGGTGCTCCTGAAGTGCAGCTTCTGAAGTCTGGGTGCCTCTAATGAAGTCAACGCAACAGTCAACTCCTGAAGCCAGCTTCTGATCCGTACAACTGAAGCAGCTTCTGATCACTGTTCACTGAGAAGCTTCTGAAGCTGATGTGGCATGGATTTTGACCAGTACTGTGCGCATTTAATGCCTGGATGTGTCAGAACAACTCAATGGAACAGTTGTCTCCCTGACCCAAACATTCTCCAGTTTTTAAGGTGGGTCAATTCAAATATGGCACCTGCTCTGTTCTGACTGATAAAGTGCAGCACACAATTGCAGTAACCTAGTCCAATTGCAACGACTAATTTCCTTAATTCAAGCAAATCTTCAACAGCTCTATTTTCATCTATAAAAGGAAGAAGATTTGAAGAAGAAAATGTCTAAGACTCTTTGAAACGTATTGCTGAACCTGCACTCTGTTTTCTGTCAAAAACTGTCAAGTTCATAAAATCTCTTAGAAATTCTTCAGTCTTTGTAACTTAGAATTTCTTAAGGTTAAGAGTCTTAACCTGTGTTGTATTAAGAGAACACCTCTGATATTTGATCAAGTGTTCATCCCAAACTTCTTTACTTGTAAACCAGTTTGGTCCCTTAAGTCTTAGTCTGTATACTAAGCAATTGTAATCTCATTCCTTTGTGGTCTGAGTCAGAAGTCTCTTGTCTTTGTGACTTGAGCATTGGGAAGTCTCTTGTCTTAGTGACTTGAGCATTGGAAGCCTCTTCCTTGGTGGTTGAGCATAGAAGTCTCTTTCTTTGTGATTGAGCAACTGGAAGTCTCTTCCTTAGTGGTTGAGCAAATTGTAATCTTCAGATTATAGTGAAACTCTCTTGTTGGATACAAGGGGACAGGACTACTTCTCACATTGAGAAGGAACTTGTATAATTCTGTGTGTCTCTCTTCCCTTATCTCTTTTACTTGTTTAATCCGCTGCATATATTCTGATAACAGTTCAGAACCTGGTTCTGAACTTGTGCTAAGTCTTTGAAAAAGAAAAGAACAAGTTTTTAGAGTCACACAATTCAACCCCCCTTCTTGTGTGTGTGTTTTTCTCACCTTCAGTCGCGAAGCATAGGCTATTTGAAATTCCTGGCAGGACCTGGTTCTGAACCGTAAAACAGAGTATGCAAACAGCAGTTCTGAAGCAGAAATATAAAAGACAGAAATTAAAGGAACACAGTTGATTTGTTAACCCAGTTCGGTGCAACTTCACCTACATCTGGAGGCTACTAAGCCAGGAAGGAAATCCACTAAAATAGTTGAAATTCCTGGCAGGTCTGGTTCTGAACCGTAAAACAGAGTATGGAAAACACTGGTTCAGAAGCAGAAAATAAAACAAACAGAAGATAAAGAACACAATAATTTGTTAACCCAGTTCGGTGCAAACTTCACCTACATCTGGAGGATACCAATCCAGGAAGGAAATCCACTAAGTAGTATCAATTCAAAGACTCAAGACACAGCCCCTGTTCCCAGCCTTATCACTTAATCACTACCTGTGGTATTTCTACCTAGGAACTCCTAGATATAAGAAACCCCTCTTACTTCCCAATCAAGCAATCACAGTCCCAGTGATTGTAAACTCTAAACAATTATGAAGACACTCTTCAAAACATAAAACAGTCACTTGTGCTTAAAAGCTTTAAGTGATTACAACTCTAAACAAAACAACCAACTCTAACAGATGAGTGGTGCACAAAAAAACAGAGCACGAAGCTCACAACTAACAAACTTAAAAACCTAAGACTCTTCCAATGATAACTTCTGGTTTTTTGATATGTCCTATCTTCAATAGCAAAGCCTTCTATTTATAATCTTAAGCTGCTCATAAAATACGTAACAAATCTTCAAAGATATGATCTTAGAATTCTTTTAGAAGCAAATAGAAGCTCTCATATTATTCAGAAATATATTTTCCAAAAGATTACTTTGAAAATATATTTACGAATAACTGAAACAAATCTTCAGAACAAATCTTGCGCAATTCTTCTATCTTCTAGAAACACAGCTTGGATAAATCTTCAATCAAATCTTTGAACCAAGCCACAAGAATGAACGCAGAAAAACAAGCTTCTGAAATGAAGCTTCTTAAGGTCAACAAAAGTCAGCGTCTGAACAGTGCGTCTGAACTCAGCGTTTGAAGGTCAACGAAAGTCAGCGTCTGAACAGTGCGTCTGAAGACCAGTTCTGCGTCTGATGAACAGTACCAGCGTCTGAAGTCCTTCGCAGAGCACAGTGGCTTTGCAGAGCAAAGTTATCAGCTTCTGAAGTACAAATTGCTTGTCTATTTGATTTTAGCAAACATGTAGCCAACACTCAAATATCCAACAATCTCCCCCTTTGGCAAATTTTTGGCTAAAATCAAATTGTTCACAAAGACAAGCTTCTGAAATGCAGCTTCAGAAGTGCAGCTTTTGAAGGTCAACAAAAGTCAGCGTCTGAAGAGTGCGTCTGAACTCAGCGTCTGAAGGTCAACGAAAGTCAGCGTCTGAACAGTGCGTCTGAAGACCAGTTTTGCGTCTGATGAACAGTACTAACGTCTGAAGTCCTTTGCAGAGCACAGTGGCTTCGCAGAGCAAAGTTATCAGCTTCTGAAGTACAAATTGCTTGTCTATTTGATTTTAGCAAACATGTAGCCAACACTCAAATATCCAACAATCTCCCCCTTTGGCAAATTTTTGGCTAAAATCAAATTGTTCATAAAGACAAGTTCTTCACTCAACAAGAATTCTCAACCATGAACAACTATACATATTTAAACATAGCAACAGAGTCAGCAGCGGATAAAATGCTATGTTAACACATAAACTCCCCCTGAACAGATCAGCTTCTGTCAGGAACAATCACAACTCAGGAACTCCCCCTGAAACACACATTCAGATCAGCTTCTGAAACAGACACATATTTCTCCCCCTTTTTAGCCAAACAATGTTGACAAAATAACCAGCATTCCTCAGGAGCAGAAAAACACAACACAGAACAGCACATAAAGAATCAACACAGAACTCAGCAACAGGATCAAAACCACACAGCATCCACACACAGAAGAACAAAACAATAACTGCAGAGCACATCACAATTACAAACCAGAAACACAAACAGAAATCCAAGACATCAGTCACAAACTTGACAGTCTTCAGACTCAGCATCAGAAGTTGCTTAGTCTTCATTAGACACAACATAAGATGCTGCTTAGTTGATGTGTGCTTCAGGCACAATCAGAACCTTCTTCCCAGCAACCTTCTTCCCAGCAATCTGCTTCTCAAGATCAGCAATTCTCTTCAAGATGTCTTGCTCAACATTATACTCAGACTCACAAGGATCCACTTCCTTTCCTTTTAGCGTCTTCTTGTTTAGGACACGGATCACTACCTTGCTCCAGACTTTAGATGGTCCAGCAACAGAACTGTTCTTTACTACAGGAGTGGGCCTGCTGTCAACAGCAACAGCCTTTCCTTTCCTTTTGTTCAGACTCTGGGCAACACTTTCACCTTTTGGTCTCCATTCTTTCTTAATTTGAACTTTGTTCACAACTGGTACCACTTTTCTTTGTTGAAAGTGCTTGGGGTATCCATGCAGCTTGTAACAAAATGGCTTAATGTGTCCCTTTTTACCACAGTAATGACATACCCAAGGATGAGATGCCCTCTTGTTCTTAGATCCCTGATGTTGGTTCTGGTGTTCAAACTTAGGTTTATTCATTATAGGATCACATGTTTTAACAGTTGGAATGAATTTTTTAACTGGATTTTGCTATTTGTTCAGGGTCCTATCCTCAAAGCCTATACCATTTGGTTTCCCTTGGTTCTGACTCTCCAAAATCTTTTCCAGCACATCAGTACCAGTGTTTAACATTCTGACTTGTTTCTTCATATGATCAAGTTGAGAGTTCAAATGGGTTACCTCATCTTTGAGATCAGAAATTTGTCCCAAGTGTTCACCTCTTTCAGCCTGAAGTTGACTGATGGTCTTCTTCTGATTTTCCAGTTCCTTGCACATTTCTTCATTTATGAGGTATAATTCTTCATAAGAGGCAGCTGGTTCTTCAAAAGACAATTCTTCATCACTGGCTTCAGACTCTGATGAAGCTTCAGACTCTGATGATGCTTCAGACTCTGATAGTGTTTCTGAACCCATAACTTCATCATCAGTCATGCATCTTCCAGTAAAGGCAGCAACATACTTGGCTGATTTATCCCCCACTTCTCCTTCTGAGTCATCTTCATCAGACCAAGACATAGCCAAACTTTTCTTCTGTTTCTTGAGGTAAGTAGGATATTCTGACTTGACATGACCATATCCTTCACACTCATAACACTGAACTCCCTTTGATTGATTGCTCTTCTCATCAGTTATTGTCTTCTGCTTCAGAAACTTCTTAAATTGTTTAGTCAGCATCACAAGAGCTTCTGATGGGCTTTCATCATCCACACTTTCAGCATCTGCTACAAAAGCAACACCTTTCCCCTTCTTATCAGTTCTTCTTATTTCAAAGTTCTGAAGAGACCCAATCAATTCCTCAACCTTCATGCTGGAGATGTCATGTGCTTCTTCAATTGCAGTCACTTTCATATCAAATCTCTTAGGTAAGGATCTGAGAATTTTTCTTACAAGCTTCTCATCAGATACTTTTTCTCCAAGTGATTCAAAAGAGTTAGCCATGTCCAGAACATTCATGTAAAAATCTTGAATGTTCTCATCCTCCAGCATTATGAGATTTTCAAACTTAGTGGTCAGAAGCTGAAGTCTAGACAGTTTTACCTTGCATGTGCCTTCATGAGTAGTCTTGAGAATCTCCCAGGCATCCTTAGCTATTGTGCACTGCTTGATCATTCTGAATATATTCTTGTCCACTCCATTGAATATTGCATTCAAGGCTTTGGAGTTTGCAAGAGATAAAACATCTTCATCATTGGACCAATCTTCTTCTGGTTTCAATACAGTTGTCTTCTTTCCTTCTTTGTCCAGCACAACAGGATGTTCCCAACCTTTTAGAACAGCTTTCCAGGTCTTGTTATCAATAGATTTCAGGAAAGCACTCATACGAGATTTCCAATATTCATAGTTGGTCCCATCCAACAGAGGTGGCCTGTTAACAAATCCTCCTTCCTTGTCCATTCTTGCCAGAAACACCTTCCCTGGAGCTCACCCAAATACAGACAGGGTGCCTGCTCTGATGCCAATTGAAATTCCTGGCAGGTCTGGTTCTGAACCGTAAAACAGAGTATGGAAAACACAGGTTCAGAAGCAGAAAATAAGACAAACAGAAGATAAAGAACACAGTAATTTGTTAACCCAGTTTGGTGCAAACTTCACC
Organism: Medicago ruthenica; assembly: GCA_018208015.1. NCBI lineage: Eukaryota > Viridiplantae > Streptophyta > Magnoliopsida > Fabales > Fabaceae > Medicago > Medicago ruthenica. The sequence goes on along the minus strand of CM031377.1, from coordinate 44,852,249 downwards.
TACATCTGGAGGATACCAATCCAGGAAGGAAATCTACTAAGTAGTATCAATTCAAAGACTCAATACACAACCCCTGTTCCCAGCCTTATCACTTAATCACTACCTGTGGTATTTCTACCTAGGAACTCCTAGATATAAGAAACCCCTCTTACTTCCCAATCAAGCAATCACAGTCCCAGTGATTGTAAACTCTAAACAATTATGAAGACACTCTTCAAAACATAAAACAGTCACTTGTGCTTAAAAGCTTTAAGTGATTACAACTCTAAACAAAACAACCAACTCTAACAGATGAGTGGTGCAGAGAAAAACAGAGCACAAAGCTCAGAACTAACAGACTTAAAAACCTAAGCCTCTTCCATTGATAACTTCTGGTTTTTTGATATGTCCTATCTTCAATAGCAAAGCCTTCTATTTATAATCTTAAGCTGCTCATAAAATACGTAACTAATCTTCAAAGATATGATCTTAGAATTCTTTTAGAAGCAAATAGAAGCTCTCATATTATTCAGAAATATATTTTCCAAAAGATTACTTTGAAAATATATTTACGAATAACTGAAACAAATCTTCAGAACAAATCTTGCGCAATTCTTCTATCTTCTAGAAACACAGCTTGGATAAATCTTCAATCAAATCTTTGAACCAAGCCACAAGAATGAACGCAGAAAAACAAGCTTCTGAAATGAAGCTTCTTAAGGTCAACAAAAGTCAGCGTCTGAACAGTGCGTCTAAACTCAGCGTTTGAAGGTCAACGAAAGTCAGCGTCTGAACAGTGCGTCTGAAGACCAGTTCTGCGTCTGATGAACAGTACCAGCGTCTGAAGTCCTTCGCAGAGCACAGTGGCTTTGCAGAGCAAAGTTATCAGCTTCTGAAGTACAAATTGCTTGTCTATTTGATTTTAGCAAACATGTAGCCAACACTCAAATATCCAACAATCTCCCCCTTTGGCAAATTTTTGGCTAAAATCAAATTGTTCACAAAGACAAGCTTCTGAAATGCAGCTTCAGAAGTGCAGCTTTTGAAGGTCAACAAAAGTCAGCGTCTGAAGAGTGCGTCTGAACTCAGCGTCTGAAGGTCAACGAAAGTCAGCGTCTGAACAGTGCGTCTGAAGACCAGTTCTGCGTCTGATGAACAGTACCAACGTCTGAAGTCCTTCGCAGAGCACAGTGGCTTTGCAGAGCAAAGTTATCAGCTTCTGAAGTACAAATTGCTTGTCTATTTGATTTTAGCAAACATGTAGCCAACACTCAAATATCCAACAATCTCCCCCTTTGGCAAATTTTTGGCTAAAATCAAATTGTTCATAAAGACAAGTTCTTCACTCAACAAGAATTCTCAACCATGAACAACTACACATATTTAAACATAGCAACAGAGTCAGCAGCGGATAAAATGCTATGTTAACACATAAACTCCCCCTGAACAGATCAGCTTCTGTCAGGAACAATCACAACTTAGGAACTCCCCCTGAAACACACATTCAGATCAGCTTCTGAAACAGACACATATTTCTCCCCCTTTTTAGCCAAACAATGTTGACAAAATAACCAGCATTCCTCAGGAGCAGAAAAACACAACACAGAACAGCACATAAAGAATCAACACAGAACTCAGCAACAGGATCAAAACCACACAGCATCCACACACAGAAGAACAAAACAATAACTGCAGAGCACATCACAATTACAAACCAGAAACACAAACAGAAATCCAAGACATCAGTCACAAACTTGACAGTCTTCAGACTCAGCATCAGAAGTTGCTTAGTCTTCATTAGACACAACATAAGATGCTGCTTAGTTGATGTGTGCTTCAGGCACAATCAGAACCTTCTTCCCAGCAACCTTCTTCCCAGCAATCTGCTTCTCAAGATCAGCAATTCTCTTCAAGATGTCTTGCTCAACATTATACTCAGACTCACAAGGATCCACTTCCTTTCCTTTTAGCGCCTTCTTGTTTAGGACACGGATCACTACCTTGCTCCAGACTTTAGATGGTCCAACAACAGAACTGTTCTTTACTACAGGAGTGGGCCTGCTGTCAACAGCAACAGCCTTTCCTTTCCTTTTGTTCAGACTCTGGGCAACACTTTCACCTTTTGGTCTCCATTCTTTCTTAATTTGAACTTTGTTCACAACTGGTACCACTTTTCTTTGTTGAAAGTGCTTGGGGTATCCATGCAGCTTGTAACAAAATGGCTTAATGTGTCCCTTTTTACCACAGTAATGACATACCCAAGGATGAGATGCCCTCTTGTTCTTAGATCCCTGATGTTGGTTCTGGTGTTCAAACTTAGGTTTATTCATTATAGGATCACATGTTTTAACAGTTGGAATGAATTTTTTAACTGGATTTTGCTATTTGTTCAGGGTCCTATCCTCAAAGCCTATACCATTTGGTTTCCCTTGGTTCTGACTCTCCAAAATCTTTTCCAGCACATCAGTACCAGTGTTTAACATTCTGACTTGTTTCTTCATATGATCAAGTTGAGAGTTCAAATGGGTTACCTCATCTTTGAGATCAGAAATTTGTCCCAAGTGTTCACCTCTTTCAGCCTGAAGTTGACTGATGGTCTTCTTCTGATTTTCCAGTTCCTTGCACATTTCTTCATTTATGAGGTATAATTCTTCATAAGAGGCAGCTGGTTCTTCAAAAGACAATTCTTCATCACTGGCTTCAGACTCTGATGAAGCTTCAGACTCTGATGATGCTTCAGACTCTGATAGTGTTTCTGAACCCATAACTTCATCATCAGTCATGCATCTTCCAGTAAAGGCAGCAACATACTTGGCTGATTTATCCCCCACTTCTCCTTCTGAGTCATCTTCATCAGACCAAGACATAGCCAAACTTTTCTTCTGTTTCTTGAGGTAAGTAGGATATTCTGACTTGACATGACCATATCCTTCACACTCATAACACTGAACTCCCTTTGATTGATTGCTCTTCTCATCAGTTATTGTCTTCTGCTTCAGAAACTTCTTAAATTGTTTAGTCAGCATCACAAGAGCTTCTGATGGGCTTTCATCATCCACACTTTCAGCATCTGCTACAAAAGCAACACCTTTCCCCTTCTTATCAGTTCTTCTTATTTCAAAGTTCTGAAGAGACCCAATCAATTCCTCAACCTTCATGCTGGAGATGTCATGTGCTTCTTCAATTGCAGTCACTTTCATATCAAATCTCTTAGGTAAGGATCTGAGAATTTTTCTTACAAGCTTCTCATCAGATACTTTTTCTCCAAGTGATTCAAAAGAGTTAGCCATGTCCAGAACATTCATGTAAAAATCTTGAATGTTCTCATCCTCCAGCATTATGAGATTTTCAAACTTAGTGGTCAGAAGCTGAAGTCTAGACAGTTTTACCTTGCATGTGCCTTCATGAGTAGTCTTGAGAATCTCCCAGGCATCCTTAGCTATTGTGCACTGCTTGATCATTCTGAATATATTCTTGTCCACTCCATTGAATATTGCATTCAAGGCTTTGGAGTTTGCAAGAGATAAAACATCTTCATCATTGGACCAATCTTCTTCTGGTTTCAATACAGTTGTCTTCTTTCCTTCTTTGTCCAGCACAACAGGATGTTCCCAACCTTTTAGAACAGCTTTCCAGGTCTTGTTATCAATAGATTTCAGGAAAGCACTCATACGAGATTTCCAATATTCATAGTTGGTCCCATCCAACAGAGGTGGCCTGTTAACAAATCCTCCTTCCTTGTCCATTCTTGCCAGAAACACCTTCCCTGGAGCTCACCCAAATACAGACAGGGTGCCTGCTCTGATGCCAATTGAAATTCCTGGCAGGTCTGGTTCTGAACCGTAAAACAGAGTATGGAAAACACAGGTTCAGAAGCAGAAAATAAGACAAACAGAAGATAAAGAACACAGTAATTTGTTAACCCAGTTTGGTGCAAACTTCACCTACATCTGGAGGATACCAATCCAGGAAGGAAATCCACTAAGTAGTATCAATTCAAAGACTCAATACACAACCCCTGTTCCCAGCCTTATCACTTAATCACTACCTGTGGTATTTCTACCTAGGAACTCCTAGATATAAGAAACCCCTCTTACTTCCCAATCAAGCAATCACAGTCCCAGTGATTGTAAACTCTAAACAATTATGAAGACACTCTTCAAAACATAAAACAGTCACTTGTGCTTAAAAGCTTTAAGTGATTACAACTCTAAACAAAACAACCAACTCTAACAGATGAGTGGTGCAGAGAAAAACAGAGCACAAAGCTCAGAACTAACAGACTTAAAAACCTAAGCCTCTTCCATTGATAACTTCTGGTTTTTTGATATGTCCTATCTTCAATAGCAAAGCCTTCTATTTATAATCTTCAGCTGCTCATAAAATACATAACAAATCTTCAAAGATATGATCTTAGAATTCTTTTAGAAGCAAATAGAAGCTCTCATATTATTCAGAAATATATTTTCCAAAAGATTACTTTGAAAATATATTTACGAATAACTGAAACAAATCTTCAGAACAAATCTTGCGCAATTCTTCTATCTTCTAGAAACACAGCTTGGATAAATCTTCAATCAAATCTTTGAACCAAGCCACAAGAATGAACGCAGAAAAACAAGCTTCTGAAATGAAGCTTCTTAAGGTCAACAAAAGTCAGCGTCTGAACAGTGCGTCTGAACTCAGCGTTTGAAGGTCAACGAAAGTCAGCGTCTGAACAGTGCGTCTGAAGACCAGTTCTGCGTCTGATGAACAGTACCAGCGTCTGAAGTCCTTCGCAGAGCACAGTGGCTTTGCAGAGCAAAGTTATCAGCTTCTGAAGTACAAATTGCTTGTCTATTTGATTTTAGCAAACATGTAGCCAACACTCAAATATCCAACAATCTCCCCCTTTGGCAAATTTTTGGCTAAAATCAAATTGTTCACAAAGACAAGCTTCTGAAATGCAGCTTCAGAAGTGCAGCTTTTGAAGGTCAACAAAAGTCAGCGTCTGAAGAGTGCGTCTGAACTCAGCGTCTGAAGGTCAACGAAAGTCAGCGTCTGAACAGTGCGTCTGAAGACCAGTTCTGCGTCTGATGAACAGTACCAACGTCTGAAGTCCTTCGCAGAGCACAGTGGCTTCGCAGAGCAAAGTTATCAGCTTCTGAAGTACAAATTGCTTGTCTATTTGATTTTAGCAAACATGTAGCCAACACTCAAATATCCAACAATCTCCCCCTTTGGCAAATTTTTGGCTAAAATCAAATTGTTCATAAAGACAAGTTCTTCACTCAACAAGAATTCTCAACCATGAACAACTACACATATTTAAACATAGCAACAGAGTCAGCAGCGGATAAAATGCTATGTTAACACATAAACTCCCCCTGAACAGATCAGCTTCTGTCAGGAACAATCACAACTCAGGAACTCCCCCTGAAACACACATTCAGATCAGCTTCTGAAACAGACACATATTTCTCCCCCTTTTTAGCCAAACAATGTTGACAAAATAACCAGCATTCCTCAGGAGCAGAAAAACACAACACAGAACAGCACATAAAGAATCAACACAGAACTCAGCAACAGGATCAAAACCACACAGCATCCACACACAGAAGAACAAAACAATAACTGCAGAGCACATCACAATTACAAACCAGAAACACAAACAGAAATCCAAGACATCAGTCACAAACTTGACAGTCTTCAGACTCAGCATCAGAAGTTGCTTAGTCTTCATTAGACACAACATAAGATGCTGCTTAGTTGATGTGTGCTTCAGGCACAATCAGAACCTTCTTCCCAGCAACCTTCTTCCCAGCAATCTGCTTCTCAAGATCAGCAATTCTCTTCAAGATGTCTTGCTCAACATTATACTCAGACTCACAAGGATCCACTTCCTTTCCTTTTAGCGCCTTCTTGTTTAGGACACGGATCACTACCTTGCTCCAGACTTTAGATGGTCCAGCAACAGAACTGTTCTTTACTACAGGAGTGGGCCTGCTGTCAACAGCAACAGCCTTTCCTTTCCTTTTGTTCAGACTCTGGGCAACACTTTCACCTTTTGGTCTCCATTCTTTCTTAATTTGAACTTTGTTCACAACTGGTACCACTTTTCTTTGTTGAAAGTGCTTGGGGTATCCATGCAGCTTGTAACAAAATGGCTTAATGTGTCCCTTTTTACCACAGTAATGACATACCCAAGGATGAGATGCCCTCTTGTTCTTAGATCCCTGATGTTGGTTCTGGTGTTCAAACTTAGGTTTATTCATTATAGGATCACATGTTTTAACAGTTGGAATGAATTTTTTAACTGGATTTTGCTATTTGTTCAGGGTCCTATCCTCAAAGCCTATACCATTTGGTTTCCCTTGGTTCTGACTCTCCAAAATCTTTTCCAGCACATCAGTACCAGTGTTTAACATTCTGACTTGTTTCTTCATATGATCAAGTTGAGAGTTCAAATGGGTTACCTCATCTTTGAGATCAGAAATTTGTCCCAAGTGTTCACCTCTTTCAGCCTGAAGTTGACTGATGGTCTTCTTCTGATTTTCCAGTTCCTTGCACATTTCTTCATTTATGAGGTATAATTCTTCATAAGAGGCAGCTGGTTCTTCAAAAGACAATTCTTCATCACTGGCTTCAGACTCTGATGAAGCTTCAGACTCTGATGATGCTTCAGACTCTGATAGTGTTTCTGAACCCATAACTTCATCATCAGTCATGCATCTTCCAGTAAAGGCAGCAACATACTTGGCTGATTTATCCCCCACTTCTCCTTCTGAGTCATCTTCATCAGACCAAGACATAGCCAAACTTTTCTTCTGTTTCTTGAGGTAAGTAGGATATTCTGACTTGACATGACCATATCCTTCACACTCATAACACTGAACTCCCTTTGATTGATTGCTCTTCTCATCAGTTATTGTCTTCTGCTTCAGAAACTTCTTAAATTGTTTAGTCAGCATCACAAGAGCTTCTGATGGGCTTTCATCATCCACACTTTCAGCATCTGCTACAAAAGCAACACCTTTCCCCTTCTTATCAGTTCTTCTTATTTCAAAGTTCTGAAGAGACCCAATCAATTCCTCAACCTTCATGCTGGAGATGTCATGTGCTTCTTCAATTGCAGTCACTTTCATATCAAATCTCTTAGGTAAGGATCTGAGAATTTTTCTTACAAGCTTCTCATCAGATACTTTTTCTCCAAGTGATTCAAAAGAGTTAGCCATGTCCAGAACATTCATGTAAAAATCTTGAATGTTCTCATCCTCCAGCATTATGAGATTTTCAAACTTAGTGGTCAGAAGCTGAAGTCTAGACAGTTTTACCTTGCATGTGCCTTCATGAGTAGTCTTGAGAATCTCCCAGGCATCCTTAGCTATTGTGCACTGCTTGATCATTCTGAATATATTCTTGTCCACTCCATTGAATATTGCATTCAAGGCTTTGGAGTTTGCAAGAGATAAAACATCTTCATCATTGGACCAATCTTCTTCTGGTTTCAATACAGTTGTCTTCTTTCCTTCTTTGTCCAGCACAACAGGATGTTCCCAACCTTTTAGAACAGCTTTCCAGGTCTTGTTATCAATAGATTTCAGGAAAGCACTCATACGAGATTTCCAATATTCATAGTTGGTCCCATCCAACAGAGGTGGCCTGTTAACAAATCCTCCTTCCTTGTCCATTCTTGCCAGAAACACCTTCCCTGGAGCTCACCCAAATACAGACAGGGTGCCTGCTCTGATGCCAATTGAAATTCCTGGCAGGTCTGGTTCTGAATCGTAAAACAGAGTATGGAAAACACAGGTTCAGAAGCAGAAAATAAGACAAACAGAAGATAAAGAACACAGTAATTTGTTAACCCAGTTTGGTGCAAACTTCACCTACATCTGGAGGATACCAATCCAGGAAGGAAATCCACTAAGTAGTATCAATTCAAAGACTCAATACACAACCCCTGTTCCCAGCCTTATCACTTAATCACTACCTGTGGTATTTCTACCTAGGAACTCCTAGATATAAGAAACCCCTCTTACTTCCCAATCAAGCAATCACAGTCCCAGTGATTGTAAACTCTAAACAATTATGAAGACACTCTTCAAAACATAAAACAGTCACTTGTGCTTAAAAGCTTTAAGTGATTACAACTCTAAACAAAACAACCAACTCTAACAGATGAGTGGTGCAGAGAAAAACAGAGCACAAAGCTCAGAACTAACAGACTTAAAAACCTAAGCCTCTTCCATTGATAACTTCTGGTTTTTTGATATGTCCTATCTTCAATAGCAAAGCCTTCTATTTATAATCTTCAGCTGCTCATAAAATACATAACAAATCTTCAAAGATATGATCTTAGAATTCTTTTAGAAGCAAATAGAAGCTCTCATATTATTCAGAAATATATTTTCCAAAAGATTACTTTGAAAATATATTTACGAATAACTGAAACAAATCTTCAGAACAAATCTTGCGCAATTCTTCTATCTTCTAGAAACACAGCTTGGATAAATCTTCAATCAAATCTTTGAACCAAGCCACAAGAATGAACGCAGAAAAACAAGCTTCTGAAATGCAGCTTCTGAAGTGCAGCTTCTGAAGGTCAACAAAAGTCAGCGTCTGAACAGTGCGTCTGAACTCAGCGTCTGAAGGTCAACGAAAGTCAGCGTCTGAACAGAGCGTCAGAAGACCAGTACCAGCGTCTGAAGTCCTTCGCAGAGCACAGTGGCTTCGCAGAGCAAAGTTATCAGCTTCTGAAGTACAAATTGCTTGTCTATTTCATTTTAGCAAACATGTAGCCAACACTCATGTTGAGTATTTTGGTGTTTGCTGCATATTTTGGCAAATCCAATGTGTTGAATAGAAGCATCTTAATGTGTAGAACAAATCTTCAGTTGCAAGTTTTTCATTTTGAAGTCATTCAGAAGCTGAAAACGTGAGTCTGAAGCATGAGACGCACTGTAGCAGAGTTGACTTTTTTTGACTTCTTCAGAAGCTGGTTATTTTCAAGTTATTTCTGCGCAAATCTTGGCGAGATTTTACAAGGATATATCTTCGCATATTGCTTCTAGATTGCTGATTGAATTGGAGAAGATTTAATGAAGATTTGGCTCTAAATTATGAAGCTCGTATTTTTTCTACAGAATCTTTAAAAGATACAATGCTGGAATATTTGTTTCCTTTTCAATTCAGAATCAGATCATTATAGAAGATTGGATTATGTTTTATGTTGCTTGACTGAAGGCTATATAAGGAAGACTGCTGCTGCTATTCATGTACAGAACGAATAGTTGAAGAAATTCAGAAATTGAGTCTATGTTAGTTTTAAGCTGTTAGCTTTGTTTTGTGTACCACTCATATGTTTTGAGTTGGTTTAGTGTTTTTATTGAGTTGTAAATTCATTCAAAGCCTGCAGGTACGAATGAAGGTGTGTTATTGAAGTTTTTGTTTGAGAACTGGGTATTTTTCAGGGTTGTTCAAGTGACTGGGTTGCAGTTGCTTGAATAGGAAGTTAGTGGTTACTAATACTCAAGAGTTGGTTAGAAGTCTGACTAGGTGGAGATTGATTGCTTGGGATAGGAACTGGGAGTCAGTGTTTGAGTCTTAAGGATTAATTCCAATAGTGGATTTCCTTCCTGGATTGATATCCCCCAGAGTAGGAGGTGTTTACTCCGAACTGGGTTAACAAACCTTGTGTTCTTTAGCTTTCCTGCACTTTTAATTTCTGCTACTTAACTGTTTTTAATTGTGCTAAGTTATTGTTCAGAACCTGTTTGGTTCAGAACCTGTTAACTCTGTGTTATTGCCTGGCCAGAATTTCAATTGGCATCAGAGCAGGCACCCTGCTTGTGTTTTGGGTGAGATCCAGAGGAGTTAATTTCTGGCAAGCATGGATAGAGAAGGAGGCTATGTCAACAGACCACCCCTACTTGATGGCACAAATTATGAGTACTGGAAATCCAGAATGTGTGCATTCCTGAAATCCATTGACAGCAGAACTTGGAAACCTGTGATCAAAGGTTGGGATCATCCTGTGGTTACAGACAAAGATGGTAACAAAACTGAGGTTCTGAAGCCTGAAGAAGAGTGGACCAAAGCTGAATATGATCTGTCACATGGAAACTCAAAGGCTTTAAATGTTATATTCAATGGTGTTGATAAGAATATGTTCAGATTGATCAAACAATGTATTGTTGCAAAAGATGCTTGGGAAATATTGAAAACAACCCATGAAGGAACTTCTAAGGTGAAGATGTCCAGGCTCCAGTTGCTGACCACCAAATTTGAGAACCTGAAGATGATGGAAGATGAAACTATTCAGGATTTCTACATGAATGTGCTGGACATGGCAAATTCCTTTGATTCACTTGGGGAAAAGATGTCTGATGAAAAGATAGTAAGAAAAATCCTCAGGTCCCTGCCCAGAAGACTGCCCAGAAGATTTGATATGAAGGTTACAGCCATAGAAGAAGCTCATAACATCACCACCATGAAGGTTGAGGAGCTGATTGGGTCTTTGCTTAATTTTGAGACTGCCTTCTACAAACAGCCTGATAAGAAAGGGAAAGGAGTATCATTTGCAGTAAATTCAGGAGCCGATGATCAACAAGAGTCTGATGAGGTGGATAGTGATTTATCAGAAGCTCTAGTGTTGCTTGGAAAACAATTCAACAAAATTATGAAGAAGGTTGACAGAAAATCCAGAACCAAAGGTCAGAATTTCAGATTCAATAACAAGAAGCAACAAACTGATGAGAAGAAGACCAAGTCTGAGGAGAAAAGTAACCAAGCCAAAGGTGTGCAGTGCTTTGAGTGTGAGGGTTATGGACATATCAAAACTGAATGTCCTACTTTTCTTAAGAAGCAGAAAAAGAAAAGTCTAGCTGTTTCATGGTCTGATGATGATTCTGAAGAAGATGCTGCAAGTGAATCTGCTAAGGGTGACACAAGTCTCATGGTTAAGTTACAGTCTCAGAAATTAGAAGCTCTTACAAAGTCTGAACTATTTTTAGAGTCTGAAACCTTGTCTGTGTCTGACTCAGAGTCTGAAGGTTCAGAAGTGTCTGAAGCCAGAGCTGAAATACTCTCTTATGATGAACTGGCTGACACTTACAAAAGGCTATACACCAGAAGTATAGATGTTTGCAAGGAAGTTCTGGATCAGAAGGAGACTATTTTTCAACTGGAGGCTGAAAAAGGAGAACTTTTGGTGCAAAATTCAGAACTAAAAGAAGAAGTGAACCAACTGAACTCCCAACTTGATCAAATGAAGAAGCAAGTTAGGATGATGAACTCTGCTACTGATAAGTTGGAGGACATTTTAGAGAATCAGAAACAAGGAAAAACTGGTTTAGGATTTGTGGATGAGAGTCTGAACCTCAAGCAGAAAAATCCAGTTAAACAGTTTGTTCCTGCTACTTAGACTCATGATCTTATGATTGGAACATCTAAGATGAGACCTCAGAAGGTAGCCCAGATGCAAGGATAGAAGCAAACTCAGATGAGACCTCAGAAGCATACTCAGATGCAACCTCAGAAGCAAATTCAGATGCAACCCCAGAAGTTCAACAGAAGAAGGAGGAATCATACCTGGATCTGTCATCATTGTGGTAAGAAGGGACATATTAAACCTTTTTGCTTTAAACTGTATGGTTACCCTTAACACTTTCAATATAGAAGAGTGCCACCAGCTGCACCCAGACACAATGTTCAGAAGGTGTGGAAACCTAAGGTTCAGAATGTAGGCCTGATTGCTCATACCTCTTTGAGAGCCACTTCTAGAGAGGACTGGTACTTTGATAGTGGTTGTTCAAGGCACATGACTGGAGTTAAGAAGCAGCTGAGCAATATCAAACCATACTCCAGAAGCTATGTGACATTTGGTGATGGAGCAAAAGGTGAAATACTGGGTATTGGTGATTTAATCAGTGAAAGCTTACCTAGACTAAATGATGTGCTCTTGGTGAAAGGTTTAACCTCTAATCTGATCAGTATTAGCCAACTTTGTGATCAAGACTTAAAGGTTAATTTCAACAAGCAAGAGTGTTTTATGACTGATCAAGAAGGTAAAGTTCAGATGATGGGCTGCAGATCCAAAGATAACTGTTATTTATGGGTGTCTGAAGAAGAAAGAAGCCTGACTTCTTGTCTCATGAGCTCAGAAGAGGAAGTCAGACTCTGGCACCAAAAATTGGGTCATCTGCATCTGAAAGGCATGAAAAAAATCCTAAGTACTGAAGCTATCAGAGGTGTACCTAATCTGAAGATCAATGAGGACAATGTTTGTGGTGATTGTCAAATTGGGAAACAAACAAGAAAGTCTCATCCCAGATTAGTTCATCAGGTAACTACTAAAGAACTAGAACTTTTACATATGGATTTAATGGGGCCTATGCAAGTAGAAAGTATTGGAGGAAAAAGGTATGCATTTGTAATGGTAGATGACTACTCAAGATTCACATGGGTTAATTTTGTTAGAGAGAAGTCTGATACTTTTGAAGTGTTTAAAGACTTATGCATTAAATTACAAAGAGAGAAGGACTGTGGTATTGTCAGAATCAGGAGTGATCATGGCAAAGAGTTTGAAAACAAGAGTTTTTCAGAATTCTGTGCTTCTGAAGGTATAAAACATGAGTTCTCTGCACCTATAACACCTCAGCAAAATGGTGTAGTTGAGAGGAAGAATAGGACATTAGCAGAATGTGCAAGGGTTATGTTGCATGCTAAGAAACTGCCTTATATGTTTTGGGCTGAAGCCATGAATACTGACCTGCTCTATCCATAACAGAGTTACTTTGAAGAAGGGAACAACTTGTACCTTATATGAACTATGGAAAGGGAGAAAGCCAACTGTGAAGTACTTTCATGTGTTTGGGAGCAGATGTTACATCTTGGCTGACAGGGAAAATAGAAGAAAACTGGATCCTAAGTCTGATGAGGGCATATTTTTGGGATATTCAGTAAACAGCAGAGCCTATAGGGTGTTTAACTCAAGAACTAAAGTTGTGATGGAGAGCATAAATGTTGTTATTGATGATCTGTCTGCTGAGAATGACAAGGATAAGTCTGAAGTTATTCCAGAGTCTGAAGCCTCAGAAGAACAAACTTCAGAAGCAGAAAATCATCCTGAGTCTGAAGAAGCAGAAGTGCATCCAGATCATGATCCTACCAATAAAGGGCCATCAATTAGAGTTCAGAAGGATCATCCTAAGGAGCTTATCATTGGAAGTTTGGATCAAGGGGTCAGAACCAGGAGATCAGATTCAGCTGCTACTGATTCTTGTTTTGTGTCTAAGTATGAACCCAAAAATGTGAAAGAAGCCCTAACTGATGGATTTTGGATTGAAGCTATGCAGGATGAGTTGAATCAATTCAAAAGGAGTGAAGTGTGGGATCTGGTACCAAGACCTGAAGAGTTGAATGTGATTGACACTAAATGGATATACAAGAATAAAACAGATGAAAATGGTACTGTGGTCAGAAACAAGGCAAGGTTGGTTGCTCAGGGTTATACTCAAGTAGAGGGATTGGATTTTGATGAAACCTTTGCACCTGTGGCCAGACTAGAGTCCAAAAGGTTACTGTTGGGTGTATCCTGCATTCTCAAGTTCAAGCTATTCCAGATGGATGTAAAGAATGCATTTCTGAATGGATATTTGCAAGAAGAAGTATATGTTGAACATCCTAAGGGTTTTGTGGATCATCAGTTTCCAGATCATGTGTACAAATTGAAGAAAGCCTTATATGGATTGAAGCAAGCACCTAGAGCATGGTATGAAAGATTGACTCAGTTTCTTGTTGCTCAAGGATACATAAAAGGTGGTTCTGATAAGACCTTATTTGTGAAAGATCAAGATGGAAGTCTGATGATTGCTCAAATCTATGTAGATGATATTGTGTTTGGTGGAATGTCTGACAAAATGGTTAAATTATTTGTTCAGCAAATGCAGTCTGAATTTGAAATGAGTTTGGTTGGTGAGCTGACATACTTTCTTGGATTGCAAGTCAAGCAAATGGAAGATACCATCTTTATTTCTCAGAGTAAATATGCTAAAAACATTGTGAAAAAGTTTGGTATGGAATCTGCTGCTCATAAGAGGACACCAGCTGCTACTCATCTGAAGCTGTCTAAATATGAACATGGAGTTTCAGTAGATCAAAGCCAATATAGAAGTATGATAGGAAGCCTATTGTACTTGACTGCAAGCAGACCTGATATCACATTTGCTGTTGGAGTTTGTGCAAGATATCAAGCTGATCCTAAAATGAGTCATCTAACTCAAGTGAAGAGAATTCTGAAATATGTGAATAGCACAAGTGATTATGGGATCATGTATTCTGTAACACCCATACTAACTTTAACTAGTATATTAGCATGTGCGTTAAACTGATACTGGATACATTTAAAAATTTCAATAATAATAATACATCACAAGTGAATGAATACAAGTTTACTTGTTTGTACAAATAATCCAATACTTATACAATATCCAATAAGCTCCTGAGCTGGTACACAACGAGCAACTGTACTCCATCCAGTATCTCTATGAAGATCTTCATCACGAACCTCTGACTTACCTGTAAACCTGCACCAGAAGGAATGGGATGAGACATTATGTCTCAGTGAGCTCTAGCCCAATCAACTGTTGGCAACCACAGGGAACCTAGGGTCGCCATGCCTACCTTGGCAATCTTGGGGATTTCCTACGATCGCCAAGTCTCTTATCTTTAACCACAAGGATATAAATCCGCCTATGACCATAAATCTTTCTATAACTATAACTATAATCTTCCTGTGACTATAACTGTAAACCGCCTGTAACTGTAACTGTAACCTACTTATAACTATAACTTAGTGATCGACGGAAAACCTAGGACCACTTTCTGATGACTGTCTATAACTATAACTGTAATCTACCTGTAACTGTAACTTTGACTATAACTATAATCTGTAAATGTTCCTGTAACTATAACTGTAAAACATAATACATATAAAGTGTTTTATGTTAGCTGTTAGCGTTGAACAAACATTATTATCTGAGTTCATTTTACGGAGTGCGGCCCGGGTGGAGTAACCCCGAGGTACATCTCCCTATAACCCGGTGAAATTCCCGACAATCAGGCTAACACCGGACTCCACTATGAAACGTGTGGACAACCCTCTCGGAGAAGTCCCATCCGGCGAATCCCGGAGTCTGCTGAACACGCCCTATAACTGTAAAACGTGCGAACACGCCACTAACTTTGATATTTAATTCTTTAACTTTAACATATAAACATATAATCTGTTACTGTAATCATATAACAATCCTGTAACACTTAATCTATAACACAAGATTCTTGGCTTATCGTTCTCATATGCCACCTATTAATTTGTTGGAGAACTAACACTATAAGCTTAACCAAAACTTCAAATGCCGAAGCATTCCTATCACTCTTGTATTCTAATCCGAATACGTCTATAACCTTGTTCACCTAATATAGGTTCTTGACTTATTAAAGTCACATGCCTCTCTTAAGAGTTAACAACTCACAAATAAGGGATCAATCCATCTAATCCTTAGCCTTATGCTCTTAAATCTTGTTTTCCTATCAACGGATTCGACATATCGTTGTCATACGCCGTTCTTAGGGCTTAACTATTCATTAACCCTTGTTCTTGTAATTCCCGTACATTGCGTATTCAATACATTCTCTAAGGAATAAACCTTCTAATACTTAAAGGTGACACTTCGCCATTACATATTGTTATTGAGTCTGAAGCAGTATTAGACAGCCAGAATGGTGCAAAAACGGAAGAAAAACAACATGGCTCTGTATGCTGTACCATCGTGACACGATTTGTAAATCGTGTCACGATTTTCTACCCAGAAAAAGTGGTTGGTCCTGCCTGTGAAATCGTGACACGGTTGCAAAATCGTGACACGATTTTGCGTGCAGTTGGACAGCATAGGGCAAGTTCAAAATGTGATTTTCACCATTCTTGGCTTATCCAAGCATACCCAAACATCATAACAGCTTAAGGAGTAAATTATAAGGCATATAGATAGTTTACAACATGATTGATCAAGAATTCCAAGAAAAAGGGAATTAGGGTAAAATTCTATAACTTAGCTTGAAAGTAAAATACTCATGTAACTCACTCTAGGTGGGTTCTAAAACCCAAGAGAGCTCACCTCAAAACTTGCTTGGTGCTGGTTAAGCTTTTATTCCAAAACCTTAGCTTGATTGCTTCTCATTTGCTTATTCTTCACCAAAACCCTAGTTTATAATCCTTATTCCTTTCTTGATCTTTTGACCACCCATGACCCAAAAACCACAACTTGAGCTTGCTTGCAATACAAGATTAAAGGAAGAAGTTTTATGGATTATGGGTGATTGAAGATGAGGGGCGAAATCTAGAGAGAGAGGGAGGAGAAAATCAGCTCCTAGAGAGAGAAGGGAAATGATAAATATGAAAATTTTCATGTTTATCTCCTTTTATAACCTTTTCCCCTCATAATTACTATAATGCCATTGCGTTCGTTTAATTTCTGTGATACTGTTAAAAGTCATGTTTAAGCGGGATATTACATATTCTCATAGTTCAAGTTCTAATTTAATGGGATTTTGTGATGCTGACTGGGCTGGAAGTGCTGATGACAGGAAGAGCACCTCAGGAGGTTGTTTCTTTTTGGGAAATAATCTAATTTCTTGGTTCATCAAGAAACAAAACTGTGTTTCATTGTCAACTGCTGAGGCTGAGTATATTGCTGCTGGGAGTAGTTGCTCACAACTGGTGTGGATGAAGCAAATGCTTGAAGAATACAACATTGAACAAGGAACTATGACCCTATTTTGTGACAATTTTAGTGCAATTAACATCTCTAAGAACCCTATTCAGCACAGCAGAACTAAACATATAGATATCAGACACCACTTTATCAGAAATCTTGTGGAAGATAAGATCATTCAGCTGGAACATGTGGTTACTGAAGAACAAGTTGCTGACATTTTCACAAAGGCTTTAGATGCTAAACAGTTTGAAAATCTGAGGAGTAAGTTAGGTGTTTGTTTACATGAAGAGTTATAGCAATTAATGCAAACTGGATGTGAGGAAGATAGAGTACCTGCCAGCTTTGTTAATGCTAAGTGTGATGATGTGTCTGATCCTAAGTCTAAAGATAAATCTGGAACAGATTTTGAAGATATTTCTGTAGTTTTCAATCCCTATGTGATGCATGTGTTTTGTCATAATTTTGTGGATAAAAAGGGGGAGAAAAACCTGTGTTGGTGTTCAGAATGTGTTCAGACATGTTTGTTCAGAATTCAGATGTTTCAGAAGCTGTCTGTTTTGTTCAGAATTCATAACCAATGCAACATGAGATGTGTTGGTGATATTGAGGGGGAGTGTATGTCTCAGGGGGAGAACAAGGTTATTATTTTCCTGAGTGTTTGTGGTCCTGAAGTGTTTCAAAATTTCCAGAATTTTTCAGAAGTTACTTGTTTCACAAGTTACTGCAGTTCAGAATTAAAGGGGAGTTTTTATGGAGTAATGTTGCATGCTGAGTTGCAGGGGTAGTGTTGTGAAGCTTCAGGAGTGTTTGTGATGATCAGGAGTTGATCAGTAACTGTGTTTTGTGTGTATCAGTGTTCAGAAGCTGAAACTGATTGGTTTTTAATGTTTAACATAGCTGAATCCGCTGCTAATCTGTTTGCTATGTTATATATTTGTGGAGTTCTTCATTGCTGAGATAGTTTTATGGGAGATTGAAGAACTTGGTTGTGTGAACATTGGTTTTAGCCAAAAATTTGCCAAAGGGGGAGATTGTTGAGTATTTTGGTGTTGGCTGCATATTTTGGCAAATCCAATGTGTTGAATAGAAGCATCTTAATGTGTAGAACAAATCTTCAGTTGCAAGTTTTTCATTTTGAAGTCATTCAGAAGCTGAAATCACCTTCAGAAGCTGAAAACGTGAGTCTGAAGCATCAGACGCACTGTAGCAGAGTTGACTTTTGTTGACTTCTTCAGAAGCTGGTTATTTTCAAGTTATTTCTGCGCAAATCTTGGCGAGATTTTACAAGGATATATCTTCGCATATTGCTTCTAGATTGCTGATGGAATTGGAGAAGATTTAATGAAGATTTGGCTCTAAATTATGAAGCTCGTATTTTTTCTGCAGAATCTTTAAAAGATACAATGCTGGATTATTTGTTTCCTTTTCAAGTCATTCATAATTCAGAATCAGATCATTATAGAAGATTGGATTATGTTTTATGTTGCTTGACTGAAGGCTATATAAGGAAGACTGCTGCTGCTATTCATGTACAGAACGAATAATTGAAGAAATTCAGAAATTGAGTCTGTGTTAGTTTTAAGTTGTTAGCTTTGTTTTGTGCACCACTCATATGTTTTGAGTTGGTTTAGTGTTTTTATTGATTTGTAAATTCATTCAAAGCCTGTAGGTACGAATGAAGGTGTGTTATTGAAGTTTTTGTTTGAGAACTGGGTAGTTTTCAGGGTTGTTCAAGTGACTGGGTTGCAGTTGCTTGAATAGGAAGTTAGTGGTTACTAATACTCAAGAGTTGGGTAGAAGTCTGACTAGGTGGAGATTGATTGCTTGGGATAGGAACTGGGAGTCAGTGTCTGAGTCTTAAGGATTAATTCCAATAGTGGATTTCCTTCCTGGATTGGTATCCCCCAAAGTAGGAGGTGTTTACTCCGAACTGGGTTAACAAACCTTGTGTTCTTTAGCTTTCCTGCACTTTTAATTTCTGCTACTTAACTGTTTTTAATTGTGCTAAGTTATTGTTAAGAACCTGTTTGGTTCAGAACCTGTTAACTTTGTGTTATTACCTGGCCAAAATTTCAACTCAAATATCCAACAATAGTATCAATTTGAAGTCCTATGACACAATCCCTGTTTCACAGCCCCTTTGACAACAGCCCCTGTTTCACAGCCCCTTCTCACTTAATCACTACCCGTGGTATTTCTACCTAGGAACTCCTAGATATAAGAAACCGCTTACTTCCCTAAGTCAATCACTGCCCCAATGATTTATCAGACTCTAAACAAAACAACTAAGTTGAAGACACTTTTCAAAACAAAAAAATAGTCACTCTTGCTTAAAAGCTTTGAGTGATTACAACTCAATAACAAACAACCAACTCTAAACACTTTGAGTGGTGCACAAAAACAAAGCACAAAGCTTACAGACTCAACAACCTAAGACTCTTTCAATTCTATCTTTTGTTGAGATGATTTTCTTCAATAGCAGCTTCCTCTATTTATAGCAATCAGCTGCAACATAATTCTTGAACCAAATCTTCTTCAAATATATATTCCCAGAATTCTTTAGAAGCAAATGGAAGCACATATATTTCAGAAATATATTTTCCAAAGATTGCTTTGAAAATATATTCACAAATAATTGAATCCAATCTTCAACAAATATCTTCACGCAAAAATACTTCCTTATGGAAAAAAGCTTGGAGAATTCTTCAATTAAATCTTCAAAAGATAATGTAAGAAAATAAACAGCTCCATGTAATCAATTCTGAACGCAGAAGATCAGCTTCTGATCAGCACCTGAAGAAGTCAGATTCTGATGAACAGTGTTCAGCATCTGAACAGTCAGCTTCTGATGGTACGGTCAGCTTCTGATGACCAGTTCAACTTCTGATGAACAGTTCCAGCTTCTGAAGTTCTGTTTCCAGCTTCTGAAGACATACTCCAGCTTCTGAAGTTATACTGCTTGAGATTTCAGCTTCTGAAGCACAAATTGCTTGTATATTTGATTTTAGCAAACATGAAGCCAACCACCAAATATCCAACAATCTCCCCCTTTGGCAAATTTTTGGCTAAAATCAATTTGAGCACATAGAGATAACACAAGCAAAAAATCTTCATGCAACCATGAATTAACAGAAACATAGTAACCAGAAACAACAGTGTAACCAAATACTACCCTTAAAAACAGGAACAACAAACATGAACAGCTTCTGAAACTCCCCCTGAAACATACACTCAGGAACTAAACATACTTATTTCTCCCCCTTTTTAGCCAAACAATATTGACAAAACAACCAGCAATCACCAGGAGCAGAGAAACACAAGAAACAGAGCATAAGCACATCACATAAATCTTTTCAGAGTTTATAACTAGCACAACACAGAACAACAAACCACAGAACCACACACAGACACCACATCAGAATCAGCATCAAAACCAACATACACAACCCATCACAGCACCAACATCAGGATCAGAACCACATAGTATCCACACACAGAAGAACAAAACAAAAAGCAACAACTGCAGACCAGAAGCACAAACAGAAATCCAAGACATCAGTCACAAATTGACAGTCTTCAAACTCAGCAACAAATGTTGTTTCATCATCAGACACAACAACAGAAGCTGCTTAGTCAATGTGTGCTTCAGGCACATTCAGAGGAACCTTCTTCCCAGCAATCTGCTTCTCAAGATCAGCAAATCTCTTCTGAAAATAGGACATGATGTCTGGAACATCTTTCTTAACATCAACTTTAGACTTACTAGGATCCATTTCCTTTCTTATTAGTGCCTTCTTCTTTGGGACAAGAACCAAAACCTTGCTCCAGACTTTACATGGTCCAGCACCAGAACTCTTCTTTGCAACAGGAGTGGGCCTGCTGTCAGCAGCAACAGCCTTTCCTTTCCTCTTGTCAACACTTTCACATTTTGGTCTCCATACCTTCTTGACATTGACTACAACAGGTTCAGATTTTCTTTGCTGAAAGTGCTTGGGGTATCCATGCAACTTAAAACATAATGGCTTTATGTGCCCCTTCTTACCACAGTGATGACATACCCAAAGATGAGATGCCCTCTTGCTCTTAAATCCCTTAGGTTGGTTCTGGTGTTCCAACTTAGGTTTATCCATCATTGGATCACATGATTTAACAGCAGCAATGAACCTTTTATCTGGATTTTGTTGTTTGTTGTTCAAGGTCCTATCATCAAATCCTATACCACATGGTTTCCCTTGGGTCTGACTCTCCAATATCTCTTCAAGCATATCAGTACCAGTATTCAACATTCTGACTTGCTTTTTCATGTGTTCAAGTTGAGAGTTCAGCTGGGTTACCTCATCTTTGAGATCAGAGATTTGTGCTAGATGTTCACTTCTTTCAGACTGAAGTTGACTGATAGTTCTCTTTTGTTCTTCCATCTGCTTGCACACTTCTTCAAATTTATCATGCAACTTCTTGCAAAAAACAGCAGGTTCTTTGTAATAGGTAGCCAGTTCTTCACAAGATAGTTCTCCATCACTTGACTCAGTATCAGATGATGTTTCAGAACCTGATGGTGCTTCTGAAACCTTGACTCCATCATCAGACATGCATTTACCAGTTAAAGCAAGAACATGCTTAGCAGACTCATGCTCCACTTCTCCTTCTGAGTCATCATCAGACCAAGTAGCTGCCAAACTCTTCTTCTGTTTCTTGAGATATGTTGCACATTCTGTCCTAATGTGGCCATATCCTTCACACTCATGACATTGAACACCTCTGGATTGACTGTCATTTGGTTTCTTACTGATGTTGAACCACATGTTCTGACCATTACGTTTCAGAACCTTGTTCAATTGTCTTCTAAGTAACACAAGTGCTTCTGATGTGCTTTCATCATCCACAGTATCAGCATCTTCTACAAAAGCAACACCTTTCCCCTTCTTATCAGTTCTAGCTAATTCAAAATTCCGAAGGGATCCTATCAATTCCTCCACCTTCACACTGGAGATGTCTTGTGCTTCCTCAGTTGCAGTCACCTTCATATCAAATCTCTTAGGTAGGGATCTGAGGATCTTTCTCACAAGTATCTCATCAGATATTCTTTCTCCAAGAGAATCAAATGAGTTGGCCATGCCCAGAACGTTCATATAGAAGTCTTGAATATTTTCATCCTCCAACATTCTGAGATTTTCAAACTTTGTGGTGAGAAGTTGAAGTCTGGACAATTTTACTTTGGAAGTGCCTTCATGAGTAGTTTTAAGAATCTCCCAAGCATCCTTAGCCACAGTACACTGCTTGATCAGTCTGAACATATTCTTGTCCACTCCATTGAATATAGCATTCAAAGCTTTGGAAGCTCCAAGAGCTAATTCATCTTCTACCTTGGACCAATCTTCCTCTGGTTTCAGTTCAGCTGTCTTCTTACCATCTTTGTCAAGCACAACAGGATGTTCCCAACCCTTCAGAACTGCTTTCCAGGTCTTACTATCTATGGATTTAAGAAAAGCACTCATGCGTGATTTCCAATATTCATAGTTGGAACCATCCAACAGAGGTGGTCTGTTAACAAATCCTCCTTCCTTGTCCATAATGCCAGAAAAATCTTCCCTGGAGCTCACCCAAATACAAGCAGGGTGCCTGCTCTGATGCCAATTGAAATTCCTGGCAGGACCTTGTTCTAAACCGTAAAACAGAGTATGCAAACAGCAATTCAGAAGCAGAAATATAAAAGACAGAAAGTAAAGGAACACAGTTGATTTGTTAACCCAGTTCGGTGCAACTTCACCTACATCTGGAGGCTACCAAGCCAGGAAGGAAATCCACTAAAATAGTATCAATTCGAAGTCCTATGACACAGCCCCTGTTTCATAGCGCCTATGACAAAAGCCCCTGTTTCACAGCCCCTTCTCACTTAATCACTACCCGTGGTATTTCTACGTAGGAACTCCTAGATATAAGAAACCTCTTACTTCCCTCAGTCAATCACTGCCCCAGTGATTTATCAGACTCTAAACAAAATAACTAAGTTGAAGACACTCTTCAAAACATAAAAACAGTCACTCTTGCTTAAAAGCTTTGAGTGATTACAACTCAATAACAAACAACCAACTCTAAACACTTTGAGTGGTGCACAGAAACAAAGCACAAAGCTTACAGACTCAACAACCTAAGACTCTTTCAAATCTAGCTTTTGTTGAGATGATTTTCTTCAATAGCAGCTTCCTCTATTTATAGCAATCAGCTGCAACATAATTCTTGAACCAAATCTTCTTCAAAAATATATTCCCAGAATTCTTTAGAAGCAAATGGAAGCACATATATTTCAGAAATATATTTTCCAAAGATTGCTTTGAAAATATATTCACAAATAATTGAATCCAATCTTCAACAAATATCTTCACGCAAAAATACTTCCTTATGGAAACAAGCTTGGAGAATTCTTCAATTAAATCTTCAAAAGATAATGTAAGAAAATAAACAGCTCCAGGTAATCAATTCTGAACGTAGAAGATCAGCTTCTGATCAGTATCTGAAGAAGTCAGCTTCTGATGAACAGTGCTCAGCATCTGAACAGTCAGCTTCTGATGGTACGGTCAGCTTCTGATGACCAATTCAGCTTCTGATGAATAGTTCCAGCTTCTGAAGTTCTGTTTCCAGCTTCTGATGGCACATTTCAGCTTCTGAAGACATACTCCAGCTTCTGAAGTTATACTGCTTGAGATTTTAGCTTCTGAAGCACAAATTGCTTGTATATTTGATTTTAGCAAACATGAAGCCAACCACCAAATATCCAACACTATTACATTTCCTTCTTGCATGAGCACACTACCCAGTCCTTTAGAGGACGCATCGTAAAATACAACATACTTCTTGTCTGGATCCGGTATCGCTAGCACTGGGGCCTTAGATAGCTTCTTCCTCAAAGTTCTGAAACTTTTCTCACACTCTTCGTCCCACACAAAAGGCACATCCTTCCTAGTGAGACGTGTCAAAGGCAAAGCAATATGAGAAAACCTCATAATAAATCTTCGGTAGTAACCTGCTAAGCCCAAGAAACTTCTGACTTCAGCCACATTCATTGGTCTGGCCCAATTAAGGACATCTTCAACCTTCGATGAGTCTACTGACACTCCTCCTTTAGAGATAACATGACCTAAAAACTTAATTCAGACAACCAAAATTCACACTTACTGAATTTTGCATATAACTGCTTTTCTCTGAGAATGTTCAAAACAATCCCCAGATGCTAGGCATGTTCCTGAGGGTCCCTAGAATAAATCAAGATATCATCAATGAAAATTACTACAAATTGATCCAGATAAGGTTGAAAAATCCTGTTCATGTAGTCCATAAACACTGCTGGGGCATTAGTCACTCCAAAAGGCATAACTAAGAATTCGTAATGTCCATAACGTGTTCTGAACGCTGTCTTGGACACATCCGACGATTTGATGCGAATCTGGTGGTATCCTGATCTAAGGTCAATCTTAGAAAATACTGTTGCTCCCTTGAGCTGATCTAAAAGATCATCAATCATTGGAAGTGGATACTTATTCTTAATAGTTACCTTATTCAACTGGCGGTAGTCTATACACAATCTCATACTACCATCCTTCTTCTTAACTAACAAAACTGGTGCACCCCAAGGTGACACACTAGGCCTGATAAAATGTTTTTGAATCAAGTCCTCTAACTAGGACTTCCATTCCTTAAGCTCTGATGGTGACATCCTATACGGTGCCACAGACACTGGCTCCGCTCCTGGAATGAGATCAATAGAGAACTCAACCTCTCGTTCTGGGGGTAAACTGGATATCTCAGAAGGAAAAACATCTGGATACTCATTAACAACTGGAATGTCACTGGGACTTAGCTCTGATTCTGAAGCCACAGTAACCATTACACAAAAACCCCTATCCTGAGCACAAATAAACTGAACTAATTGGTGGGTACGATTAATCAATTCAGATAAAGCCACACCTTCTGTAGTATCACTTGTTGGCATAAAGATACTTTTCTCGGAACATCCGATATACACATGGTTAGTGGAGAGCCAATCCATTCCTAGAATCACATCAAGTTGTACCATGGGCAGACACACCAAATCTATATAGTATGTCTTACTGGATACAGTGATAGGACAATTCTCACATACATAACTTGCTACGATTCCGCCTTCCGTAGCGGTAGATACCGTCATAGGAGGAATCAAGGGAGACATAGGTAACTGCAGTGTTTCTACACACTTATATGAAATAAAAGAACATGTTGCACCACAATCAAAAAGAACTTTAACTGGATTCTGACCAAGATAACACATACCAGCAATTAAATCTTCATTAGCTAGAGTTTTCCGACCATCTAGGGAATACACCCTGCCTTTGCTTGTAGTAGTTCCCTCAGCTGCTCCCTTACCTCGCCTATTGGGACATTCCCGTAAAAAGTGTACAGGTTGCTTGCACCCGTAACACACATCAGCACCCTCCATACACTTTCCTTTATGAGATCTTCCACATTTCTTACAATTAGGATTAGGTCGTGGAGAGTAGGACTACTTTCCTCTCTGAGGGGAACCTTTTGGCTTCAGCTTATCATGATACTTATCTTGGAATTTACCTTTCTTTTTCTCAAAAGCTACAGCTTTCTCGTTAGCAATCTTGGCACCCACCTCAGCGACTAAACTATCGTGAACCAATTCATCATAACTTGTGTTTCTTACCTCTTAGACCCCGCTTATATTGGTTCATCTTCCAGTTCTCATTTCCTGCGTATTCGTTGTGGGTGAAATAATATGATAACTCCTCAAACTTCTTTGTGAACTCTGTAACCGACATACTACCTTGCTTCAATTCAAGGAACTCTTGTTCTTTCTTTACTTTATATGCCAATGGTATGTACTTCTCTAGCATTGCTTCCTTGAAGTTTACCCAATTCACCTCTACATCATTTGCCAACATTCTGCGCTGAGCAGATTCCCACCAGTCTTCTGCTGCGCCTCTGAACTGGTTTGTGGCATACAATGCTTTATCAGCTTCTGAACACTCAGCCTTCCGGAAAATCTTCTCCATC
The DNA here is from genome assembly GCA_018208015.1 of Medicago ruthenica. Lineage (NCBI taxonomy): Eukaryota > Viridiplantae > Streptophyta > Magnoliopsida > Fabales > Fabaceae > Medicago > Medicago ruthenica. The sequence goes on along the minus strand of CM031377.1, from coordinate 44,826,462 downwards.
TGTTTAAGCCACCTCTTGGCTTCCTGAGGATCGCCCTCTCCATTAAACTCGGGAGGGTGACTCCTATTAAATTCTCGGAAGACTGGATTTCCAACCACTGGAGGCTGTGAAGACTGTTGATGGAAACCTTGCCCCTGTTGCATCATTTCCATCCACTGATGCTGAGATTGGGCCTGTTGTTGTACTTGTTGTTGCATCATTTGCATCATCTGTTGATGCTGTAATGCATTTTGTGCCTGTTGCTCCTGATAATGTTGTTGCATCGCTTGCTCCTGATGCATCATCTGAGCCCAGAAATTTACATTAGGATCCCCTGCCTCCTCATTAGCCTGATTTACTCTAGGCCTTCCTGGTCCCCTTCGTCTCCCAGACATCTTATCCTAGCTGTCATATACAAGTTAAAGTGATCAGTTTTAACCAGATATAACATTAGAATAATGTCCTGGATCCAAATGGTCCACATACTAGATTGTATTTTAATGACCCAAGGCACGATCTGAATCGACCTGCTCTGATACCAAATGGTAACACTCATATAAAGATTGCCTAGGATCTTATACGAGTATTAAAATTTCGTACTGGATGCATTAATTTACAATACAGATAATTATTCTCATAATGATACAAAACATAAGTATCAATACATCCAACTGTTATTACGAAAAATCTATGATATATACATCAAAATACAACATCTGATTACAGGTTAACTGAAACAATTACAAAACCAGCACGATCAGTCCAAAGTCTTCTCCTTACCCTTGCTGCCACTACAAGAAAGCTGCAATTTAGCTTCGGCCAAAAACCCACTCTAACAGGGCTAAAACCGACGCTAACACTGATTTAGCGTCGAATTAGCGTCGGGGTCGGGGGCAGGCTAAAAAAGTTGAAGCTACTGGATAGAGTCGGATTTTTGGACACCGAGGCTAAAATAGCGTCGGTTACGCCGAGTTTAATCCCGACTCTACAATGAGCGGAGGCTATTATTTCCAACATCCGAAAAGTCAACAAATAATGTAGAGTCGGCCAAACCGACGCTAAATGATTCATTTAGAGTCGGAGAGGCAAACACTAATGTCAACTTTTAAGAAGTCAACAAAATTCTAGAGTCGGCCCAACGGATGCTAAAGTCAATATTCAAAAGTCAACTAAATGTTATAGAGTCGGCCTGACCGACACTTAATGATTTTTTTTTTTAAAAAAAAATTCCTTCACTTTATACCCTAAAAGTCAACTAAAATTACTATGTGTTGTTGTAACCAGAGCAATTAAACAAAGATTCCTCACACATACTCTCCACAATCCACACATCCAAAAGAATACTTCTAAACAGGTCAAAATGTACAAATCTAGAGGACCAAATTAAAATGAAAAAAAATAACAAATCAATGCATAGTCACAAAAACGGGGGCATAGAAAGCCACTCCCATATATAATCTGTATTACATGGATAATTAACTCACTATAAGTTTATAACACACCACTCAAACTGTGAGAGCTTAATATATAATCCTTAATTGAATTGGCAAAATTAAATGGTACTATATAAAATATCAAGCGACAAAAGTCATTAGATTGATACATGAAGGATGAGTTCAATGGGGATGCACCGTCAGTGTAAATTTATTTTACACCGACATCCAATAGGAACAAACTATATTGCCATCTAAGCCTAATTTGTAACCGCTTTTTAAAGATAATTACCAATTACCACATTCTCATTGGACGTCAGTGTAAAAACTTGCTTACACTGTCGGTGCATTTCCTATTTTCTCATTTTTTATAGTAGTGTTGAGGTCATCATTCCAATTCCATTCACATTGCATATAAAGACAATACCAAAATAAATTCAATTGAAGAATGTCTTTCAGTTGAAAGATCAGAGCACAACAATTGTTATCTGAACAGAAAAAATAACCCCCCAAAAGAAAGAACTAGAGCAGTTGGGAAAAAAAACTGTTGAACAACTGAAAACACATCCCAAATGAGGCCAAAATAAAGCCAGTGGACATTTGGATGAAAATTACATATAGTTTTCGTTTGGCAGACGGTTGAAATGGTTGATTTGCATGTCAGCCTTGGTTAAATTGTAGTTCAATGTTTTTCATTTAACTTATTTGTGTTAATGCCTTACTACAATTCTATTTAAAATAAAAGGATCAGCATTCCATGGCTTACAAACACCTCTAGCACTTTCTGGTTCTAGCAAAAACTGGCTAACTCTAGTGAATTCAGCAGCAAAAAACGCAATGCAGCTTCCAAATGAGGCACCGCAAGAAGTGGTTTTGAAGAGAATGAAATAAACAATCATAGAACTGATGTTTCTATCAACACACTCTAGTCTCTTTGGATGTGTTAAAAGATTTGGCCAAAAAAACACAATATTAATATTAATGCAACATTATTCAGTATTACTACAGGTTAGAGAAACACAATCATTGTTGTTTTACACAGCCACCAAAGTCTAAATCAATAAGATAACTCTACATATGTACAAAACGATATTATTAGGCAAGAAGTAAAAACCAATAGTAGCCTCCTTAAGGAAAATAAGTTTAACATCTTGACCAAAATTCCTCAAACCATGATTTAGGTTTAAGAAAATAAGTAAAAACCAATAGTAGCCTCCTTCTGAAAACAACTTATAGCTTATATACAAGCATTTTAAGTTTATTATATATTTTATTATAGAAAGAGCTTATTATAGGCACTAATATGCTATAAGCACTTAATTAACAGGGCCTCAATCACTATTCTCTAATCTCTACTACTTTTAATCCAAAACCAGTTCAAATTCAAACAAACCAAACAACTTAAGACATGTTCAGCTTATTATAGAAATAGCTTATTTAGAAACACTTATATCATAAGCACTTCAACATTTACTTATATAATAATCACAAACCACAAAACCTATTCACAAACAGAATGCCCTAAAATATCAAACATATTCAGAAACACAAATATTAGGAAGGACCATATGAATAGAAATCGATCCTAAAATACCTGGTCTTCTCCTTTTATTGAATGGTTATATGTGCACAATTCAGCTTCACTCCCATATCTCTGGTATGTGTTAACAAAAACTAGAGTAAAAATCATATGTGATGAAAATATGAAATCACCACATCCATATATCACACCGTGAGGAACTGCATGGGGAAAAACCAAATGAGCACCAAAACAACAATAGTGGTATTGAAGCTAAGACAACTCTGAAACACAAGAATACTAACAATTAATCAAGAGGACTTCAACCACACTTTTCGGATGAGGCAGTGTTGCAAGCAGGGATCCCTGCATAATACAACACGTATTGTTAAGTTTAAAAAAATCTTTAGAAGAGAAAATTCTATCCAGAAATGTCATTTATCCCTCAAAGAAAATCAGCAGATAAACTGCAAGTGACAAAAAAGAAAGTAATAATACCTCGCAGCAATGGTAGTTTGGACCAGGAAGCTGCGTCGAATAAAATGTCACTATCTGAAGAGCTTGAGAAGCCTGCAGTTTACAACAGAGGAGCCATAATTATTAGAAGCAATCACATGGCCATGAATTGACTCTGCTCACTACACTAAATGAAAAAAAGTGAATTGCAATTCTATGATCAATACAAGAGTCACTTCCCAAATCATTTATATCAACTTACTTATTCACTTATCTTAGGTGTCTTAAAATTCTCAAATTATATACAATTAAACTTACAACATTACTTTAAAATTCATGACATTGTCACTTTAATAGTTAACATTACCCTTGTTGACAACAAACAGTAATTAATTTTTTAACGCTAAGCATCTCAAATTTAATTTAGATAGTTTTTATGAACACTTACAACTAAGAAAGCTAGAACCCTGCACCATATTAGAACTATGTAGATCTTTTTGGTCTTGAATATGAAAGGATGAAAAGTCCACTGCAAAAGCACAAATTTCAAATCATAAATCATTAAAACTTCAATAAAACTATGAAACATTATAGAAGCAAATGAGTGAAAGTTGAGAATCCTTACAAGGAAAAATGATAAAAAGATAACTGTAAACAAAGATTCACTAATGTAAGCTCTTTCTTGGACAAGCTCCTGTAAAAGTCACGAACATCAAAATCAAAAGACAATCTTATGAAAGACATTTTTTTCAATATAGAAAGAGGTGAAAATAACTAACCGGAAGAAGCATGAATCCAAGATCCTGTAATGTAGGGCCAGGCCTATGTAAATAATGAACTCCCCGTGTAGCCAAACCATGAATATACTGTATGCAAACAGTTTCAATATTGATTTAGATTTCATTGATTGATGAAGTAACTGAGTTAAATTCCAGCATGTCAAAACAAAGTAACTGAGTTAAATTCAGAAACAGATAGAAACAGCATGAAAAGATACAAGAAAATTCTCTCTACAAAAATATCATATATCTAAAAACAATCAAATAAACTCAGATCTAAAATAAATTAATTCGTTATAAATAAATACAAACATAAAATTTCCCCTTAAAATACAAAAGAAAAAATATATAGAGCTAAAACAAATAAGATGAAGTTTGGTGCACAGATTGTGTAAAAAATTTACATATCCACAAAAGTTGAATTCCTAAATTTAAGCTTTGATTTGCTGTTGTTGTCGTGCCCAAATCATGATGAAATAGGTCCAAAAAAGAGCTTACATGATGAAGGTTCTAGATCTGCTGCTAAACACCATGGATGAGATCGAAGTTCGTCGAGAATGATGCTTTTGGTGGCGGTGCTACAGTGCCAACATGATGATTTTGAAAAACTAAACACATGAGAAGGAAATAAACGATGATATCATTAGTTTGGTAGTGTTGTTAAGGACATTAGAAGCCACATGGTGGGGGAGGTGTGGCCACAAGACAGGGAAGAAGAGGGAGAGGCGTCTAGGGTTTGTTTAAGGGAAGAAAGAAATTTCTGATAAGTGGAGAGGAAGAGAGTGAAATTCTGGCAGGTACTGGTTCTGAACTAAAAAACAGAGTCTGAAAAACAATAGTTCAGAAGCAGAAAATTAAACATACAGAAAGTAAAGGAACACAATTATTTGTTAACCCAGTTCGGTGCAAACTTCACCTACATCTGGAGGATACCAATCCAGGAAGGAAATCCACTAAGTAGTATCAATTCAAAGACTCTAGACACAACCCCCTGTTTTTCCAGCCTTATCACTTAATCACTACCCGTATAGACTTCTACCTAGGAACTCCTAGATATATGAACCCACTTCCTTCCTATTCAAGCAATCACAGTCCCAGTGATTGTAAACTCTAAACAATTATGAAGACACTCTTCAAAACATAAAAAACAGTCACTTGTGCTTAAAAGCTTTAAGTGATTACAACTCAAAAACAAACAACCAACTCTAACAGATGAGTGGCACACAAAAACAGAGAAACAGCTCACAGACTCAAAAACACTAAGACTCTTTTAATTCTTGAGATCTATTTCTGGTTTTTTTCAGTCACGTCTTCAATTGCAGCGTCCTCCTTAAATAGTCTTCAGCAGCACACATAATTCTGAACAATATAATCCTCAAAGATAAAATTCTGAAATTCTTTAGAAGCTCATAGAAGGAAATATATTTCTAAAATATATTTTGCAAAGATTCCTTTGAAAATATATTCATCAATAAAATATTTCAATCTTCAATAAAGATCTTCACGTAAAATAATCAGCCTTCTAGAAAGCATCAGCCTGGATAAAACTCCAAACAAATCTTCAAAAGATACTGAAAGAATTAACAGAATAAACGCAGAAATTCAGCTTCTGAAAGTCAACAGAAGCCAACGTCTGAAGGCAGCTTCTGAAGGTCAACAAAAGTCAACGTCTGAAGGCAGCTTCTGAAGGTCAACAGAAGTCAACGTCTGAACAGTGCGTCTGATGACCAGTTCATCTTCTGATGAACAGTACCAGCGTCTGAAGACCAGTTCGGCTTCTGATGAACAGTACCAGCTTCTGAAATCCAGTTTCCAGCTTCTGATGACACAAAATAGCTTCTGAAGACGCATTGCTTGTACATTTTGATTTTACCAAACATGTAGCCAACATTCAGATATCCAACAATCTCCCCCTTTGGCAAATTTTTGGCTAAAATCAAATGGACCACAAAGATAAGTTCTTCACTCAACCAAAATATTCAACCATGAAGAACTACACATATTTAAACATAGCACCAGAGTCAGCAGCGGATTAAATGCTATGTAAACACAAACAACTTCAACTTCTGAAGTACCACAAATACCACAACACAAAACACTCCCCCTTCAACATACAACAGCAGTTTCTGAGGTACAGCTTCTCCCCCAGAAACACATCACTCAGGAACTCCCCCTGAAACAGACATTCAGGAACTCCCCCTGAAATAGATCAATCAGAAACTCCAACTCCCCCTGAACTGTTGAACAGCTTCTGAAACAGACTTATTTCTACCCCTTTTTAGCCAAACAATGTTGACGAAACAACCAGCAATCACCAGGAGCAGAGAAACACAACACAAACCAGCATAACACAGAACAACATACACAGACACAACATCAGAATCAGCATCAAAACCAACATACAGAACCCATCACAGTACCAACATCAAGACTATTATCAGAATCATAATCACACAGTATCCACACAAAGTCTCCTCAGAAGATCAGAAAAAGTTCATAACAAATTTGCCTAGTTGGCCCCTCAAATTTTCAAATTGCTTCCCATCTAAGGCTTTTATATCAGTAACATCTTCATCATCCTCAGCACACTGAACATAGGGAATGGTATCATGCTTAACAACATCTTCAGACTTACTAGGAACCACTTCCTCTTCTATTAGTGCTTTCTGAACAGGGACAGGAACCAAAACCTTTTTCCAGACTTTAGATGGTCCAGCATCAGAAATCTTCTTTGCTGCAGGAGTGGGCCTGCTGTCAGCAGCAATAGCCTTTCCTTTCCTATCTTTCAGATCCTGGGCAACACTTTCACATTTTGGTCTCCAAACCTTCTTGACCTTGCTTTTGTTCTCAGCTGGTTCCACTTTTCTGTGTTGAAAATGCTTGGGGTATCCATGCAGCTTGTAACAAAAAGGCTTAATGTGTCCCTTTTTACCACAATGATGACATACCTAAGGATGAGATGTCTTCTTGCTTTTAGATCCCTGAGATTTGATCTTAGGTTTGCTCATCATTGGATCATAAGTATCAGCAGCAGGTATGAACCTCTTAGCAGGATTTTGTTGTTTGATGTTCAGAGTCTTATCAACAAATCCTATGCCATTTGGTTTCCCTTGATTCTGATTCTCCAAAATCTCATCTAGCACATCATTAGCAGAGTTCATCATTCTGACTTGCTTCTTTATATTTTCAAGTGAAGATTTCAGCTGGGTTACCTCATCTTTGAAATCAGAAATCTGTGCTAAATGGTCTCTTCTTTCAGATTGAAGTTGACTGATAGTTCTTTTTGTTCTTCCATCAACTTGCACACTTCTTTAAATTTAACATGCAACTTCTTGCAAAACTCAGCAGTTTCTTTGTAAGACAGTTCTTCAACACTGCATTCAGACTCTGAAGATGCTTCAGACTCTGATAGAGTTTCAGAAACCTTAACTTTATCATCAGACCAGAATTTACCAGTTAAAGCAGTGACAGGCTCCTCTTCTCCTTCTGAGTCATCTTCATCAGACCAAGACACAACCAAACCTTTCTTCTGATTCTTGAGGTATGTGGCACATTCTGTTCTAATGTGACCATATCCTTCACACTCATGACATTGAACACCTTTGGGTTCATTAGTTCTTGTATTCTTCAGAATCTTCTTAAACTGTTTACTCAGCAACACAATATCTTCTGATAAGCTTTCATCATTTGCCACAAAAGCAACACCTTACCCCTTCTTATCAGTTCTGCTTATTTCAAAGTTCTGAAGAGACCCAATTAATTCCTCCACCTTCATGCTGGAGATGTCATGAGCTTCTTCAATTGCAGTCACCTTCATATCAAATCTCTTGGGAAGAGACCTGAGGATTTTCCTCACAAGTTTCTCATCAGACATTCTTTCTCCAAGAGAATCAAAAGAGTTGGCCATATCCAGAACATTCATATAAAAATCTTGTATGTTCTCATCCTGCAACATTCTGAGATTTTCAAACTTGTTGGTGAGAAGCTGAAGTCTGGACAGTTTTACCTTGGATGTGCCTTCATGAGTAGTCTTGAGAATTTCCCAGGCATCCTTAGCCACAGTGCTTTGCTTTATCAGTCTGAACATATTCTTGTCCACTCCATTGAATATAACATTCAAGGCTTTGGAGTTTGCAAGAGATAAAGCATCTTCATCATCGGACCAATCTTCCTCTGGTTTCAATACAACTGTCTTCTTACCATCTTTGTCAGTCACAACAGGATGTTCCCAACCTTTCAGAACTGCTTTCCAGGTTTTGTTATCTATTGATTTCAGGAAAGCACTCATGCGTGATTTCCAATAATCATAGTTGGAACCATCCAACAGAGGTGGCCTGTTAACAAATCCTCCTTCTTTCTCCATAAAGCCATAAAATATCTTCCCTGGAGCTCACCCAAATACAAGCAGGGTGCCTGCTCTGATGCGAATTGAAATTCTGGCAGGTACTGGTTCTGAACTAAAAAACAAAGTCTGAAAAACAATAGTTCAGAAGCAGAAAATTAAACAGACAGAAAGTAAAGGAACACAGTTATTTTTTAACCCAGTTCGGTGAAAACTTCACCTACATCTGGAGGATACCAATCCAGGAAGGAAATCCACTAAGTAGTATCAATTCAAAGACTCTAGACACAACCCCTTGTTTTTCCAGCCTTATCACTTAATCACTACCCGTATAGACTTCTACCTAGGAACTCCTAGATATAAGAACCCACTTACTTCCTATTCAAGCAATCACAGTCCCAGTGATTGTAAACTCTAAACAATTATGAAGACACTCTTCAAAACATAAAAAACAGTCACTTGTGCTTAAAAGCTTTAAGTGATTACAACTCAAAAACAAACAACCAACTCTAACAGATGAGTGGTACACAAAAACAGAGAAACAGCACACAGACTCAAAAACACTAAGACTCTTTTAATTCTTGAGATCTATTTCTGGTTTTTTTCAGTCACGTCTTCAATTGCAGCGTCCTCCTTAAATAGTCTTCAGCAACATACATAATTCTGAACAATATAATCCTCAAAGATATAATTCTGAAATTCTTTAGAAGCTCATAGAAGGAAATATATTTCTGAAATATATTTTGCAAAGATTCCTTGGAAAATATATTCATCAATAAAATAATTCAATCTTCAATAAAGATCATCACGTAAAATAATCAGCCTTCTAGAAAGCATCAGCCTGGATAAAACTTCAAACAAATCTTCAAAAGATACAGAAAGAATTAACATAATAAACGCAGAAATTCAGCTTCTGAAAACAGCTTCTGAAAGTCAACAAAAGTCGACATCTGAAGGCAGCTTCTGAAGGTCAACAAAAGTCAACGTCTGAATGCAGCTTCTGAAGGTCAACAGAAGTCAACGTTTGACCAGTGCGTCTGATGACCAGTCCAGCTTCTGAGGAACAGTACCAGCGTCTGAAGACCAGTTCAGCTTCTGATGAACAGTACCAGCTTCTGAAATCCAGTTTCCAGCTTCTGATGACACAAAATAGCTTCTAAAGACGCATTGCTTGTACATTTTGATTTTACGAAACATGTAGCCAACATTCAGATATCCAACAGAGAGAAAACAATAAAATCAAATAAAGTGTTTGTGTGTGTGGTGTGAGTTGAAGGAATAAAAGAAAAAAAATAACATAGTAAATAAAAAATATGTGTGTGAGACTAGTGTTCATAATTTTTGATTGAATAAAATTTTTTTTATAATAATTTATATATAAATTAAATTTTTATTGACAAAAATGTTAGCGTCGGCTAAGCCGACTCTATATCTAATCTAAACATTATGTGGGTCCCATTTGAGCAAAAAAAAAGAGGAATAATAATTTTATTATATTAAATTTTTATCAATTAAAATAATAGAGTCAGACAGACCGACTCTAAATATGGTCTAAAATGTAATACGTGGGTCCCCTAACCTTTAGCCTCGGCTAGGCCGACTCTAAATCTTTTTAAAAATAAAGGAATACTAGAAATTGAAGTAGAGTGGGATAGGCCGACTCTAGTCAAACGCTAGTAGCGTCAGGGGCCGACGCTAAAATTCGACGCTATTTCGCTGTTTTCTTGTAGTGTGCGTGCTACCTGCGAACCTGCACCAGAAGGAATGGGATGAGACATAATGTCTCAATGAGCTCCACCCAACCTACTGTTGGCAACCTCTAGGAACCTAGGGTTGCCATGCACTACTATTGACAATCTCGGGGAATCCTATGATCGCCAAACCTTAACCTTACCCATATTGGGTATATACCTGCCTGAACCTGCTAAACTGTGTAGTCATGAAACTAGACTACATCTTGATAACTTGGTGATCAAGGGGAAATTTAAGATCACCGCCTGATAACTGCTACCTGATATCTGATACCTGATGCCTGTAGTACCCCAATTTTGTCCTAAGCCTTTTAAAACAAAAAAATCAAAGAGGGAGAAAAAGTCAAAGTCAACAAAAGTCAACAGAAAAGTCAACATTTCAAAAATGAGGACTTCGCACTGCGAAGGTCACTTCGCACTGCGAAGTCTGCGATTTTTCTGCAGATTTTTGGTTTCTTTGATTTAAATTCCAGATTTTGTTGCACATCATTTCCATTTTTATTTTAATCAGCATTCATGGCTAATTGGGCCAAGCAAAACCAGAAATGAGAAACTTGCCATTAATGCCAAGGTTGGAAGCTTTTTCTTCCAACCTAGCATGTAACAAGCAAGTGGGCTTGCCCTTGGGCAGCTCTTGTCCCTCCCAAGTGACCTGTTAACCACCCCTAGGTTGCCAGCCACCTGCTTGATGACTTTCCTCCTGCTTGCTCCCCCAAAACCAGTCAAACCAGCTGGATTTTTCACTTGAAAAAGCCATGAGTGCCTACCCTGTTTTGCAACAGCTTTTCACCCTCTCACACCAGCCAATTATAGCCTTTTGCATCCCCCAATCTCTGCACATCACAGTGCACGTTTTTATTGATCAACCATTGAGATTGCAAGGATTGATCCCCAAGCTTGGCCAATTGCAATTCAGCCATGTTTCTCATCATTTCTATCCTAAAACCTTTGATTTTGTGGCTGAAATCAGTCAAAGACTTAACCCTTGGCACAAGGCAGGGCTGCCTCTATCCATTAGCATTAAATGCAAAGCCAAATAGCCTGAATTTAGCCCACAAATCAGCTAGGCTCTAGGATTTTTTCATCATTACTAGAGATTGCATTTTGGCCTATAAATAGAGATGCAAGGCAAGAGGAAATGCAGCATTACATAGCACAAGATAGAGCAGTTAATACAGCACAAAAAGAGCAAAAGAAACACTACTCATTCCAGCCAAACAACCAGAAAAAAAAAACCAATCCAACACAAAGCTTTACCAAGTTCAAAGTTCATCACCAATACCAAAAATCTTTGTGAAAACCTTCAACCAATTCAAATCCACTGCAGCTGGAGCTTTGCTAAGGATCTCTGTAAGTTTCTAAGCTTTTGTTTTTGCATTTTCAATTGTGCTTGCATCTTAATTTTGGTCCAAAACCCTTTGGTTCTAAAAAACCCCTTTTGAATTTCAAAGAAATCCCAAGGTTTTCAAAACATCAAAACTGGTTTGTCCAGCCTTTTACATCCCAAAAACTCAAAGTTTTTCACTCACCTAAAAGGTCCTGAGTATGTTCAGAAGTTGTTTCTGAACAAAAGTTCAGAAACAGCTTCTGAACTCAAAAATTCGTATTGTTCGCAGTGCGAAGTCATGGTCGCAGAGCGACCATGACAGAACTCAGAATCTGAGTTTAGGTGCCCAAATGGCCAAATTTTGAGGTTCTAGCCCAAGAGCTCAGAACCTAGGAGTTTTAAAACTCATGTTTTTCAAACCTGTTCAAGGATTTTGCATAATATTGGAAAATTCGCAAGTTCGGGGGACATTTTGTGGATAACTTGCAAAACAAGTTCTGTTCCCAATCTTTCAAAACAGCATGAACAAACCAGCTATGTTCATCATTTTCAAATCCAAACTTGAACAATAAACATTGTTCATGATTTTCAAAACTCAAACGTGAACATACGCCGAATTTGTTCGCTTTTCAAAACAATTCGCGAAATGAGCCGAACTTGTGCGTTTTCTAACAATTTGCTAAGATCTTTTCATTTTGGGTTTCAAACCAAATGTTTTGATATACCTTGGGATTTCTAAAAGAATTCTACCCAAAAACTTGAATGAAAAAGGGATGGTGTGACGTATGTCTCTCCATTGCCCCGATTGTACGAATGTGTGACGTATGTCTCGTCGTTCGGACAATCGTCATTCCTTTTTTCAGTATATCCAACCATAACCAAACCAAATCTTGGCCCCTTGTGGTCAATCCGAACCTTTTGGTCCCCCGTGGCCACTAGATTCCATTCCTCGACTCGTTTGAGTCACTCGGTCAATGTTCGACTCGTCCGAGTCCATTGTACCCGTTCTTGATCCCAGTGGATCAATCGAACAACCCCCCCGACTCGTTGGAGTCCCCTCGGTCAATGATTGACTCGTTTGAGTCCATTGCACCTCTTTTGGTCCCATAGCGGCCAACTCGAACCCTTTTACCCCACCGGACGTACCTTTTAACATTCTAGCGCGATTCGTAAACAAACGCTTAATAAGTCTCCCAAGCGCGAGCATACAAGCTATACGCTTAATAAGTCTCCCGAGCGCGAGCATACAAGCTACGTTGAATCGCAAGAATTCGGTTAAAACATCGTCCATTTAAAATTAACCAACATATGTACGTTTTTCTACCAAAGAACTACGTACGCTTTGAATTCTCCGACTACCGGGAGATACGTAGGAGCAAGATCGACATCTTGTCAAGCGCAATAATAAAAAACTTTCTTTTTTTTCTCTTTCGTTTGTTTTTTTATCTCTTTTCCCCCCTTTTAGTATATTTTCTCTTGACATAGATAAGCATGCGCGCAAAAACATTTAAAAACAATTTAAGCTTTAGCCAAATAGAAGGTTCCCGTTGAGTACAACGGACGTGAGGGGTGCTAATACCTTCCCCTTGCGTAATCGACTCCCGAACCCGACAATGGTTGCGATGACCATCCTTTCCTCATCGTCAAAGGGTTTTATTATCGTTTCCCTTTAAACAAATAAACTTAAGGGTTTATCAACGTTCCCTTTACACAAAAACTTTGGTGGCGACTTCACAAAGGCCCTCCGAGCGTTTACGAACGACCTCGGAGGATTTGCGCGTTTTTTAAACGAGGTGCGCACAATGCCTGCCTGATAACATAATAAAGTATTTTCCTGAATATTATTATGTTAGATGTTAGCGTGTAACAAACATTATTATCTGAGTTGATTTTACGGAATGCCCCCAGGTGGAGTAACCCCGGAGCACATTCCCATGATAACCGGTGAAAATTCCTATCTGAGGCTAATCACGGGACTCCTCCTGCCTGTGTGTGTGGTTATCCTCGCGGAAAGTGCCTCTCATTCCAGCTGAACTGGAACCCCCTGTGCTCTCTAATTGCGAGAACACAGAAGACACACTAAAACTTATGTGTGGTTATCCTCGCGTAAAGTTCCTCCCATTCTAGCTATAACTGGAACCCCCTGTGCTCTCTAACTGCGAGAACACAGAAGACACAAAAGTTTATCCTGATAATTAATTATTATTTATATTCCTGATAATCCTGATATAATCTTCCTGATCATATGTATATATGTGAGTCGTCGTGTAGGCTCCCTAACAGGCTGGTCTATTTAGAATAAATCTGAAGCGTACATGGGCCACGACTTATCAACATATATCCATAGATAATTGTATAATTCCTAATACTGTTCTTGTACCACTATCAAGGGTACATTCTATTCTGAACTGTCACGTGTACCCTCAGTGTCATCCTGATGTGAACAACTGAGGCACGTCCTGATGTACATATAAACGTACCTCAAGCTGGGGGAAAGCCTGGTACCTCTGACTACGGTACACTATAACCTGCCTGGTTAAGGGTATCCTGAAACTAACCCTTAACTAACCTGAAATCCTGTGGATAAATTACCCATCACTCTATATGATACATATCTTTATCCTAGGTTAATCCTTGAAACTTCATGAGTATCTCTATCCCAAAGCATATCAAAGATCATTGGCATGGTACAATTATTTGTTAATAAAATGCCATTCTGGACAACTTCGCTCTACGACCCCTAAGTTTGCTCTGCGAGCACCTGCGTCTAAACGTTCAGAGTCTGATCTTTCAGAGTCTGAACATTCAGAGTCTGATGTTCCTGAGTCTGAAGCTTCGTAGAGCGTTCAATAACTTCGCTTTGCGAACTCGGCTTCTGATTGCTTCGCAGAGCAAAGTCTAGGCGATGGCTAGGCGAAGGTAGGTAGTGGCAAAACTCTGCTACTTTGCAAAGCAAACTCCTGATCGCTCTACGACTGTAGCAGGACTTAGAATTTTTCTGAAAAACATTTTCAACCTCAAACATCTTGGTACCCAACTGCCCAGTGATCTTTGAAACATGTCAGGGACTCATTTTAAACTATAAAAACATACTGTAATCAAGGATTAAACAGGAATCAAGCATAAGTATCAAAAAGGGGAAAACTATCCTTTCCTCTAAATTCCTAAGAATTGAATTGCAATTCTCACACAATATAACCCAGAAAGGATATTGCTACTCTAAGGAACTCACTTAATACTTGCTGATTCTTGACAGGCTTCCTTGTACCAAAACCCTAGTTTGGTCTTACTCTTTCCTTAAGCTTCCTCTTGCTTCAAACTTTCCCAAAAGCTTGCATGCTTTTAACTCAAGAAATTTTGGGAAGAAAACTGATGGATTAAGGTAGCTGATCTTGATGACCGAATTCTAGAGAGAGAGGGAGAGAAAATCTGATCTTCTAGTGAGAGAAGGAAATGAGGAAAATGAAGAAATATCAATCTTCCCCCTATTATAGCCCTTCCTCTCATAATTACAATTTTGTCCCTACTCACTCATAACTCCTCTGATACTGATAAAAGTTAGGCCTACGCGGGATATTACGCTTACTCTTGAAGTCAATATATATCTCTCATGTTATAATTATTCTTATTTTTATTTAAAAGATATAAAAAATGACTAAATTTAACTTATTAATTCCTTTAAAAAAAATACTAATTAATTAGTGACAAACATTTATTCACCGTATGAATTATACGCTTTTACAAAATCTTAAGTGAGTTGTTTCTCGGTTTCTAGAGAAACAACGTAGATAAAACAGAAGTGTGAAAAAACTATAGTTAGCATATATTATTATTTCTCTCTTTTTGTTTTTTGACGATATAAAAAAAATATACTAATTTTAACTATTTATTTAGTCACAAATATTTGTCATGTGCATGTCTTTTATAATAAATTGTAATCATTTTCGTTTTTATTTAGAAGATACAAAACAAATTTAATTTAACTAATTGATCGATGATAAACAAACATTTACCATGTTATGAATTGCACCCTAAATAAGTCAATAAATGATTACAATTTTATAATGACTCATTTTTAAAAAATAAAGAAATCAACATTAAAAGTTGAAATGTGAAAAACAACATAAAAAAAAAAAACCATTCAAGGTTAAACCAAGATTGGCAAAATCATATGCACATTGGTCAAAAACAGTTCAGAGCCTGATCAGAAGCAAAGTTCTTATTAGAGTCTATAACAGAGTTATGCAGAGAAGAGAGAAAGAGACGACACAAGAAGATTATATTGGTTCCTCTCACAAACTGAGAGTAGTTTGGTCTCTTTGCACTTCCAATGGAATTTCACTATAATCATACAATATTACAATTTGCTCAAACACATAGTAAGAGACTTTCTTTGCTCAATTACACAAGAATGAGACTTCTACAATCTAAGTTTAATCAAATAAGAGAGATTGTGTTTTACACTTAATATACAATCAGAGTTGTAAGAAGATTAAGTTCAGATGACTTGTGATACTTAAGAATTCTAAGATATTAAAGTTTGTAAGAATTTATCTAAGTGTTTATGCGCAATATAAATTGACAGAGTTTGGTAATTTGTTAGAAGGTGTTTTATAGTTCAGAACCAGTACCTGCCAGAATTTCAATTGGCATCAGAGCAGGCACCGTGCCTGTATTTGGGTGAGCTCCAGGGAAGATATTTTCTGGCTTTGTGGAGAAAGAAGGAGGATTTGTTAACAGGCCACCTCTGTTGGATGATTCCAACTATGATTATTGGAAATCACACATGAGTGCTTTCCTGAAATCAATAGATAGCAAAACCTGGAAAGCAGTTCTGAAAGGTTGGGAACATCCTGTTGTGACTGACAAAGATGGTAAGAAGACAGGTGTATTGAAACCAGAGGAAGATTGGTCCAATGATGAAGATGCTTTATCTCTTGCAAACTCCAAAGCCTTGAATGCTATATTCAATGGAGTGGACAAGAATATGTTCAAACTGATAAAGCAGTGCACTGTGGCTAAGGATGACTGGGAAATTCTGAAGACTACTCATGAAGGCACATCCAAGGTAAAACTGTCCAGACTTCAGCTTCTCACAACCAAGTTTGAAAATCTCAGAATGTTGGAGGATGAGAACATATAAGATTTTTATATGAATGTTCTGGATATGGCCAATTCTTTTGATTCTCTTGGAGAAAGAATGTCTAATGAGAAACTTGTGAGGAAAATCCTCAGGTCTCTTCCCAAGAGATTTGATATGAAGGTGACTGCAATTGAAGAAGCACATGACATCTCCAGCATGAAGGTGGAGGAATTGATTGGGTCTCTTCAGAAATTTGAAATAAGCAGAACTGATAAGAAGGGGGAAAGGTGTTGCTTTTGTGGCAAATGATGAAAGCTTATCAGAAGATATTGTGTTGCTGAGTAAACAGTTTAAGAAGATTCTGACGAAGACAAGAACTAATCAACCCAAAGGTGTTCAATGTAATGAGTGTGAAGGATATGGTCACATTAGAACAGAATGTGCCACATACCTCAAGAATCAGAAGAAAGGTTTGGTTGTGTCTTGGTCTGATGAAGATGACTCAGAAGGAGAAGAGGAGCCTGTCACTGCTTTAACTTGTAAATTATGGTCTGATGATAAAGTTAAGGTTTCTGAAACACTATCAGAGTCTGAAGCATCTTCAGAGTCTGAATGCAGTGATGAAGAACTGTCTTACAAAGAACCTGCTGAGTTTTGCAAGAAGTTGCATGTTAAATTTAAAGAAGTGTGCAAGCTGATGGAAGAACAAAAGAGAACTATCAGTCAACTTCAGTCTGAAAGAAGAGACCATTTAGCACAGATTTCTGATTTCAAAGATGAGGTAACCCAGCTGAAATCTTCACTTGAAAATATGAAGAAGCAAGTTAGAATGATGAACTCTGCTATTGATGTGCTAGATGAGATTTTGGAGAATCAGAATCAAGGGAAACCAAATGGCATAGGATTTGTTGATAAGACTCTGAACATCAAACAGCAAAATCCTGCTAAGAGGTTCATACCTGCTGCTGATACTTATGATCCAATGATGAGCAAACCTAAGAACAAACCTCAGGGATCTAAAAGCAAGAACACATCTCATCCTTGGGTATGTCATCACTGTGGCAAAAAGGGACACATTAAGCCTTTTTGTTACAAGCTGCATGGATACCCCAAGCATTTTCAACACAGAAAATTGGAACCAGCTGAGAACAAAAGCAAGGTCAAGAAAGTTTGGAGACCAAAATGTGAAAGTGTTGCCCAAAATCTGAAAGATAGGAAAGGAAAGGTTGTTGCTGCTGACAGCAGGCCCACTCCTGCAACAAAGAAGATTTCTGATGCTAGACCATCTAAAGTCTGGAGCAAGGTTTTGGTTCCTGTCCCTGTTCAGAAAGCACTAAAAGAAGAGGAAGTGGTTCCTAGTAAGTCTGAAGATGTTGTTAAGCATGATACCATGCCCTATGTTCAGTGTGCTGAGGATGATGAAGATGTTACTGATATAAAAGCCTTAGATGGGAAGCAATTTGAAAATTTGAGGGGCCAACTAGGCAAATTTGTTATGAGCTTTTTCTGATCTTCTGAGGAGACTTTGTGTGGATATTATGTGATTCTGATTCTGATAATAGTCTTGATGTTGGTACTATGATGGGTTCTGTATGTTGGTTTTGATGCTGATTCTGATGTGGTGTCTGTGTGAGTGTCTGTGTATGCCGTTCTGTGTTATGCTAGTCTATGTTGTGTTTCTCTGCTCCTGTTGATTGCTGGTTGTTTTGTCAACATTGTTTGGCTAAAAAGGGGGAGAAATAAGTCTGTTTCAGAAGCTATTCAACAGTTCAGGGGGAGTTGGAGTTTCTGATTGATCTGTTTCAGGGGGAGTTCTTGAATGTCTGTTTCAGGGGGAGTTCCTGAGTGATGTGTTTCAGGGGGAGTTCCTGAATGTCTGTTTCAGGGGGAGTTCCTGAGTGATGTGTTTCAGGGGGAGAAGCTGTACCTCAGAAACTGCTGCTGTATGTTGAAGGGGGAGTGTTTTGTGTTGTGGTATTTGTGGTACATCAGAAGTTGAAGTTGTTTGTGTTTACATAGCATTTAATTTGCTGCTGACTCTGGTGCTATGTTTAAATATGTGTAGTTCTTCATGGTTGAATATTTTGGTTGAGTGAAGAACTTATCTTTGTGGTCCATTTGATTTTAGCCAAAAATTTGCCAAAGGGGGAGATTGTTGGATATCTGAATGTTGGCTACATGTTTGGTAAAATCAAAATGTACAAGCAATGTGTCTTTAGAAGCTATTTTGTGTCATCAGAAGCTGGAAACTGGATTTCAGAAGCTGGTATTGTTCATCAGAAGCTGAACTGGTCTTCACACGCTGGTACTGTTCATCAGAAGCTGAACTGGTCATCAGACGCACTGTTCAGACGTTGACTTCTGTTGACCTTCAGAAGCTGCCTTCAGACGTTGACTTCTGTTGACCTTCAGAAGCTGTATTTCAGAAGCTGATTTCTGTGTTCTTTCTGTTAATTCTTTCTGTATCTTTTGAAGATTTGTTTGAAGTTTTATTCAGGCTAATGGTTCAAGAAGGTTGAGTAATTTTACGTGAAGATCTTGTTGAAGATTAGTTTCTTTTATTTATGAATATATTTTCAAAGGAATCTTTGCAAAATATATTTCAGAAATATATTTCCTTCTATTTGCTTCTAAAGAATTCTGGGAATATATCTTTGAAGGATTTGGTTCAAGAATTATGTTGCTGCTGAAGCTATAAATAGAGGACGCTATCATTGTAGAAAATCAACTCAACTGAAGTCAATTTTAATAGAGTGTTCTTAGGTGTTGAGTCTGTAAGCTTTGTGCTTTGTTTTTGTACACCACTTGTAACACCCATACTAAATTATCTAGAATATTTAGCATGTGTATTATTCTGATACCGAATACATTAAAATTTTCAATAATAATATTACAAACAATACAAATGAATGAGTACAATTGGCTCGTTTATACAATTATCCAATTATCATAGAATACACTTTCATATACATATATAATCTGACAACCTCCTGAGCTTATCCAGCTTATCCATGACGAGCAACTGCACTCCATCCAGCGTCTTCCTGAAGAATATCTTCATGAACATCTTGCTAACCTGTAAACCTGCACCAGAAGGATTGGGATGTGTCGCGTCGAATTTCGGATGTCAAGCTATTGGGAAGCGTTGAATCACTAAATTTAAATCACGACTGAACTTTTAATTTTTCGGGGAGAAAAGGAAAAAAGTTTGAAATTACCCTTTTGAAAAAGATTTTAGGTTCGAAAGTCGATTATGCGAGGGGAAGGTATTAGCACCCCTCACATCCGTTGTACTCAACGGGAACCTCTTAGTCGGCTTAGGCTTAAAATGTTTCGATATTTCACTTGCGTGTTTAAACATATATAAAAGAAAATATAAAACATAATGCGAGATGAAGAAAGAGATAAAAACGAACGAAAGAGAAAAACAGGTTTTTTATTAATGGGCTTGACAAGATGTCGATCTTGCTCCTACGTATCTCCCGGTAGTCGGAGAATTCAAAGCGTACGTAGTTCTTTGGTAGAAAAAGTTTGTATGTTGGTTCGTTTTAGTTAAACAAGATTTGATCGCGTCCAAGCGAAAAAAGTTTGAAAAAAAGAGAAAGTAATGAAAGTAAATGTCAATTGTTCGGGTTGTTGCCGAACTGGCCATTGACGACAATGCATAAAAGTAAATGAGTTGATAAAAAGATTTTGCACTCGGACTTGAACAAAGGTTTTAAAACGTACGAAGACGTACAAAGCTTTAACATGGTGAAAGGTGGACGCTAAGGCGATAAACTCGCGCAAGGCGTGAATGTTTTGAAAAATAAATAAAAAAACAAACGCACAGGGGCGTAAAAAGCTTGAAAATAAACGACAAACGCGCGGAGGCGATAAATTCGCGCAAAGGCGTAAAAAGGTTAAAATAAACGCGCAAAGGCGCGAAAGGTTAAAATAAACGCGCAAAGGCGCGAAAGGAGGGGAAAAACTCAGTTTCAAGGCTTGGCCCCTTTGAGGTCCCTTTTGAGTTTCAAAAGGGGTTTTTGTGCACAAAGCAAATTTGAACAAAACAAAGGATGAAAACAGCAAACACAAGGCAAAATAAAGATTAAAGGAGACTTACAGAACTCCTAGCAATGCTTTAGCAATAGTTTGGAAGTGGCTTGCTTGCTTGATTGATGGTTAAGAACAATGTTCCAATTGGTTTTGGCTTTGTGTATGAACTGACTTGGTGCTGCAATGTGGTGGTTTTTTGTGTGGATTTCGTGTGTATTGGCTGTGTGTGTGACTCTGGTTTTTCAATGTCTTGATGGTCTCTGATCCTAGTGCCTTGCATTCCCTTTTATAGGCAAAAAATGCAATCCATGTAATGATGAACAAAATCCTAGAACACTAGCTGATTTGGGCTAAATTCAGGCTAGAACACTTTGTATTTAATGCTAATGGATAGAGGTTGCTTTGCCTTGTGCCAAGGGGCAAGATCTTGACTGATCTCAGCCACAAATGCCATTAATTCTAGAAGGTAATGATGAGAAAAACTGCAAAACAGGGCAGCTGCAAAAGGGGTGATTCTTGGGATCAATCCTTGCAATCTTGGAAGGTCAAGCAATGAAAACGTGTACTGCCATGTACAGGGAGATTGGGGGAAGCAAAATGAGCATGTGGGCTGGTGTGTGGGAGGAGAAATCCAGCTCAAAACAGGGCAGCACAAACAGCTTTTTGCAAGTAAAAACCACTTGTGTTTGGCTGGTTTTGGCAGAGAAAAAGGGAAGGAAAGGGATCAAGCAGCTGGCTGGCAAGCTCAGGTTGGGTGATGGGTCAATTTGGAGGGACAAGAGCTGACCAAGGGCAGCCAATTTGTTTGATCACATGATAGGTTGGAAGAAAATCCTTCTTTCCTTTTACCTTTAATGTCACACATTAATTCTTGCCTTGCTGCACCAAATCAGTCACAAAATAGCAATAATAATAGTAATAATGCTAATAATAACAATTGTAATTGAAAACAAAAAGGATAAACCAATAATTAAAAGGCTTAAATGCACTTTTGGCCCCCTATGTTTTAAAAAGTTGCGATTTTGGCCCCCTATTAAAAAAAATGGATTATTAGACCCCTAACTTTTGCCCCTTTTGCGAAAGGCTGATTTTGACCAAGTCAACGCATACGTGGCAAGTCACTTAACTGATTTGGCAGACAACTGTGTAATTATGAATTAAAAAATAAAACAAAAAGCCACGCGTGTAATTAGCAAATTAAAAAAAATAAAAAATTCCCAGCCTCTTGTAAACCTTCCTCAACCAGGGACTCTCCTTGTAAACCTTCAACAACCATGCCTTGTAAACCTTCCTTCTTCCCAGCCCAGGGACTCTTCTTATTCTTCAACAACCATGCCTCAGAAGCCGGATTCTCAATCTCAACACCCTCTTGGTCGTCTTCTTGGTTATCATTGTCTTCTTTCTTCTTAAGAGATTCGATTTTTCTCTTCTTATGTTCACGGTGTGGGATATTATAAACAGAAGCAGCATTATTCTTCTGTAAAGCATCGAAATCACCGACGTAATTGGAAGCAGACGGATCAGCAGCATAACCAAATTTTAAAAAGGTGTTATGCTGTTCATCAAAGAGGAAAGGTTCAATGTTAGCGTCTTCGACGAAACCGAGTTTGTGGTTACGCATACCTTGTGCTAAACCGTCTTTAGCGTAAGGGTGAGATGGGCCTTGAATCGGGGCCCAGAGCTGGTCGTAGGTAGGGTTGAAGGCGATAAGGTGTTGAGTTGGGTCGATAGGTTTGGAGAGGGTTTTGGGGTCGGCGACGGTTAGGGCGAGCATGGTGTCGTCGACTTTGGGGGCGGCGGAACGGGATGGGAGGAGGCGGGGTGGAGAATTTTCCGGTGAATTAGGGTTTTGAGTTGGTGAGTCTGGATCGTTGTTGTTGTCGGTGTATTGGTTGAGTAGATCCATTATTGTTGTGAATGTGAATGCGTTAATTGAAGAAGAGAAAGAAATATTGAGTGAGATTCAGTTCAGATTGTTGTTTGAGAAACTATGAATCGGTGGCGAAGCGGGAAACGCTGGGGGAGAGTGACAATTACTGTTATTCCAATTTTTGATTTTTTTTTTAATTTGCTAATTACACGCGTGGCTTTTTGTTTTATTTTTTAATTCATAATTACACAGTTGTCTGCCAAATCAGTTAAGTGACTTGCCATGTATGCGTTGACTTGGTCAAAATCAGCCTTTCGCAAAAGGGGCAAAAGTTAGGGGTCTAATAATCCATTTTTTTTAATAGGGGACCAAAATCGCAACTTTTTAAAACATAGGGGGCCAAAAGTGCATTTAAGCCTAAATAAAAATCTGCAGAAAATTTCGCAGAGGTCGCAGTGCGAAGGTGATTTCACACTGCGAACTCCCCTTTTTTGATTTTTTTGTATTTAAAATAAAAAAAGTGAAAAATGAATAATAATAAATAATAATAATGATAATAATAAAAATGTAAATAAAATGAAATGCAATGAGAATGAAAAGGGTGATAATAATAAAAAGGATAAAAAACTTAATATTATTAATTAGTAAAACCTTAATAATAATAATAGATAATAATGATATTATTAATGAAAAATAGAATAATATTAATACTAATAATATTAATGATAATAATAGTAATAGTAAGGCTAGTAAATGATAAAATGCAAATAAAATACTATGACAAGAAGGAAATGATAAAAAGTAATAATAAGTAATGAAATAATAAAAGATAAAACACATAAAAAATATAAGTCAAAAAATGGGGTATGACAGGATGAGACATAATGTCTCAGTGAGCTCCAGCCCAACCTACTGTTGGCAACCACGGGGGAAACCTAGGGTCATCGTGCCTACTCTTGGCAATCTTGGGGATACCTACGATCGCCGTCATTCTCTACATATTTCGCGATCAAGGGAAAACTAGGATCGCTATGTGTCTTTATCTTATCACATGCCTATCTTATACATAATCTTATGCTTAGTGATCGAGGGGGAGTCTATGATCACTTTCTGATGTCTGATGACTACTTTGTCTTATCTCTTAGTATATAATACATACACATAATCATATTCATATTCATCTTTTTCATAACATAAAGTTAGAAGTTAGCGTTGAACAAACATTACATTATCTTGGTTCATTTTACGGAGTGTATCCGGGTGGAGTAACTCCGAAGTACATCTCCCATCATACCGGTGAAACTCCTATCATATCAGGCTAACACCGGACTCCTCTTATCGTTGTGTGGACAACTCTCTCGATGAAGTCCCATCCGGCGAATCCCGGAGTCTGCTGAACACAACTTAACTTTGCATGTAGACAACCCTCTCGGAGAAGTCCCATCCGGTGAATCCCGGAGTCTGCTGAACATGCTTAATCTTTTAACCTACGTGTGGACAATCCTCTCGGAGAAGTCCCATTCGGCGAATCCCGGAGCCTGCTGGACACGTTTAACATAGTCTTATAACTTACGTGTGGATAGCCCTTTCGGAGAAATCCCATCCGGCATAATCCGGAGTATGATGAACACGTATAATCTTTATCATTAAATTCTTAACTTAAGTTCATATGTATACCTAATTCGTTCATATTCTTGTGCATATCTAATGCATTCTTAAGTAATCATTCTTAAATGCTTAACCTATAAAAAGGTTCTTAACTTTGAATATTAAATCATTCTTTGTGCATACGCACGCTTAATTGAGTACATCTTAATCATGCTATCTTAGGTGCATTCTCATTTTCATTAAATCTTAACTTATGTACTTGAAAGTACGTCTAATACTTTACTATAAGCTTTTGCATATTAATGCATTTCTTAGGGAATCAATAACCCAATACTTATCATATTAGTATAGGGTCATAGGCTTATCGTTATCATAAGCCACTACTTAAGTGTTGGAAATGTTCCCATATTCGTCTGAACTTTGCCCTCAATTCTAAGTTATTGTACCATCCTTGTTCCTTATAATTACATCCCTTTAGGAAGCCTCTTGGATGAGTTAAAATGGTGTTTAATCATTCTTAAATGTTTTTGGAGAAAACGGAAGTGAAAAACCTTGCCTACGCGCACCAGAACACCCAAAATAGCTAAGCTGTCATGTGCTGTCCTGATGTGGTCGCTACATCGACCGTAGGTAAAGCCTGAAAATGTGCCTGGTCGCTATAGCGACGGGCTGGTCGCTGTAGCGACCGTAGGCAGAACTCAAAATCCTGTCTGGTCGCTATAGCGACGGCTGGTCGCTGTAGCGACCATGATAGTTCAGGAAAACTCAGAAATTGCATTTTTTCATCATTTTAAACCATTCCAACTTACCCAAGCTTCCCAAAGGTATTAAAAAGGATTTTCTTTAGCATTTACACAATTTAAACACAATAGAACAAGGAATTGACACAACAAAGAATTAGGGTATATTTTCTAAACTTTGCTCAAATTATAATTAACACTTAAACTTACTCAAAACGGGTTCTAAAACCCTGTGGAGCTCACCTAAAACTGATGATGATCCTTGATAAGCTTTCCTCTTCAAAATCCCAACTTGATTCTACTAAAAACCCTAGCTTGTAATTCCTTTTCCTTTCCTTGTTTTCTTGCCCTCCAATGACCCAAGAATCACACTTGAGCTTGCTTGCATAAATATTGAGTGATGAAGATTAAGGAAGATGAATTTTGGGAGAGATGGAGGAGAGTGGCGTGAGATAGAGGGAGAATGGGAGGAATGAATGGAAAATATCTTGTTTTCCCCCTTATATAATCCCCTCTTTCAAGAATATTACAACTTTGCCATTGCTTACATTTTAATCCTCAATCACCGATAAAAGTTACGTCTAAGCGGGATATATACACTTGCCATATAATTAAATCCATTAACTGTCAATTTACCAAATTGTCCTTTGCTTAAAACATTTCTGATACATCGTCTCAATATTAATAAATATTCAAGTCTTAAGCGGGATATTACAATCTACCCCCCTTAAAGAAATTTCGTCCTCGAAATTTAGAATTCCTCTAGAAATCACATATATATATATATATATAAATATACCTTTCACATTCCTTTCTCTTCTTAACTTGCTTATCGAAATTCCAATTCTATAAGTCAAAAATACTCGACAATCTTTCCCTCAATAGAAAGGCCTGATATACACTACATAATTCTTACGTAGCAGGGTGTGCGGTTGTCTGAACCAATCTACCCGACTCACTTAGCTATGCTTCTTGTACATGCACTTCTTGCAAAAACAAATTGAAGTTATTAAGTCCTAGACATTCATACTGAACTTCATTATTATTCTAAGTACAAGCAGGAGTTTCACCTCTAGCACCTGCTCCTTTCTTCCTGACATCACGATGTGCTACTTATGACAATCGTAATCATTACCCTCACTATGAAATTGTCAAGGATTCGCGGAATTCTTACAGTTTACTCGTACTCCGCTACAGCTAGTCTACGACGTCAACGCGTATCTTAATAACTTAGGAATTCATTCTTCATACTGGGAGTTTGTTAATCTCCCATCATTCTTATCACAACTTATCCTTATGTTCTAGCCGTAGCGTAAATCTTTTCTACACTGATAATCCAAAACTCATAGGAGTTTAGCCCAAGTGATGAGTGGTACAAACCATCTCACATAACATTATATTACAATTTAAAGCACATAGCTTACATACATGATCAAGTACGTGTACACTACTAATGGGTACACTGCACGTCGTATTATCTTTGTCCGACTAATGGGACATCATTCTTGATCTTAACATATTTGAAACTCTACCACATCATTGGGAATCTTTTCTTACTCTTAACTCATTTTGTAACATCCGGGATTTGCCTTTCAACTGGCTTGCCAGGTTTGCCCCGCCAATGTTACTCATGTTTATTTCTTAAGTATATAACAACCTATAACGTAAATTATGGTTACATGCTCTCGGCATCATAAACTTATTTTCTCATTCTGGACGTCGAGTCCAAGATCCTTGAATATCCTTAACTAAGACGCGTTCGATATCAGCAAACCCACTCTAATTAGCATCTTCCCTCTTTAAAGATTGCTAGTTGCGTACCTTAGTTACTTATACATGTCACATGACTGAAAAAGAATGGGCTACGCTACTATCTGAGTAGCATAAACACTGTCCGATAAGCATACACTACTAGACATAATCTGGTATATGCGACATGTTATCATAATGTGGGTACATGTGGAATAACTTACACGCCTCTGCATTGTCGTTTCTGATCAATGCTTCGATTCCATATTACTTCGCAACCAAAGCCTTTACTATTGTTGCCTCATGAATAACTCTTTCTTGGCTGAACTTACTCTTCAAGTCTACTTGAAAATATGGAGCTAAAATAGCCGGTTACCTTACTAGCGGTAACTTCATTCACTTAAGACTTAACTTAGTAGGAGTACATTCTTCTTATATCTTACCACATACTCTTAAACTATTTTGATATTCCTTTTCTCATAGGTTTCGAGGTTTGAAGTATTCCTCAACTTAACTTCCAAAATTTTCCATTAGAACTTGTGATATATTTAGGTCGTCTCTACTTACTGATATTCCGTATTATAAGAATTAAGCACTTAACACCTTCTCGTTCCCTAAGCTTCAGCTTAGCATTGTTCATTAAATCATTCTTGGATCGCTACTTCGCTGCGCAACTCTGATTCTTAACAATTTGAGTTAGAATGGGAGCAATACCCCTCTATTGTCAAATAAAATTTCCTTGACCAATCCTTTTACTTTATCACTTTGTAGTTACCGTAACAAAACTGTCTGACGTTATTGTTTCTCTTGTGACTTATCCCACCTGCTCAACTCATTGATTGGTCCTCACCTGAGTTTGTGTTTCCTTTCGGACATAAACTATATACTTACTTTCACGATAATACGCCAAAACCTGTAAGCGGTTTTCAGAATTGTTACGAGCCCAACAATGCTCCTGTCAAACAGCTTATACTTTAGTTCTAACTTTACTCTCCATATCCTGAATTCTGAAACCATCTCTTGGTCAGCTCATCGTGTATAATCATTAAAACATTGCAGAAACCCTACTGAAAGCATACCTGAAACAACTGAAGTTCACCCATTAACCACTTGTGGCAACTTCTAGAAACATTCTATGACTTCCGGAAATTCACATCTTCCATACACTAATGATTCGAGTCTCGATACCTTCCCTTTTATCCTTATCCGCAAGGATTTCATACTTATACTCTTTTCCGAGACAACTTTGGTCTCTATTGTCTTACCATATCTCTTAGGTTACCTTCGAGTCCCTCCAGTTAACTGATCTTGAACTTCAACACCTTATCATTACCTTTTGATTCATTCATCAACTCGTTACTGCATTAACAGCTTAAAATCTGATTCTATTATCTAAATGATCCTCCATTAATAATAAGTAATTCCCATAGGTCTTCTCGACTACTGACTTCTTCACATGGTTTTGAACAATCTATGGTCTGTACTTTAATCTTGTGTTGGCGTAAACTTGTCTTCTTTATCCAATCAAGGTAGTTCAACTTTGTTCGTCCATCAGTTCGCCAAATTCCAACAACTTGTTATTCATCATCCACCTTTCATTGAGTAAAACTCCGGTTAAGCTTAACTTATTTCCAATCTTCTTACTCATAGGCAATATCTGAAAATCTGATTCACGCTTCGATATGCAATAGGTCTTATTATCACCATTTAATCATCCATCTTAATTCTTAGGATGCATACCATCTTCTCTTCTTAATTCACAAATCTGGCATTTATGGTTCGGGAGGTGCGGCTGATCAGATGGGGTTAATCTTACTTGCGTTTCATGCTCAAAGACCACACTTGAGTGGTTAGCTTCATTTGTCCAAATAATTCACTTAATCCATAATTCATTCCCTTAACTGTCTGGACATTAAAATCTCATCCGATTCGAGTTCGATTCTTCAACACTCTATCTTTGCTGAGAGTCTAGAGGTTTCAAAACCGACCGATAATTCCTCATTTCGAGTCTCTAGGTTTGGTACTGCAATTCCTTAACCCTGTACTCAGAATTGTTACTTAATCCACACCTCACTTTAACTTCTCAACTGCGGTTCCCGTCTAGGTTCCACGTTATTCCTTAGAGTATTCCATGATTCCTTAATCCTTATGTCTTCCGCAGACGAGGTATCGTCCAACGACGTGTCCAACTTGGTTGAGGTGCTTCACCTTACTCTTAAATATCTCTTATATTTCTGAAACTTCGTCATTAACAGACTTCGTCGCTTTGCGGTTTGACAGCCACCATTTGGCATTGAATACTTCTTCGCTAATTCCGTCTTAAAATTCTATCACCTTAATCTTCGCTCTTCATAACTTCATTCCTGGTCACATTCAGCTCTCGGACATTTATCCTAACTGTCATATACTGGATTGAGTTGATCAGGC
This sequence comes from Medicago ruthenica, assembly GCA_018208015.1. Classification (NCBI taxonomy): domain Eukaryota; kingdom Viridiplantae; phylum Streptophyta; class Magnoliopsida; order Fabales; family Fabaceae; genus Medicago; species Medicago ruthenica. Next base: position 44,797,361 of record CM031377.1, on the reverse strand, counting down.
TCAACTAGATGTGACCTTTAGAACAATATCCGGAACCCAATGGTCCCACTACTTTTATTGAATTTTTAATGACCCAAGGCACGGTCTGAATCGACCTGCTCTGATACCAATTGTAACACCCATACTAAATTATCTAGAATATTTAGCATGTGTATTATTCTGGTACCGGATACATTAAAATTTTCAATAATAATATTACAAACAATACAACTGAATGAGTACAATTGGCTCGTGTATACAATTATCCAATTATCATAGAATACACTTTCAAATACATATATAATCTAACAACCTCCTGAGCTTATCCAGCTTATCCATGACGAGCAACTGCACTCCATCCAGCGTCTTCCTGAAGAATATCTTCATGAACATCTTGCTAACCTGTAAACCTGCACCAGAAGGATTGGGATGAGACATAATGTCTCAGTGAGCTCCAGCCCAACCTACTGTTGGTAACCACGGGGGAAACCTAGGGTCGCCGTGCCTACTCTTGGCAATCTTGGGGATACCTACGATCGCCATCATTCTCTACATATTTCGCGATCAAGGGAAAACTAGGATCGCTATGTGTCTTTATCTTATCACATGCCTATCTTATACATAATCTTATGCTTAGTGATCGAGGGGGAGTCTATGATCACTTTCTGATGTCTGATGACTACTTTGTCTTATCTCTTAGTATATAATACATACACATAATCATATTCATATTCATCTTTTTCATAACATAAAGTTAGAAGTTAGCGTTGAACAAACATTACATTATCTTGGTTCATTTTACGGAGTGCATCCGGGTGGAGTAACCCCGAAGTACATCTCCCATCATACCGGTGAAACTCCTATCATATCAGGCTAACACCGGACTCCTCTTATCGTTGTGTGGACAACTCTCTCGATGAAGTCCCATCCGGCGAATCCCGGAGTCTGCTGAACACAACTTAACTTTGCATGTAGACAACCCTCTCGGAGAAGTCCCATCCGGCGAATCCCGGAGTCTGCTGAACATGCTTAATCTTTTAACATACGTGTGGACAATCCTCTCGGAGAAGTCCCATCCGACAAATCCCGGAGCCTGTTGGACACATTTAACATAGTCTTATAACTTACGTGTGGATAGCCCTTTCGGAGAAATCCCATCCGGCATAATCCGGAGTCTGATGAACACGTATAATCTTTATCATTAAATTCTTAACTTAAGTTCATATGTATACCTAATTCGTTCATATTCTTGTGCATATCTAATGCATTTTTAAGTAATCATTCTTAAATGCTTAACCTATAAAAAGGTTCTTAACTTTGAATATTAAATCATTCTTTGTGCATACGCACGCTTAATTGAGTACATCTTAATCATGCTATCTTAGGTGCATTCTCATTTTCATTAAATCTTAACTTATGTACTTGAAAGTACGTCTAATACTTTACTATAAGCTTTTGCATATTAATGCATTTCTTAGGGAATCAATCTCCCAATACTTATCATATGAGTATAGGGTCATAGGCTTATCGTTATCATAAGCCACTACTTAAGTGTTGGAAATGTTCCCATATTCGTCTGAACTTTGCCCTCAATTCTAAGTTATTGTACCATCCTTGTTCCTTATAATTACATCCCTTTAGGAAGCCTCTTGGATGAGTCAAAATGGTGTTTAATCATTCTTAAATGTTTTTGGAGAAAACGGAAGGGAAAAACCTCGCCTACGCGCACCAAAACACCCAAAACAGCTAAGCTGTCATGTGCTGTCCTGATGTGGTCGCTATAGCCACGACCTGGTCGCTACATCGACCGTAGGTAAAGCCTGAAAATGTGCCTGGTCGCTATAGCGACGGGCTGGTCGCTGTAGCGACCGTAGGCAGAACTCAAAATCCTGTCTGGTCGCTATAGCGACGGCTGGTCGCTGTAGCGACCATGATAGTTCAGGAAAACTCAGAAATTGCATTTTTTCATCATTTTAAACCATTCCAACTTACCCAAGCTTCCCAAAGGTATTAAAAATGATTTTCTTTAGCATTTACACAATTTAAACACAATAGAACAAGGAATTGACACAACAAAGAATTAGGGTATATTTTCTAAACTTTGCTCAAATTATAATTAACACTTAAACTTACTCAAAACGGGTTCTAAAACCCTGTGGAGCTCACCTAAAACTGATGATGATCCTTGATAAGCTTTCCTCTTCAAAATCCCAACTTGATTCTACTAAAAACCCTAGCTTGTAATTCCTTTTCCTTTCCTTGTTTTCTTGCCCTCCAATGACCCAAGAATCACACTTGAGCTTGCTTGCATAAATATTGAGTGATGAAGATTAAGGAAGATGAATTTTGGGAGAGATGGAGGAGAGTGGCGTGAGATAGAGGGAGAATGGGAGGAATGAATGGAAAATATCTTGTTTTCCCCCTTATATAATCCCCTCTTTCAAGAATATTACAACTTTGCCATTGCTTACATTTTAATCCTCAATCACCGATAAAAGTTACGTCTAAGCGGGATATATACACTTGCCATATAATTAAATCCATTAACTGTCAATTTACCAAATTTTCCTTTGCTTAAAACATTTCTGATACATCGTCTCAATATTAATAAATATTCAAGTCTTAAACGGGATATTACACCACTCAAGTGTTTAGAGTTGGTTGTTTTTTTATTGAGTTATAATTCACTTGAAGCTTTTAAGCAAAAGTGATGTATTGAGTTTTTAGGAGAGTGTCTCCATCTTTGTTTGATTTTTTAGAGTCTGATAATCACTGGGGCAGTGATTGACTAAGGGAAGTGAGAGGGGTCTCAGGTCTAGGAGTTCCTAGGTTGAAATCTATACGGGTAGCGATTAAGTGAGAAGGCTGTGAAACAGGGGCTGTTGTCATAGGTCTTTGAATTGATACTATTTAGTGGATTTCCTTCCTGGCTTGGTAGCCTCCAAATGTAGGTGTGATTGTCACCGAACTGGGTTAACAAATCACCTGTGTTCTTTACTTTCTGTCTGTTATTTTGCTTCTGAACTGTATACTATGTTCTACGTTTTATACTATGTTTTATAGTTCAGAACCAGTACCTGCCAGAATTTCACAAAGTGGTCATGAATCATTCAGTCTGGTGGAAGAAGCAAGGCTTCTCCATGATGAACTCAACATTCTAGACAGCATTTACCGCATTCTGCGTAAAGCAGCTTCTCATGGCGTGGATGGAGCCCAGTACTTGCTGATGATATTCAAAATCCTTTCAAAATATGGTTTTTCAATAAAGGAGATTTTTCCTACCTTCAAAGATCTCTTCGACCATCAAGTGCTAGCCGAATGCAGGAGGTCTACCTGTGGAGGACAAGGTTTCCCTTACTTCTTGCCTTACAGGCCTCATAGTGGTATCAGGCCGTTGCCCTCAAGCTTGGTCTTCCGACTCACCTGCTTTGCTCAAGGAACATGCAAGGGACATGGGAGAATATCAGGGAACTTCTGGCCTTTACTAGGTTCGGACGATGAATAATCAAGGACTGAACTTTGCCTCTATTGCCGTCTCGACTTGGAAATTATGTGGTTCCTCAACGAGTTTCACTTCTTGGAAGACGAAAACTTTTAGGTTTTAGGCTTTAAGTTCTTTGTAGGGCTTCGAAGTCATTTTGATGTATTTTGCACGTCGAACAATGTTTCTAATGTCAATCTGCTTCGACATTTTATGTAATATGCCCAATGTTTTTCTTCGAACTTTAATTTAATCAAATGCCATTTCTATTTCCTATTGCAGCTCTCTTTTGATTTTCGAATAAAATCTGAACAATAGAAAATCTTCACCCAAACTCTTATGTTGAGTAACAACTCACATGCTTCGACTTTGTGGAAACCGAAATGGTAGTTTTCTTTTTATTTGAAAACAAACTTATGGCGCCACTCTTTCAGGAGTCAGTGGGCCACGTTTTGGACTAAGTAACGCCCAAAAAACCAACTTTTTAGATTGTCAACGTAGGATGTTGACATCTGTCACGATTTAAAGTAGGAGGAAGTATAAAGTTATACCTTGGGAAGTATAAAAAGTACTTTCTTAACTTTTTCCACACACTTTTCAAAATGATTGATAGAGAGCGCAAGAACTGTGCATCTTCTCTCTTGGCCCATTTTTCTCTGAAAACAACAATCTATCAAAACCAGCTTCACTATCAACACGAAAAAAAACTCTCCTTCTCATATCCATCTTCTGAAAACATCATCCGAAAGGTTCAAAGATGGATACGAAGCTTGCAAACTTTGTGTGACCAAAGGTCTGATATCTTGAGGTATCAGACTGGACTTAATCAAAGCTTACAAACCTCTGTGTGAACAAATGTCTGATATCTTATTGATGTTCTGATATGCTATATTGTTATTTGTTATGATGCACTTAAGTGGGATTAAGAATGAATTTAATTAATTAGGATAGGACTTAAGGGGAGCTTGCAAACCTCACCTTAATGGACTATCACAGACTCAGTGGGAGCTTGCAAACCTCAGAACCTAAAACTGTCAGACTCAGGGGGAGCTTGCAAACTTCATACCCTGAAGTCTAACTGTTAATTATATTAACAAAAATTGTTTAAAATACTTGTGTTTGTCATCATCAAAAAGGGGAAGATTGTTGGAATAAAAAAGGTCATATACAATTCCTCTAAGGTTTTGATGATAACAAAGTATTGAAGAACAATTGGAATATTAACATATGTTCAAGTGTGCAGAAGCAAGAAAGAATCTATCATTCAAGGATGAACATATGAAGAGCATCAGAAGGATCAAGAGAAGCTAAGAATACTATGGTAGAAGATCTAAAGAAAGGACAACCAGAAGTCAACGTCCTAAGAAGACGGGTACCACACAGAAGCTGGTGAGTTACCTCAACAGACTCTGTTATGGTCATCAGACTCAGGAGCAGACCATATATTTGGATGACCCTCAGATTTGAGAAAATCCCGAGGGACCTAGAATCTACGTAGGTTTTGTCTTCTTTTGTGAACTGTCACTATCAAGGATCTGATAAGTACAATTTTTTTGTCTTCTTCTGTCTACGTGTATAAACAGACAAAGGACCTCAAGAACAAAAAGAATGCAACAGATAATTCTTCTTTCAACAAAGGAAAATTCAAATACCATTCAACAGAATTATCCATATCCGGCAAAGGGCCAACGTTTTTGATTGAAGCTTCTCAATGATTCTATTTGCGTTGGCCCTCTTCTCCAACGTCTCTCAAATCTCTGTCTATAAAAGGAGCTGAAGACAATGAAGAAGATTAACAAGACTCTGCTATTTTACTGTGTCATTACTCTGCCAAATCATATAGCACAAAAACACTTAGTATTTTTGTATCAAAGTTTATATCTTAGAAATCCTAGAGTTGTAAGAGAGTCAGTTTATATCTTAAAAATCCTAGAGTTGTAAGAAATCCCAATTCTTACAATTTTTAAACGACATACGAAAATCCGCAGGAAAAACCGTAGCAAATGTATACGTTACCTGCTGATATTCATGCGGTTACAAGACCACATGAAATTTGGTCTGAGCAATGGCAAAATCCGGAGGAATTCCTGCAGATTATTTTCCGTAGGAAAATCCGCAGGAAAAAGAGTATTTCTAGTTGTGTTTCTTGTCAAGACAATTTTAATTGAATTAGAGTTTGTCACATTTCATGAGTTTCTTTCTTTTTTATTTTGCACTTCAACGGAGTCATGCTTTTTCCTCAAATTCTGATGATATGTTTATTTTTCATGGAATTCAGGCAAGTTAAGAGAGGTTCCATCTTTGGAGGGAAATGTTCTTTTGGAAAAGCTAAGTGTTGAGTCTTTAAGTGTTGGCTGCATTGTTTGGCAAAACCAAAGTATGGGATAGAAGCTTTTCCTTATGATGAACATTTCTTCAGTTACAAGTTTTCTCATTTGAAGCCATTCAGAAGCTAAAATCTACATCAGAAGCTGAAATGCTCATCAGGAGCACTGTAGCACTTCAGAAGCAGTTTCAGGTTCTGAAACCAGCGTTGACTTCTGTTGACCACATCAGAAGCTGGGTTTGCTGGATTGTTTTTGCACGTATCTTGGGAGATTTAGCAAGGAATTATGGTTGTATAATTGCTTCTAGAATGCTGGGTTAATTGGAGAAGATATCTTTGAAGATTTGGTTCAAAATTATGAAAATTCGTATTTTCTGTTTTAAATCTTTCAAAGATTTAATGCTGTTTTATTTGTTACATTATTGGATCAATCTTATTCCAGTAACAAATCAATTCAGAAGATTTGGAGCATAATTAAGAGGCTTGCTGAAGATTATAAAAGGAGGAGCTTTGCTTTTGAAGACTTACGATTTTAAGAGTATTATTCAGAGAAATAGAGTCTTAGTTGTTTTTAAGCTTTTGCTTTATTTTTGTACGCCACTCATATGTTTTGAGTTGGTTTAGGATTGTCATTGAGTTGTAATTCATTCTAAGCCTCTAGGTACGAATGAAGTTGTGTTTTTAAAGTTTTCTGAAAAACAGAGTGTCTTTGTTTAAGGGTAGTTCAAGTGGCTGGGTTGTAGTTACTTGAATAGGAAGTTAGAGGTTTTCTAATACTCAACGTGTTGGGTAGAATTCAAGACTAGGTGGAGATTAATTGCTTGGGATAGGAACTGGGAGTCAATGTCTGAGTCTTAAGGGTTAATTCCAATAGTGGAATTCCTTCCTGGATTGGTATCCCCCAGAGTAGGAGGTGTTTACTCCGAACTGGGTTAACAAACCTTGTGTGTCCTTTAGCTTTCCTGCACTTTTTATTTCTGCTACTTATCTGCTTTAAATTGTGCTAAGTCATTGTTCAGAACCTGTCTTGGTTCAGAACCTGTAATCTCTTAAGTATTGCCTGGCCAGAATTTCACTAAGAGATGTATTAGAATATCTGAAAGGTCGTTTTACGGGAAGAAATAAAGAGGATGTGGCGAGTGTTATCTCCATGGTTTGTTATTTTATACTACTCTGTGCAATAGAACCATGCTTTTATGGAAATCATGGGAATTTTACAGTTTTATGATCTATTTGTGAAATTTTAGTAGAAATGGAGGATATGGATCGAAGAAATGGTGAAGGTGTGCGGCTAAGATAAAAATGGAGAAAGAAAGACAAGAAGAGATGGAATAACCAAGGCTTTTAAATTTGAATTTTTTGTCTTCTTGTTTTTTTTTTTTTGTTTTGGTCTCTACGAATTTCGTTTTTTGGTTTTGGTCCCTCTCACTGTGCGACACATCATCTATTTTGCCAAATCAACGTCGTCTGTCACGTCAGTCATCGCCACGTCACCCTCTGTTTGCCACATATACGTCTTTGTAACGGATGATGACGGTAGGGACTAAAATCAAAAACTTTTGCATCTTACATGGTTTGTTTTAGAACAAAAAATGATACAGGGATGAAAACAAAAAACACGCGAACTTAGAGAGACGATTTAACTATTTAAGCCAACAGTAAATTATAAAATTTTTTTTTTTTTTAATTTATGATATGGAAATTAGTATATATAACTGTTTTGTAACGGTGATACTAACATCTTTTATGATGGAATTTGCACGGCCCCTTGAAATAACAAAATCAAACTCTTACATTAAGATGCCACACAAGAAAAATCAATTGACTTGCATTTTAAATCCTCTAAACAAACACCCAAATGAATTCCCATTACAAACAGAAGGACAAGAAACATACATGAAATAAAAATTCCATAAAATGGAGACAAATTACTTATGGAAAATATAGGCTAGGACTGCAAGTACCGTCTTCACAATACTAAGTATAGCCAACAATGCAGCAACAAAGTTGTAATTTTGTTTCAAAAATTTGATAAGCCATTCTAGACAATACATGGAACCATGCCACAATATTTTTAAGATCCTTATGATGAAAAACGCCCCAGAGTAACTGTTCAATTCATCAACCAGTTTAACATAACTGGAATCAAGTATCCCAGAATCAATTCCAGATGCAATCGTATGAAAAAACTCTTTCAACTTCTCATTACTCATATTAGTATGATCCACAATGATGTTCTTTTCCTTAAGAAACTTTACATCAGCCGAGCAACAAATCAACCCATCGAAAATCAAGGCAGACAATGTAAATTTGCTGCTGGGACTAGTCAGGCTATGGTCTTCAGCTGCGACGGAAATGGAAGAACTTTTCCCTTTCTTTTTATGATGCTCCCATACAACGACATTGCGCCACTTTGCTTTTGTTGTTTCTGTGATATGCAACTGTTCAATTTCCAGGTTCCCATTTTCGAACTTAAAATGAAAGTCCAAACCTTTCACTTCCCTTACTGTCACATTCCTATGCTTAGTTTTGACTATGAAATTCCCAATCCTTACAAGTACGCCACCAAAACAATTCCTCATCAAACCAAAGCAAGAAATCCCTTTATCCCTATCTTCAAGAACTTTGATACTTACACCTGCAGCTTGGAGACTTAAAGCACAGCTATTCAGCTTTAGCTTCTCAATGGCAGTAGTATCTGTAATGCCAAGTACATGATTGTCCATTCTTCTCTCACCTGTACCGTTAACGAAGAAGTGGACTAGATCAAGAATGTGAGGGGCTTCGAGACATGGTAATTGAAGAGTAGAGTATCCTAAGACAGAGAGAGCAAGATTGTTGATTTTCTTCGCCCTCAGCTCTCTCTTCCTCTGCTCCTCCCTCTCTATCCTGCGCTCCCTTTCTATCCTCTCATTCCTCTCCTCCTCCGTCTCTATCATATCTTCCTCTTGAGGAACAGGGAGATCTGGTTCAAACACATTTGGAAAAAGTGTTTGAGACAACTTATGGAGGACCAGAATGGGGATCTGGTTCTCCAATAACATTAGATCAGACAGAACATCCTGGTCTTTTAGCACTTCAGTTGCCGGACCAGGTGGCCATAAACGGCTAGGAAATTGTGAATCTAATCCCTTTGATATTAGAAGTTCCAACAGAAAACATCCATCTAATAACATAATTTTACCGAGTTCGTGCTGCTGGAGCTCAATGTGTGTCACGTAGCTTGCACGAACCTCTTCATCTAATTCCCAAACTGCTTCACTGCATTTCTTCAAGCTTTCATCTGCTTTACCAGCTCCTCGATGAAGAAGAGACAACATGCACCGTAATTTGACTTCTTCCATGAGAAGTAAATCATCTCTGCTTCCTTTGAATCTTGGTCCGATGGACACCACCCTTGGCATGTATGCATCCTCGTTCAATTTTTTAAGACTTTCTGGAACCACGGAAATGCTACATGATTGAATATAATCATAGTCCACAGATTTTAGCAGTGTTTGGATTGAATTTAACCACTCAGTTTTTGTTGGTTGATTTGCCATAGCATGTAGTAATTCACTTTTTCTGCTAGCTTTTTATAAAAGACAAAGATTGTCTACAAAAAGAAAATAAGAAAAGACACAGATTATGACAATGTTCGTATAAATGAAAATTTTATTATTTGTCCATACCCCACCCCCGATCTGAGGCACAAACCCCGTTTAATTTGCCCGTTGCCCAACATGCTAGTAAAAAAAATACTTACTCTTTTCTTATCGGAACAAAATATTTACTATTTTTTTATTTTAATTAGTAAAAGACTCACGGGTCACATGACATTAAAGTATTAGATATTAGATTTAGTTTAAAAATATTAAATGAAAAAAATGTTTCTATTATATATTTTTCTCTTACGTATACAAAAATCTGTTAACTAGTTAAATCACGTCAGTTGTGGGTTTTATTTGCTATATAAGCAAAATCAAATTTTTATGTAGATATATGAGAAAGTTAATATGATAAAACCTTGAAAACTCATGTCTATTTTTAAAATATCAACATATATGTAGTGTTTTTATTAAATAAATTTTTATTTTATATTTAAAATACCATAAAATATTTGCACTGCAGTCGTTGAAAATTTTATATGCTTATATATGCAGAAGACATTTTTTATGTACCGGTATGTGATAATCGATATAATAAAATTTTGAAAACTCATGACTATTTTAAAAATATCAACATTAATATAATGTTTCTATTAAATATTTTTTATTTTATAAACAAAACATCGTTAAATATTTGCACCGCAATCGTTGCAGATTTTAAGAGGTTATATCTCAAATTTTATAAAATCAAATTTTATATATAGCGCTGATGAGAAAATTGATATTAAATTTTGAAAACTAATGATTATTTTAAAAAGATCAACATTAGTGTTTCTATTGATTTTTTTTATATGAAAATTAGTGACATTAAGAGATTAAAAAAGATGAGAATAAACTATTTTCTTATACTTATGATATAAAATAGTAGAATAAATTTTTTTCCTATATTTATGTCATAATACATTATTATTTTTTTTCCTATATTTAATGGAATTGGATAATAAGGAGAAGAAAGAGGAAACAAATTGGTTTTATATTTTGCAAAATAACCATTAGGCACATAAAATTAAGAAGATCACAAATTTAAAAAGGATAGTTATCAAATTCTAAAGTACGATTTTATTATATTATTAGTAGTAGATTAGTAGTAGATATTTTTTTAGGGTCGATTAATTGTAGATATTTAAAACACCGTTAAATAGTTGCACCGAACGCGTTGATGTTTTTATATGCAATAAAATGATTATGTACCGATATGCAATAGTCGATATGATAAATTTTGAAAACCCATGATTATTCTCAAAATATCAACATTAATATAATGTTTCTATAAAACATTATTTATATACAATATATTGTTAAATATTTGCACTGCACTCGTGGAGATATATTGTGCCTATATCTCAACAATCAAAACAGTTGTGAGAAAGTTGATATTGAATTTTTAAAACTAATGATTATATTTAAAATATCAATAGTAATGCAGTGTTTCTTTTTTTTTTCATATGCAAATTAGTGAGATTAATAGATTTTCAAAATATCAACATTAATATAGTGTTTCTATTAAATATTTTTATTTTATATAAAAAATATCGTTAAATATTTGCACTGCACTCGTGCAGGTTTTTTGTGCTTATATCTCAAAAATCAAAACCGCTATGAGAAAGTTGATATTGAATTTTGAAAACTAATGATTATATTAAAATATCAGCAGTAATGTAGTGTTTCTATTGTTTTTTTTTTCATATGCAAATTAGTGAGATTAATAGATTTTCAAAATATCAACATTAATATAGTGTTTCTATTAAATATTTTTATTTTATATAAAAAATCATTAAATATTTGCAATGCACTCATGCACGTGCTTATATCTAAAAAATCAAAACCGCTATGAGAAAGTTGATATTGAATTTTGAAAACTAATGATTATATTAAAAATATAAACAAGAGCAATTGAAGACAGGACATCTTACGTTATTCTTAGCATCTTTTTCAATCATTTTTATTTAGTTTTAATCCAAAATAGAGGAGTATTAGAACACTTGTCTATGATTTTCGGGACATTTGTAATGTTTTCTATTTGAGTCACGTAATTCTTGTTTTTCCCGAAACATAGCAATTCTATGGTGTTTTAATGTAGTTCAAGAATAAATCATACAAATCAAAACATTTGAAGATCTTCGAAAGACCATGAATGAAGATTCAAGAGGCCTCGAAAGACATTACAAAAGGAGGAATTATGTTCCCAAGTCCCAAGACATCTTATATGGAAGAAAACACCCAAAAAGACGAAAAAAGCAGACGATTACACGCGGGAAATCACACCGATGTGCCCTGGGCATGTTGCCACACGCCCATGGCATGTTGCCACGTGCCCTGAGCATTGCTCATGCGCCTGGGGCATGGTTTTTATGCCTATGCACCCTAGCCATGCGCCCCGGGCATGCTGGGAGCGGGTCAGAACTGCCTTTTCTACTGTTTTTAGTGGAATAAGCCCAGTTTCTCAGCCCAAACCCAGTTGAAAACTTGCCTATAAATACCAATCCTCTCATTTATTATTTCTCATTCAGAACGAAGCGGTTCAAGAGGAAGGCAAGCACTAGAAGCTTCAAGGGAGGAGTGTCTCCTCACTCCGAGTCCCTAGGGTATGTTTTATTTCCTTTGTAATTTGTCTGTAGTTACCATGAGTAACTAAAACCCTATTACGTTAGGTTTTAAGATGAACCTATATTTTATTTGTTGGATTATTTTATTTAAGTTCTTTATTCATTTATTTTATGAATCCTATTTAATTTTACTATAACGTAAGACTTTGTTTGTTCTGAAGTGAGCCAACCCTAAGATAACGGTACTTAGGAAGGTGACATACCTAATATTGGTGCAAACCTACCCGAATCAAGAAGTTAATAATAATAGACCACGTAATTAGGGAAACGTAGTAACTCAGGGATTTAAATCAACATAGTAACTTTATTCTTCTTACAAATCTTTGGGCCTCGATAAGGTAGACGAGATAGGGCTGCCCGTTTGTAGAACTACCGGGAGGGAGAATATGTTGATGTCCTTCTAAGATTCAATACACGAGGGTACCTTTAGGACACTGAGAATTTAGGAACCCTAATATCCGTCATTGTTTCAAATACCTCTGAGAGAGTAAGAACCCACATATACCTCTACGCGTGAAAGTGTATCTCCCTACAGGATTGCCGACCCTAAACATTGACGTGTGTAGAAACTCCGATGTAAAGTTGCAACTCGACAGCTAGTGGGGAATAAACCCAGACCTTAGAGATAGTAAGGCCCCACACGTACAACTCTGTGTGATCAGTAGGTGCAACTCAACAACTGGTAGGATAATAAAATCCCATGAACTCATCACTTAGATAGAAGACGTAAAAATCTAATATGAATAATGTTTGACCATTAATTCAATCCAACAAATGAATAGAGGGGATTCGAAGAATCCTAACCGCCATTAACATTTTGCAATCAAAACAAGTTAACTCCTAAACTCTTGCTCTGGTGCAAACAGACTAAATTGAAACCCCCTATTTTTTATTTATTGTTTTTATTTATTGTTTTCTGTTCCCAAATAAGTAACGCGAATTGCCTAGCTTGACCATTAAAAATGACACTTTTTTGACTTTTTAAGAATTGATTAAACAGTTTTCAATGTGATACCTACTATATTTGATTCCTTAACTAGAGTCCCGGGGGGCACTTGTTAGTATTTCCCTTTAATTAAGTATAATAATTCTTGATAAACTAAAACACTTTTCATCATTGTATTTAGGGTGGTTAAATATGTTTTTTATCCTTATAAATATATGAAATTTTCGTTTTAACCCCTAAAAAAATTCTTCCACTTTTAGTCTCTAAAAAAATTTCAATTACCATTTTTTGTCTCTACTTTTAAGTCAACTCATGTGTAGCCTTCAAATTTTTGAATGAAATTACATTTAAAATATTTTAAGAATCTCTTAAAAAAATTAAAATTTTTTAACAAAACATAAATTGAATATCAATTTTTTTTATGTCTTTTACGTTTAAAAATTCATATTTAAATTTTTTTTTTTAATAAAATGTATCCTAACCTCAGCAGAGGACATTGGTCTACGATTCGTTAAAGAGATATGGCACTTCGGTGAGTACAATCTGAAGCTCACAAGTGTTCCAACTGAAAACACAGAGACAGAGCATGAACACACAGCAGCTATGTTGATGTCTCAAGGAGAGCTTCTTCGCAAACTTGAGAGAAATTGCTTTCATAGTTAGGAATGTCCTATGATATGAGATTTATAGAAGTTTGAACTTGCAATTACCATGCTAAACTAGCTCTCCCTCGCAACTTTATCATACGTTGGTTATTTTCTGTTTCATTCGAGAAATTATATTTGTACAATTATTTTGTAACTTTGTGAGAATTCTCTTTTACACTTTTATTGTGTTTTTACTATTTATATCTATTGCTTTGATTTTCTTGTCAGTATCTAGATTTATTTTTATAACTTTAATTGTCACATAAAGTATCCCAAAAATAGTTGTTCAAATAACATATCTTTTTATTTCAATCCTCTGATTTTGAGACTCGCGAGTCTACAAAGACTCGAAAATGGTTTGACTCAAGAGAATTATGCACATCTTGTATCCTTACTTGAGCAAGTTTAACTCCCTCAACCTGTATCCAATACTCTTACTTTTTACCATATTCATTCTCATTTAGCTAGCATTTCCCTACTAGAAAACTATGCATCAGGTATAAACACTATTTTTTTTTTCTCTTGGCATGCTGCTTCTCATATATGGTTGCTTGATTCTGGTGCTAATGAGTATATTTGTTCTTATATTCATTGCTTACTCTTATGTTATTCAACCTGCTTCTCTTAATTTACCTAATGGTCAATTTGTGGTTGATACTCAAGCTGGTAATGTACAATTCTCTCCTCACTTATACATCACTAATGTTTTGTATTCTCTAAATTTCAAAGTCAAACTTATCTCTGTCTCTAAATTGTGTCAATCTTTATCTTGCACAGTTCAGTTTTTCACTGACAAATGTGTTTTACAAGATATCAAATCCCAGCAGATGATTGGTTTGGGCGAATAATGTGATGGCCTTTACAAATTGCAAATCCCATCTCATGTTCCTGCCAGTTTACATTTTTCTTCTTTGCTTAGTCCTTGTAATAAATCCATCAATAAACCTTGTAACTCTAAGAATGTTAATTCTAGTACTACTATTCCTTTATTAGTTTTATGGCATTTCAAGTTAAGACATTTGTCCAACCAGAGATTATCTCATATGAAAAAAAAAAAAAAAAATTAGCCTTATATCTCAATTGATAATAAAGCTGCATGTGACATTTGTCACTATGCCTAACACAAAAAGTTGCCTTATTCTATTAGTCTTTCTCATGCCACTGCTAAATTTGATCTTTTACACATGGATATTTGGGGTCCTATTTCTATTCCCTCTATAGATGGTCATTAATATTTTCTCACTATAGTAAATGATCACGGTAGATTTGTTTGGTAGTTATTGCTAAAATCCAAAGTTGAAGTTTCTCATCAAATACAAAATTTTGTTACATGATTGAAACTCAATACAATCTCACTCCCAAAGTTATTAGATCTGACAATGGACCAGAGTTTTTCCTTTTCGATTTTTATGCATCCAAAGGTATCATTCACCAAAAGTCTTGTGTAGTAACCCCTCAGCAAAATGCTCGTGTTGAAAGAAAACATCAACATATATTAAATGTAGGGAGAGCCATTTGTTTCAATCAAAATTACCCAAGACTTTTTCGTCCTATATTGTTACTCATGCTGTCTTTTTAATTTTAATCAACAAAGTTACCACACCTTTGCTCAATCACAAATCTCATTTTCAAATTCTTTTTGACTCTATCCCTGATAAAATCTTATTAAAGTCTTTGGTTGTTTGTGTTATGCATCCACTTTTCATAAACAAATACTCCCATATGTCACTAATTCATCTTCTCCAACCTCTGTTAGGAAATATTTTCCCTCCATTGTTTCTTAGGACCCTTCATAGTTCATCTCCTGTCATATATGATGATCCTCTTTCCCCATCTCTCCCTATTCATGCTAATATTCCTCAAATCATCCCTACATGCACTTCAACTAGAAATAAACATACACTTAGTTATCTTAAAGATTACATATGTCCTGCATCTCATACTACTCATTCTATAAAAACTAATACTGCTTATCCTTTATCTTAGTATCTTGCTTATCCAAATTTATCTTCATCTCACTCTCATTTTGTTTTGTCTCTCACACACAACATTGAGCTCAAATCTTATGTTGAGACAAGTAAATGTGCTTGTTGGAAGAAAGCTATACAAAATGAACTTAATTCTCTTGACAAGACTAGTACATGGAAAATAGTTGATTTACCTACTCTTGTCAGACCTATAGGGTGTAAGTGGATTTATAAGATCAAACACCGTGTATATGGCACCATTGAGAGGTAAAAAGCACGGCTGGTTGCTAAGGGTTCTAATCGGATAGAAGGATTAGACTATTTTGACACATACTCACCTGTTGCTAAGCTCGCTATTGTTAGACTAGTAATTGCTTTAGCTTCTATTTATCACTAGCATCAGCTTATGATGACATTTTTTCATACATAAGATTATTAGGAAGACGACTATATCTCAATACAACAAGACCTGATATCACATTAATTACTCAATAGTTGAGTCAATTTTTATGTAATCCTTCTCAATGTCACTATATTGCTGCCATGAGAGTTCTCAAGTACCTCAGAGGTTGTCCAGGAAGAGGATTTTTCTTTTCTAGAACTTCACCTCTTCAGCTTCAGGGCTTTTTTGATGCTGACTGGGCATGATGCAAATATACCAGGAAATCAATTTCTGGTCAAATACTTCTTTATATGCAATTCTCTCATCTCCTAGAGAACAAAGACACAAATTATTGTATCTAGATCATCCTCAGAAGCTGAATATCCCGCCCTAGCTTCAGCTTCCTGTGAATTGTAATGGCTACTCTATCTGCTAAAGGATTTACAAGTAAAATGCACCAAAACTCTTGTCCTCTATTGTAATATCCCGCTTCAGACTCAAGTATTTATCAGTGGAGAGACGATGTATCAGAGATATTTAAGGAAGGGCAATTTGGTAATTGTCGCGCCATGATTTTTATAAAAAGGGGCAAAACCCATTTTCCCTCATAATTTCTATTCCCTCCTCTCTCTAAAACATTTTCCTCTCCCTTCTCTCTTCTCCCTCTCTCTCACGCCATCCTCCTTCCCTCCAATAATCTTCAATCTCTACCTCAATCTCTCAATTCTCATGCAAACAATCACTAATTTTGGGAACTTTGAGTCATTAAGAGCTAAGGAAAGCAAGGAAGAAAGGAAAGAAAAAGGGACTGAAGCTAGGGTTTTGAGAAGAGATCAAGCTAGGATTTTGGGTGAAAGGCTTGGCAAGGAATCAAAGCAATGAATTCAGGTGAGCTCTTTTAGTTTAGAACCCACTTTGGCTAAGTTGGGAGAAATCCCTTATTTTAGAAAGTTTACAAATTATTCCCTAAGCCTCTAATGCTTATCAATCCTTGTTAATCCATGAGTTAAGGCATCAATTTGTAGTTATAAATCATTCCTTATGCCGTTGGGAGGCTTGGGTAAGCTTGGATAAGTTAAAATGGTGGAAAATCACGTTTTGGGCACTTGATGTCCTGTCATGGTCGCAAAGCGAAGTCCAACTTTGCTCTGCGAAGTTGACAACATTTGGTTCTGGACCACTTCGCCTAGACTTTGCTCTGCGAAGTTGACAGTTTTTCATTCCTGATTCTTTTATAAAGTACCAACTGTCCTAGTGTCATGTATAGCATCTAAAACCCTATTTTTCTCAAGGAACACTATTTTAACATATCCTAAAGGCTTCCAAAAAATGAGAGTATAAGTGAACAAGGACTAGGCAATGCATTAGAGGTATAAATGGTAAAGGTTAGAGGAATAGGAAATTAGTTCAGAAGGGATAATAAGCCCTTAAGTATGACATATGACAACGATATGTCCAGAACCTATAATAGGTTAGCAGGAATAGAGATGTATTCAGGTAAGGGTACGAGAGTACTCGGAATATATTTCAACATTCAAAGATTCAGATAAGAATAGTATCAGGTAAGTTAAGGGTTAGAATTCCAGGATACCCTTAACCAGACAGATTATAGTGTACCTTAGGCAGTGGTACCAGAGTGACACTGAGGATACACGTAACAGTTCAGGAATATCAGGAATAATATTTAATTAATTAATTATCAGGATAAATCGTGTGTCTTCTGTGCTCTCGTCAGGTAGAGACCACAAGGGGTTCCGGATACAGCTAGAACGGGTAGGAATCTTCCGCGAGGATAACCACATGCACAGGCAAGAGGAGTCCGGTGACTAGCCTCAGATAGGAATTTTCACCGGTTATCAGGGGAATGTGCTCCAGGGTTACTCCACTCGGGGGCATTCCGTAAAATCAACTCAGATAATAATGTTTGTTACACGCTAACATACTAACATTTATAATATCAGGAAAAATACTTTATTATGTTCATGCAGGTATCAGTTATTAGGTATCAGGTATCAGATATCAGGCAGTGATCCTAGGTTTCCCCTCGATCACTAAGTTATCAGTTATCAGGCAGGTAGCAGTTATCAGGCAGTGATCCTGAAGGTGAGAAAAACACACAAGAAGGGGGGGTTGAATTGTGTGTGAGCAGATTTTCTAAATTCTTTCTCAAAAGCTTAAGTTAAGTTCAGAACCTGATGTTGATCAGTTCTGAACCCTTTTCAGAGTTTGTTAATGCAGCAGATTAAAGCTTAAAAGAGAGAAGGAAAGAGAGACACACAATGTTTTTATACTAGTTCCTTCCACAAGTTGGAAGTAGTCTAGTCCCCTTGTTACTAACAAGAGATTTGAACTATAATCAAACTGATTACAATTGCTCAGACCACAAAGGAATGAGACTTTAATGCTCAAACACCTAGTAAGAGACTTCTAATTGCTCAGAGCACACAGTAATAAGACTTCCCTGCTCAAGACACACAGTCAAGAGACTTCCCTGCTCAAAGCACACAAGCTAAGAGACTTCCTTGCTCAAAGCACACAAGCTAAAAGACTTCTAATTTGCTCAGAACACTAAGTAATGATACTTCAGATGCTCAGCACGCAGGCTAAGACTTGAACCAAACTGAATTACAAAGAAAGTAAGTTTGGGTTGAACACTTGATCAAATATCAGAGGTGTTCACAAAATACAACTCAAAAGAGAGTCTAACACTTAAGAAATTCTAAGATAAACAATTGTAAGAATTCCTAAGTTAATGTGTGACAGAAAACGTAAAACAGAGCAAGTTGCAGTTCAGATTGCAGGTTGTTTTTCTGTTCAGAGTCTTGGCCAATTCTCTTCAAATCATCACCCTTTTATGGATGATAATAGAGCTGTTGAGATTGCCCATAAAATTAGCAAAGAGCCGTTGCAAATTGAGGCTAGGTCAGCTGAGTTTGTGTGCGTGAAAACAGAGCACACAAAGTTTGAAAACATTCCTTAAAAGCTGGGGAATGTGTCTGAGAAGGAGGCAACCAATTGCAAAGAGCTGTTCTGACATTTGTAGGCATTAAATGCTAAATGAAACAGTTGCTTTACTTTCCACGTCAGACTTCAGAAGCTTCTTCAGGAACTGTTCATCAGAAGCAAGTCTTCAGACTCAGCCTTCAGAAGCACTGTTCATCAGAAGCTGGTCTTCAGACGTTGACTTTTCTTGACCTTCAGACTCAGCCTTCAGACGTTGACCAACGTTGACCTTCAGACTCAGCCTTCAGAAGCACCCCTCAGACTCTGCCTTCAGACGCACCCTTCAGACTCTGCCTTCAGAAGCTGCTTCAGACCCAGTTTTGCTTCAGACTTGCAACAAAGGCTTCAATGCTTTCTTTCTTGCTCTAAGCTTGTTCTTCCATAACCATAATCACATACCAATCATTAAGAACATGGTTCTGCACAACTTGAACAAAGCATTAGCAATACCAATTTTCTTTTTGACACTTTGTTATCATCAAAACCTTAAAGAGAGTTGTTCAACATATTGTTCCAACAATCTCCCTCTATTCAAAAGAGAGTTGTTCACATTTTGTTCCAATAGATCCTAGGTTTCCCCTCGATCACTAAGTTAGTAGAACGTAGTCCAGTTTTTACAACTACACAGTATAGCAGGCACAGGCAGGTATAAACCCTATATGGGAAGAGTTTAATGCTTGGCGATCGTAGGTTTCCCCGAGATTGCCAACAGTTAGTGCATGGCGACCCTAGGTTTCCCCGAGGTTGCCAAAAGTAGGTTGGGTGGAGCTCACTGAGACATTATGTCTCTTCCCAATCCTTTTGATGCAGGTATACAGGTAAGCAAGAGGTTCGTGATGAAGTGCATCAGGGAAACGCTGAATGGAGTGCAGTTGCTCGTCATGTACCAGCTCAGGAGTTTATCAGACATTTGCAAAAGTATATTTAGTGGTATTTGGGTAATTGTATAAACGAGCCAATTTGTACTCATTCAGTTGTATTATTATTATTATTGAAAATTTTGATGTATCCAATATCAGTTTAATGCGCATGCTAATATTCTAGATAAAATTAGTATGGGTGTTACATCTATTGTGATAATCAGAGTGTTATTCACATAGCAGCTAACCATGTATTTCATGAAATGACTAAGCATCTTGAAATAAATTATCATATTGTAAGGGAAGAATTACAAGCAGACATTCCCAAATTGTTACTAGTCTCTTCCAAAGATCAAATTGTTGATTTCTCACCAAATCTCTACATCCTCAGCCTTTTAATCTTTTGTTATCCAAGTTGGGCATGTTAGACATCTTCCAACCTCCAACTTGTGGGAGGGCTATTGCACCGTGAAAAATCAAAGGAAAAGAAGATAGTTAATGACCGTAACTTGTTGCACAAGTTACAACATGTAGTACATTTCTCATATAGTATAGTAAAATTAGGGGTAAATTACACTTTTGGTCCCTTAAATATTTTTCAGGTTTCATATTGGTCCCCTAATTAATAAAAGTAACGTTTTGGTCCCTTAAATCCTTCTTTGTTAGTCACTTTGGTCCCTTCCGTTAGTTTGTGTTAAAAACCGTTCACTTTTGGTCCCTTAAAAATATTTAAGGGACCAAAAGTGAAACCTGAAAAATATTTAAGGGACCAAAAGTGAACGTTTTTTAACACAAACTAACGGAAGGGACCAAAATGACTAACAGAGAAGGATTTAAGGGACCAAAACGTTACTTTTATTAATTAGGGGATCAATATGAAACCTGAAAAATATTTAAGGGACCAAAAGTGTAATTTACCCTAAAACTAGAGTGTAGTACAAGTTAGTTAGTAGTACAAGATCAAAGGATAAATGACACAAAGTCTTAACAAACGTGTCATTTCTATAATTCGATCAGTGGTACCAAGATTTCATATGAGTTATGCACATTTGTTTTAATGAATAGTTGGTTCAAAGCTTGCGCACTCTTCTATTTGGGGATGAGTGAAAACTTAACTCACTAAGTAAAGGTTCAAATCGTGAGATATTTTTATCTGAAACCACGAGATTTCCGGAATAATGGATTTAAATATATTTTGAAAATTGTGAGAGTAATTTTCAAAATATAAATTTGGAAAGTTGCAATGGTTAAAAGAGACCATTTAGCGAAAGGGTGTAATATGCTTGATCATTGAAGAAGTGTAGTCATTCATGAACAAACTTTTCTAAAGATCGTTGTTTCTCTTTCCCATAAGAAATAAGTTTCTCTAATAAATAGAGACACTATGGAGGTAGAAAATCATTCACAAAAGAGACAGAACATCACATTCTTATGAGTCAAGATTCTGCCGAAAATAATATTAAATCATTCTCTCTTTTCTTTAGTACACGAGAGAAATTGACATAACTTTATTCTGTAAACTATCATTGTTTGATACGCTTGGTGTGAATGTGCAAGTCACGTCAAAGGTTCTATAGTATCCTAAAGAGGATTCGCCATATATATCAAACGTGAAGGTTAGTGTGTTACACACACACTTTGAAATTTATATGTATGCTTCATCGTATTTATCTTCATCATCTTCTTGATCAAGTTATTGTAATAGACCTTAAACACAGGTTCTAACATATCTTGTCACTCCACCTAATACATTGTATTTATCTTCATGTAATATAAACCAAATGCCGACTTCGTAATATACATCAGTACCCAATCGACCTCATCCAAGCTAGGTCAACTTGTGCGAAAAAGAAAAAAAAAAAAAAAAAAGTCCAATTCAAAAGTTGAAATATGATTCCAATACACTTCAGCACGAAATAGTTTAATCATATATGCACATGATATTTCGATTTAATCTTGTTTTCTTGTGGCAGTTTCTTTAATTACAATTTAATCTTGTTTTCTTGTGGCAGTTTCTTTAATTACAATATCATCGAGACTACAAACTAAGTCAGTTTGTTTATTTATTTTTTTTTGTGTTTAATAAGAGTCTATTAGTTTATATGAAAAGACAGTTGGATTTGATTCTTCCAGCAAGTCTCAAATATGTAGGATCAAATATTGAATTATTGTAAGTTTTAAAATTTTCATGCATAAATAAAATTTTGTATGTTAGAAAATTGATAACATAATTTTTTTTCCTTCTAAAGGTAAGGTATTCATTCAATTAAATAGATAGATTACATCGAAAATAACACAAATTTTGTTTCTTTAAAACTGAAAAGGATGAGTTTACAAACAAACTCGCAATATCCAACTTAATAATGTGTGTGTGTGTGGGAGAATATTTTGACTCCAAGAGTAAGTGTGTTAACTTACTCCAAATCATGACCTTTAATTCCAATATTGATTAATGACTTAAAGTTAATTGATATGATACACTTTAATTTTATTCTCTATCGGAGTCAACACTCATCACCACAAAATAACAAAATAATTAATGTCTTTTAATTGATTTTTTTGAGTGACCCTAATTTGATGTTTACATGCACATTTACGGTGTTCTATTATTTTTATGTAATTTATTTACATATGTTCGCCATAGAAATAAACCCTCTATGCATAATTTCATGGACATCCCTATAAGGTCACCCACGGATTTTGCTTCCTTTTCCTTCAAACTTTTATGCCTAGAACATTGTAACTGTGTATATAGTTATACTTCTGGTTGTTAATCTGATTCATTTATATAACTAGTTAATCTTCCCAAAGAAATACTATCGCATTACATAGATTAAATTGTCAAGTTACTCTCTTCGTCCATTTTTATAGGAAGTAGTTTACAAAAATCACGTGTATTAAGAAAAGTTGTTGGAGTAATAAAGTTGTCTCAAATGTGTGTGACTATTACTAGATTACCTTTAATTAAATATATATTTAATGTTAACTTTTAATATACCAAGACAAATTGATAGTATTAATAAGAGGTATATTTGGAAAAAGAGTAATCAATACTTCTAGGAATATGTATATAATCTTATATTTATGGACAAAACTTTTTTGTAAAATACTCCTATAAATAGGAACGGAAGTAGTATTTTATTGCGTTTAAAGTGAACCAATATCCACTTTATGTATATATTAGAATGCCACAATTATGGTTATGATAACAATAAAAGTCCCTTGCCCTATGTTTCTTTAGGCATACAATAGTTTAGATACCATGTGCATTGAATTCCGTTTAAAACGAGTAAATATAAGAGGGATGTGTTAGTGTATGGTAAGCAAATTATATACAGTATAAGAACAATGTTGAATTCCAACATATGGTTTAACCATAATAATGTGCAATACATCACCACATTCAAAAGTTTATTCAGTACCAATCTCAATTTGCAGTGCAATCTACCAAATGCTATGATGAACACGGGAGAATACATGCTATGTACACTCATGGAGATGATTATTTTAATTTGTCATTATTTATACAAGAAAATACATCAATTCATTTATTTTTTATGCAATTATTGTAAATGAATTGGATATAAGAAAAGAACATGATTTTTTCCTCTATCATCTTTTTTTTCGCGACAAATTAGTACAAAAACGTGTGTTTACAAAAAATATAAGAAAGGACCAGAATTATAACGAAGAAACCAAATAATATATGCCGTATAAAAAATAAGTAAAGGGAGAAGAATAAATATGCAATTCTTTAAATTTTACAATTGTTTTATTTAAAAAAATAAATATTCAATTTTTTTAGTGTAAAAAAAAAAAAGCAAAGGGAGAAGAATAAAAAAAATCAATCAATTAAAAGACATTAATTGTTTTGTTATTTTGTGGTGATGAGGGTTGACTCCAATAGAGAACGAAATTAAAGCTTACCATATCAATTAATCTAAGTCATTAATCACTATTGGAATTAAAGATCATGATTTGGAGTAAGTTAACACACTTACTCTTGGAGTCAAAATTTCTCCCATATATATATATATATATATATATATATATATATATATATATATATATATATATATATATATATATATATCGAGGGAAATATGCTTATAGCATTTCATTAATAATAAGAGGTTCAATATATTTGAGTATATTAAAATAAACAACTGGACTAGTTAATAACGTGGCTTCTCCGGTAAGAGCATGAGCAACCCCGTTGGCTTGTCGCCTAACAAACTCCACCCTAGAGTTAGT
This sequence comes from Medicago ruthenica, assembly GCA_018208015.1. NCBI lineage: Eukaryota > Viridiplantae > Streptophyta > Magnoliopsida > Fabales > Fabaceae > Medicago > Medicago ruthenica. The sequence continues at coordinate 44,773,263 of CM031377.1, read as the reverse complement.
GAAAAAAGACCTCAAGAGAGAACGACAAGAGGTTATAGTGCAACCGAATTCAGACGTGTCGTTTCTAGTAGCATGAAAAGCATCACAAGTAAGCTTTGAATCTGTTTCGAAGTCAATGTTATCAAAATGCATATCGCTCAACCACTGCATGGCTGAGTGTAAATCCAAAGCTTCACCGACATCAACTGAATAAAGACAAGGGTAGCTGACAACCTTTGCCAGAACAAAGGTGCCTTCAGAGTCACGTACACAGATACTGATACCAATGCGGTTGAAGTGGGAAGAAAAAGCAGCATCAATGTTACACTTAAATCTTTCATGGCAAAGGGTGATGCCAACCTAGTAATAGGAATAGATGTCGAAGTATTACATGTATCCAAAAGCACTTAAAGATTTCCTCCAGCAAGAGGGGTCTGTGTATGCTGGTGGGGAGGGGGGACAGCTGCCGTGGGAGTGTTAGCAACCTGCCAGTCAACCACCAAATTTCGAGCACGCTCGACAACCGTAGAATTTGTTTCTGTAACATCATCCCAAACTTTGAGATTGCGGTGCTTCCAGAGGCTCCATAACGTTGAGACTAACCTTCTGCGCGAGCTCAATATATATATATATGAAGTCATAATTTTATATAACCAATATTTATATGTTTACCAAGGTACAACATATTGGTCTTCATCCCTGTATCCACTTTCACGTGCATTCGTCTCAAGAACCAGAGTTCGAAGAATATTATTTCGAGGGTTAAAGTGAAGAAAATAAAAGGAAATGTCCATAGGTATTTGAAATTTCAAACTATGAAATTTCTAAAAGCTGTCATAGTAATTTTAAACTATTTTATTAATTTTATTATATTATTAAATCTTAAACAATATAAATGGAATACACTTTTTTTAGATCGGACTTTTTTTTTTATCCTTCATTGAACTATTTTACCATTTTTGTTATATTATTTAAATCGTTAGTTCAAAATGTAGCAAAAAAAAAAATTAAATTTAAAAAGTGATAATAAGGGAGCAATTTAAAACCAAGATTAGTTGAATCGTGAGCTAAAATTTAGCTCCCCCTACACATAAATTGATAACGTGTGCAAAATGGTTTGAATATATACACGATCGGAGAGTATTTGAGCGCGCATACAGGTATTTTCCCTCTACTTTTCATGAGCGCACACACGTTGCCTCACTCTGCTGTTGTTTGTGAGACTCTTCCTCATCCACTTTTCATTAACTTCCCTCACTTTTCTTTTTGAGACTTTTCCATAGAGCAGTTTATATGTGTGTATGAGTCGATTGTAAAGATGATATAGATGACTATTAGAATCTATTTTAAATTCTTGTTTTCTTTTATATATGTTATGTATGTTGTTCCTTTGGATGGATTGTTTTCATGCTTGGCTGTTTCTTTTATATATGTTAAGTATATTTCAATGATTGAATAAAACAAAATATGGAAGAATTAAACGTAAGTTTTGATTTATTTTTTTTTTCATGTCATTCGGAACTACCTTTTACAAACTTAACAAAATCAATTTATGATTTATTATTATTATTATTATTATTATTATTATTATCTCTTTGATTGGTTTTTATTTTGGTAAATATCTCTTGATAATTTAACCCACATGTACCTTCCTTTCGGAAAAAAAGAACCACGTGTACCTTTGTTTGTTAATTTTGAATTAGTATTTTTCTCAAAAAGCTTAAGTGTACCTTTTTATCAGCTTATTTTTCTCAACTTCCATTTTAGTTTTGACCACGTGATTATATATTATATATATATCAAAGCAAGTAAGTCATTTATCTTATTGATTGAACTTGCAGCGAAGAAGACACAAATATGGATTCAAACAAGGGAAAAGAAATATCTGATGATTGGAATCCAGATGAAGAAAACTTTGGCAATTTGGAACACAAAAACAAATGATGATCAGGTAATCAATTTGTAATATCAATTCATACACATAGTTTTGAAAAATTTGCCAACATGTGAACAAGAGTTAAAACAAAGAATTTCTAAGATGGAGCTATCTTTGGAAGAAATTAAAGAGATTTTGACGAACTACATGCGCCAACAAGTTCCGATGTCTGGTGTCAATGCTGATGCAGAAAAATCCTGCAAAAAGGTAATGATTACATTATTTCTATTTTCTATTTAAATAGCTTAATCTTTTTAAGAGAATATCTTCACATTGTTGCAGATAATTAATCTAGCTGTGTGTATGTTGACTTATCAAGCAAAGAATGAAGTGACCAAAAGAGGAATTTGGTTTTTGCCGACTATTTTCTCGGTACAAACTTACATATTAATTAGAATTGTTTTAATATACTACTTCACATATATTTAATTGTCACTAAAAATATTGTCTATCATAGCAATATGTGCTGGCATGGAATGCACAAATACAGGTCATGATGAAAAAATACCATAACAAGTTTATGGGGAACTTTGATAAGATTTCAAAGGTAATTCACAAAACAATATCATTACACGACACATAGGTATAATATATTCACCTAAATATTAATTATGAATGTATACAGATATTTTTACCGGTGCATAATTCTGAATGCTCACATTGGTTCCTGCTTGTGATCGACTTTGACAAAAAAGAGTTAATTTATCTCGACTCATTTCCAAGTCATTCAGCCCGTTCTGGCAGGATGCGAAGCATTAAGAAACTGGTAAAAATATATCCTTATAATTATGTATGTTTATAGATTTCTTTATACCTTCAATACAAATTTTACATCATATCACTAACAAACATTGTTGGCTTTAGGCTTTGTATATGGAAGAGTTCCTCATGGATCCCTCTTTTTATGTGACTTGGACAACAAATAAACCAAACATATCTGAATTTAGTCTAGTCACTCCTAAGGATTTGGGAATGCAAGCAGTTAACTCGTACGTAATTCAAATTTATTTTCATATTTATTTTCTTTATATGTTATCTAATCATGAAATTCAATGTTAGGAATGATTGTGGAATATGGGTGATAAAGTGGATGATGGAAAAGGGAGCAAATGAGTATAAAATTGATGTATGACATACTTCCTTTTCAATTGCTTTTGTATTTTAGCTTTTAGGTAAATTTTACTGATAAATATGATATGTATTTTATAGGTGGATGAAGGTACAAGACTCAGGATAGCATTGAATTTGATATTGGATCCTTCAGACTTATTGAATGAGACAACTTTGGCCGTTGCAAAACAATCAAGGAGGGTCGAACAATGCAACTGAGTCACTCCTAGTTGTTGAAATTAAACCTTGTTTATTTTTTTAGTGTGGTACAAGGATTTTATTTGTTTTCTACCACTTTGTATGGTTGCCTAGTTTCTATTTCGACTTTGCTTTGGTCTTATTTTATATTTGGTCAGAATCATAAAAGCATTAAGCACAAATTATATTGAATAAACTAGAAGTTCAATTATAACTGATGTAGAGTTTACAGATTACACAAAAAGCTAGAACAGAATCATCTCAGACCTAACCAATTGAAACTTAAATACTCATGGCTAATGCACAAATAACTAGATTAAAAGAAAACAACATTACATGAATTTGGGACTGACTAGGAGTTGGATGGCAAGCCACCACGAAATCTGCAATCCTCGGCTCCAAATGTGTCTTCAATCTCCCAAAAATCAGAACCCTTGCTTCAGAAACATGTTTGGCTTTTATAGATTTTAATTCTTTAACGTCAAATCGTGGTCCGATTTGAAGAAATTGTGGCCCGATTTTCCATTAACTGCAGCATTAATCCAGACGCTCCTCCAAAATCGTGTCCCGATTTAGGCAAATCGTGGCAAGATTTTTGTCGAATCAAAACCCCTGAAATGGCAGCAAAATCGTGCCCCGATCTTACCATATCATGGCCCGATTTCCAATTCAGAGTTTCTTCCTTTTTTTGTCAATTTTCCAGCTTACAGACCATGTAAAACATCTGACTCTACTAGAAATGCATAAAAAATGCTAATAAAATAACATATGAAATAGTGTCATCATCTAGATCAAGGTTCAAGCATGATTAGACATGATCAAATGACTTAAAGAGAAATTCAAGGATGAAGAGAGCAACAAGATGGTTGATGGTTACATTTGCATCACCATCGATTTGAAGGCAAGGTGAACAATTTTTTTGACTGCCTTAAAATCTCATCAATGCATCTTTAGAAGTCAGAAAAATCTGGTTCATGTATGTGGAAAACAGTAGGTCGTTTGATGATAGCTTAGATTTCTACTTCTTCTTAAGGCTTGGTTTACTTGCTACTTTAGTTGTTTAGTTAAGTTTTTATAACTATTTTACTACCTTTTGTTTGGCTTTCATCTATCTGAAAAGAAATATATGTAGAAGTTGGCGTTTTCAAGCATTAGAGAATGGACAATAAAGTGATGGTGTCTAAATCCAAGAACGTAATTATAAGATGGAAAAAGCAGTGAGGATTGGAAAGATGGGAGAAGGGGTTATGACCACCCTTAATGAGGTATTACGGTCGCAATCCCCTCATATTCGAACTTCAGTTGGTTTTTGTTTTGTAATTTGGATGATCATGTGACACCACTCTTCACTTATTCATGTAATTGCAACTTTGCAACTTCAACATAATTTAATTTTCTTATTTTCTTATCGACTTCATAAGTGCTAAATTACTGTTATTTTCCATAGCATTTGTATTGTAAGAAATCAATCATAACCCCCCCCCCCCCCCCCCCCCATTTGATTTAAATATCGTTTATATTAGTATAGTGTGCCAGAAAGCTATTACGTCCAATTTCTATACAATCTTATAGGTTTAAGACAATGAATGCACCAATGTGGAGTAATCAAAGGCAAGCACACGCGTCAGAGTTATGCTATAGCATCGTAAGACATCTGGAGACAACCACGATTCGCTAAGCATGCATGGCGAGGTGAAAGCGAGGCTAAACAGAGGATTCTAGAAGAAAATGATAAAGTTGATTTGTTAAGCATGAAAGTCCTACTTAGCGAACAAAGGCAGTTAAGGATTCTGGAAGGAAACGTAAAGGCAGTTCACTGAGCACAAAAGTCCTGCTTAGCGAGCAAAGTCGGTTTAAGGAAAAATATTTAAAGAACAACTGGTTTTTCCTTCCTTTGGAGAAACCTTGATTCACTAAGCAAGCATTTTTGCGCTTAACGAATCTGCTATTTCAGAACCTCTATAAATAGAAGTGCAAGTCATTTGTAATTGTAATCAATTGTAAACCTATAATACTAGAGTGAGAGAGAGAGAGAGAGAGAGAGAGAGAGAGAGAGAGAGAGAGAGAGAGAGAGAGCAGAGAGTAGCTGGAGCCATTGTAGGGACAAGGAAGCTTGTTGATGCTTCTCCAAGATTCAAAAACTCTCTATTGTTAGTCAAGCAACGCATGGGTAACTAAACTCTCTCTTGTGTTGGGATTGGATGTAAAATAGCTAAGAATCTATATGCAATACTCTTAGTATGGCTGGTTGTATATGATTTATGTTCTCAATATAATTTTAGTCTAAATATTTTCTTAATGTTATGCCTCCTATGTAGTCTGCTGCAATTGATCTTTTGATTTAGTCAGACCCTAGTATGGCTGGCTATCTAAGGGATATTGTTTAGATTATGTATAAGTGTTATCGCCCGAGAGATCGCGGGTAGGTCTATATTCATGTATAACATTTTGGTCATATGCCATAGAAACAATCGGCAATTTTGTTGTCGTGCATCAAAAGTCAATTGTTTCTATGTTATCTCGTGTCGTTAACCTTAGCCGAAGACGTACGTTGAGGAAATGATGGAGTTATATCTGAAGCATAAAAAGTATATAATCAATTAAGATGAACCATATTAGGAATATTTATTGAAATTCAATCCCAACACAACTCTATCTATATTTTATTCAATTTACTTTGATTCAAACCACTAAAACACTTTATAAACAACTTGTTCAGGAAATCTGTCGATACAAACTCAAATTAACTAAGTGTGATCTGTGTGGATACGATATTTTATTTATTTGATAAAACCATCATACTTACCATTGTGCTGGAGTAAAACCAATCGGTCAAAATTCCTTTATCACGTACCTCCTAGGATACCTAAAATGCTAAGCATTTTAACCCAAATGTTAGGCATTTGAATTGGGTCTAGCAGCTTTGAAAGGAAGATTTTGACTCTTTCGAAGAGAAATTTTGAAAGACCAAAAGCATGAACTTTCAAGTGTTAAATGTTAAGTGCTTTTAGGTGAGATACTTGGGTTGGTAAAACACATGCAAATATCTTGGATACTGAGATTTCATTGGAGGGAGGATCTAAGTTTTCCTCTCGATTTTCTTAGGATCTTCTTTTGAGTTAATAGTTGGGAAAAGAGGTTGAAATTAGGGTTTTCTATTTGAGAGCTCTTGAAGACAACTTCTTTATATCTCTTGATAATGGATCGAATAGCTGCTCTCTTCCCCAAACTTAGGTCTGTTTTAGGCCGTATTGGGTAACTAAATGTTAATATGTGTTTTCCTCTACTCTCTTAAATATTGTTCTTTTGTTTAATTTGATTGTGGTTTTGCTTTACACATAGTTTCTTGTTGTTGTTTGGATTGTTTAGTTGTTTGTTGCCACTGTTATTTTCTCCACATCTTTGTTCTTGTTGATTTTGGAATAAGATGTAGTGTCCAGTTCTATTATGTGGTTGTTGGAAACTGAATGTGATGATCCCCCGAACCACCTTCATGACCTATTAGCGGTAGCAGTCATTTTTTACTTGCTCCTTGTATCGAAAGTCTACTGGATAATGGTGGTCACTGCCATGTCTCGTTGATGATACAATCAACGACGATATAATGCAAATGTATGTGGATGAAAAAGGTTTTTGTTTTAGGTGGAGTATATCCAGATGAATGAATGGACAATTTTTTTTTTTTTTTTGGGGGGGGGGGGGGGTATGTAAGAGTTTCACATTGGATGAAAAAGTGGATATTGAACAACATATAAGTGAAATCAACTATAAACTTAATGATTTAAGATTTTAGATTAAAATGTGATATCCAATTTTATTTGTCTAGTTGCACAAAACTCAATGTGATGATTTCTAGACTTGGCTCACTACCCAACATAAATACGGGGTTCTATTTCAATTTGTTAAAATCTTTTATAATTGTTCGTACAATTTACTATGGTAAAAGACTATGTAATTGCCCATCCCCTCGTCTTAAATACTAAATACTATATTTGTAAGTGTTCTTTGAACCCTAAGGTCTTATCTTCCTTGAACTTGAACATCATCCCTTTATCCTAAATATTTATCAGAAAAAATAAAAAGAAGACTATGCAATTGCTCACACCTTATCATTTCCTTTTGCATTTGTCATGATATATATTGTTTTTTTGAGGGGGTATATATTGCGGTGTTTTTTTTTTTTTGATAGGGAATATATATTTTTTTGAAAGAAATAGGGAGTATATATATTGTTATTCATACAGCGACTTTGACCGCCATTATTTTTATAGGGTTTGAAAAATTCAACGATCCTTTCACACTGAATTTCTGTGTTCCTTTCTTTTTTATATCGTGAAGGGCGAGTGTAGGACGGATAATAATGTTAAGGTGTAGTGTGGAAAGAAGTTATAAGGATTATTATATATATAATTTCAATTATTGTCTCCACCCCAAAAGTAGATAAATAGCTGCAAATTTCTTTGTGTGTCCATCCAGCAAAATATGCCCACAGATGGTCGAGATGAACATCATACTAACAGTAGAAGAACCAGAAGACGGATAGAAAGACACAACGAGCTTCAGCACAGAGGAAATATTCAAGCCTCAGAAACAATTATTGGTACGTATGAAAAATCGAATATTATTATTAGTTTCTAATATTCAATATTATTATAAGTGATTAGGTACCAATATTTTTATAAGCTTAATATTTTTACTTATAAACAATTGTTGGTACGTATGAAATTGTCAAGAAGACTCCGTATTATTATAAGTTTATCATTTTTACTGCATCTGAAATACTCTAAGAGTCTGAATCTCACTTTTTAACAATTTTTCATCCTTTTGATTTGTACCTATATTCAATATTCGATTTTGTTGGCACCTATAATAAAATCTGGAAAAGGCATGAAAAAAGGAAGTAATTAAGAGGCCTTTCAGTTTCACTATAGTTTTTTATGAAAAAGTTATTGTTTTAAACAAAATAATCACTTTTAGAAATTTTCATCCATTTGTTATAAATTTTCAAAAACAAATATGAATCTGAAGAAAAAAAATTGAAAAAATGCTTCAAATGAGAAGTTGTTCTTAGGATGTTCTTGTTTTGACTTTACAAACAATGTTCTTGTGTCTCAAAAAAATCTAGAGATTTTTTAGAGATTTTAAAAAAAAAATTAAAGCTAATTTCCAATTTTTTACTATCATACAAAGATTTTTTTAAAAATCCAAAGCTCTAACACTCAAGTTTCTTGCTTTTTTTTTTGGCTAATAAAATTTTCTCTTACATTTCTTTCCTCTCACTTTATTTTATAAACCAAATATAGCATAACATCCATATGAGAGAAAATAATAAGTATTTGTCCTTTGTTCAAATAAAATAATAATAATAAGTATTTGTGGAACTCAAGATACAAATCTTCTCGAAATGAGAATATAAGTAACAGAAGAAATCTTTTTTAATTTTTTTTATTATTTAACAAAAAAAATAAATTGAAATGGTTAATAATTACTACCTCCGTTCCTTTTAATTGTCATTTTTTGATATTTTACACAAACCAAGACAGTCAATAAATGTTACTACTTTTGATACAATAATTTATGTTTTACTATAATAACCTTATTCTTTTAATATTTTATTTCATATATTTTTCTCTCCGCAATAAATAACTAAGGATAATATTGATTAAATAATATTTAATGATCCATTGAACTTTGAAAGTGACAAAAAATTTCTTCAAAAAGACACTTAGGATGTGTTTGGTAAGGACGAAAAGCTAGCTTATAGCTTATTGAATTAGCTTATAAGCTTGTTGGATCAAAACATGACGTGTTTGGTAACAAGCTTTTCTCGTGAGCTTATAGCTTTTTCTGAGATGCTATTTCAAGTAGCTTTTGAGCTTATAGCTTATAGCTTCTTATATTCTCTTCCAATTTTAACCTTATTATTTTAATTTTACTATTTTTTAATAAAAAAACTACCCATATTCATAAGTAACTACCCACTTTTTATATCTTTTAAAAAAAACTATCCACTTTTTATATATTGGTGCAACCAACTTACGTACTACCCATATGTATCATCCAGTTGTAGTTCTTTTTATTTTTTCTTTGTTTACTTTTTTTTACGTTGCTCTTATTTCATATAATATAATATACAATTTTAAATAAAATATACAATAAATATTGAATTTATTTTAGTTAAATAATTTTTTTTAATTGAATTCATAAAACACATTTATCATTTTGAAAATGAAAGTAATTTGAAATAAATTTAAATATTTTTAAAAAAATAAATAAGTAAAAAAAATTATGTATATAATTTATGAAAAAAATATTAAACAAACATGTCCTTTTATGTCATTTTATATTTATCACTCATTTCAACAATTAATTTTACCAAACACATTATTTTTAATAAGCGAGTTTTTCAGCTATAAGATATCAGCTATCAGTCATCAGCTATCAGCTAGCTTTTCAGCTATCAGATAGCTTATCAACTATCAGCTAACTTATAGCTTATTTTTACCAAACAGAGCCATAAAGAAAGCAAGGGAGTAGTTGTTAGTATGAAAGTTGATATGTTTTCTTTCCAGGTCATGCACCTCGGCGTAATGTTTTACCACGTTCTGTTGCTGCGGATTTTCCTCCTAATGATGCACAACTGCTCAGGGAATTTTGTGCTCGTCATGCTGCCTTTCTTCTTTCAGAACAAACACATCCCCCTGACATAAGACGTGGAGCTTACGAGTATTTCGCCAATTTCCTCAAGATTTTGCAATCACACTCTACCTTAGACTTGATGACTACATTAAAATCACAAGTTGCTGAAGGACTCGATATTCTTAATATGTATGGCTTTAGAGGTGAATGGCTTGATGACTTAGTTCTTCGTCTCAATCCCACCTCTCTTGGTATTGCCGAAGAAGAGGTGCGAAAACTGACCGAACAAGAAGCTACTAATTCCAAACTTGTTGGAGAGTTGGAGGAGGAGTATGCAATCTTAACATACAAATTACATGAATTGAGAAGTAAGATTTACGATGGGAAAGAAGCTATGGACTACGTTTCTTACAGGAAGCACCAAATTATGGAAGAAATAGCAAGCTTAAACGCCCCTTTTAATATTTAGAGTCGCATGTAACGTTACTTTAATTTTATACCTCGGTTGGTCCTTTGAGTTTCCACATTTTCTTTGGGTTTCTTAAGTGTTCAATAACAATCTCTTATATGCCAAGTGAATAGTCCATGAAATGTTTGAGACATAACTAGAGAAATAGCCTTAGCCATTGCTGCATCTTGATATGTTAAAATGGTTTTAGGCTTTTCACCACCCATTGCTTTGAGAAAAGTTTCAAATAACCATTGAAAGGAAGGAATTGTTTCATCATAGAGCAATGTTGCCCCAAAAACAACGGTTTGTCTGAAGTTATTCAGTCCAACTAATACTCCCAGTGGTCGATAATCCTTATTTGTCTTGTATGTTGTATCAAAAGTGATGACATCACCAAAATATTCAAAGCTCCACTTTCTTTTTGTCATATTCTACTTTTTAGGTTTCATAGTAGATGAACAGAATGTGTAGAACGGGTGGTTGGTCATTTCCAAAATAGAAGGATGTGATTGATTACATATCAATATGCAATTTTTTCTATTTTTAATCCAATCAGATGAGAGAAGAGAAGAGAAAAATGTTCTTTGATTTTGTTCTTCTATAAAACAACTACCAAGAATCTCACATTCTACTCTTTAATTATCTTTCTTCCCACTTTATTTTCGGACCAAAGGCTACCAAACATAGGATCTGTCTGGCGCAAGTAACATATTTGAGTTCTTCAAAAAACAAAAGTAATATATTAGAGCTTATAGTTTATAGTTCGTCTTATAAGTTTATTTGATTAAAAAATTGATTAAAAAGATTTGTTTGATAATCGTCACTTTCTCACGAGTTTATAACTTATTTTTACTAATTTATTGTGTTTTTTAATAAGCGGATTCAATTAGCTTATAATTTAAAACTTATAACTTATCATCTATTATGTCAATTTTACCTTTGTTGCTTTAATTGAAAAAAAAATCAATATATTTTTGGGTAAATTACACTTTTTGTCCCTTAAATATTTTTCAGGTTTCATATTGGTCCCCTAATTAATAAAAGTAACGTTTTGGTCCCTTAAATCCTTCTCTGTTAGTCACTTTGGTCCCTTCCGTTAGTTTGTGTTAAAAAACGTTCAATTTTGCTCCCTTAAATATTTTTCAGGTTTCACTTTTGGTCCCTTAAATATTTTTCAGGTTTCATATTGGTCCCCTAATAGAGGACCAATATGAAACCTGAAAAATATTTAAGGGACCAAAAGTGAATGTTTTTTAACACAAACTAACGGAAGGGACCAAAGTGACTAACTGAGAAGGATTTAAGGGACCAAAACGTTACTTTTATTAATTATGGGACCAATATGAAACCTGAAAAATATTTAAGGGACCAAAAGTGTAATTTACCCTATATTTTTTTATGTCAGTTCATACTTATAAGCTATTTCAACCACCCTCTAAAAAAATATAGTTAACCACTTATTTTATCAAACACTACAAAGTTAATCATCTAATTTGTCCCCTATCAACTATAAGCTAATTTATCAGTTATCCCTATAAGTTCATCCGCTATTTGTTTACCAAAGAGAGCCATGGTGTTAGTATGAAAGTTGATGTTTTACCAAACTCTGATGGTCTTCCTCTTCCTGCCGATTTCCCTCCAGAAGATGCAGACCTCCTTACACAATTTTCCGCTCGTCACACTGACTTCCTTCTTTCAGAACAGATCCACACTCCGAACATGAGACGTCAAGCTTATGAATATTTCGCCACATTCCTCAGGTTTTTGCGATCTCACTATACCTTAGACTTGATGACTACTTCAAAATCATCAGTTTCTAATGATCTCGATGTTATCAAGATGTATGGCTTCAGCGGTGAATGGCTTGATCGCTTAGTTCTTCGTCTTAACCCTCACACTTCTCTTGATGTTTCCAACGAAGGGTTACAAAGATTGATCAAACTTGAACCTGTTTTCTTTAAATATGTTGCTACCTTGGAAGCGGAGGGTACCGACTTAACACGCAGATTAAAAGAAAATACAGCTAAGCTTTTATCTGGGAGAGAATCTATGCAAAGCATTTCTATTACATTGAGGCAAATTATGGAAGAAAGAGCAAGGTGTAACGTTCCTTTTCCAATCTAGAGTCGCATGTAACGTTACTTTAATTTTATACATACATCGGTTGCTTTGGTTCTTTGAGTTTCCATATTTTCCTTGCGTTCATTTTTGTAATTATGTCTATTGGATATCTTCCTCGATTTTACTAAAGTGTGTGCAATAATGATTCATTCTAATGTGATATCTTTAATTATGTTTATTGGATATCTTCCAATGTGGTTTCCCCTTTTCATGTAAATTCTAGAGTGAACTATCTTGATTGATTGATGGTCTAAGGTAGACCGATACTTCAAAATCATTTGAAACTTCAACTATGAAAGGTGACTACGGCACCTATTGGAAGTAGAAGTTCGTGATCCACCTTGCCGTGACTTGATTGATGTCTATTTGACAAAAATATGTTTTTCTCAAAATTCAACTCTTTTATAAGGACGAGAGGAATTGTGAGCTTCTACTTTAGAGAAGTGTTGTTGTCTATCGCAATTCACTTAAGTAGTCTATAGTAGAATCCGCCATCTAGAGTTGATCATGTGTTTTAACTTTTAACTTTATCTCATTCTCACCATCGTATCATGCACTCTGCTCGCCGGATTATCCCTCTCCCGACATTTTAAGATGACGCTATTGCAGATCGCCACTACGTTTTTTGTTACAAAATTTTAAAATAGGAAATAGATTAAAAACGATCTGACAATTTTAAAGTGTAAACTTGAAAGTGAAAAACACACATTTTCCCAAAATAAACATGCACTAGTTTTACGTGTAAGATTACAAAATGTTTATCAGACTCTTTTGCTATATAGTTAAAAGCAATGTTTTTGAAATCAAAACAAACTCAAATGACACTGTTTACAGTTCAGTTAGTTGAGCGGTTCGGTTGCAATTTCATCCCGGTTTGAGCGATTGAACCATAATCAGAAGTCTCGTTGATTCGATGTGATTCGAGTTTTAAAACATTAGTTAAATAAGTGGTAATGACCAACAAGAAAGAATAGAAAATAGAAAATAGAAAATGCATATAGTAATAGTATGAATGGAAGTACAAAAATGATATGATAATGAATATATGCAGTTGGCAAAATGTCTAAATAGTACCTGTTGAGAGAAAGGTTACTAGAATTCTCTAAACATGCTTAATCATATGAAATATTAGACCAACATGCTCAAATGAAACAAGTGAATCAAAAAAGCAAAGACAATCCAATTAAAAATAGTGAAAACCATAAGAATATTGTTTTAGAAACTACTAAAATTTTCCCCGCTCCAAACTTCAAAAATACACTGAACATTTATTTTTATCCAGTAGTGTCTGTTGATCAAAATAATTATCCGTGCATTTAGTGATTTAAACCAAATATCTATACCTTACTTTAATAGATTATAGTGATCAATTTTTTTATGGAAGGTGGAACCAATAAGCAATAACAGAAGTAAATATATGAACATTTATTTAATGTAGTATCCAACAACATAAGAAATAAGATTCATCATAATGAATTTAACCCATGATTCCCTTTGGAACCACATGTATCCTAACAACTAAACGATAAATACATCACATACCAGAAATATGAACCCAACATCATTTGCAAATAGTAACCATCATCTAGGAAACATCTCTGTCACAATATCTGTACCGCTAAATTGCGTAGAGGTTTGATGTCGATTTTCATATTTTTTGTGCTTGATTACTTGAGATGACGATGACATCTCATTCAAAGAACTACTCGTACTTGCGGAGGCATTCCATCTGTATATTCCAGGCTCAGTCAATGCCTTCTCATTAAGATGAACTTGTCTGGAAAGCATTTGTAAAACTTGTTTCATGGTTGGTCTGTGCTGAGCTCCTGATTGGGTGCAAAATAGAGCAATCACAAGGAACCGATACACCTCGTTCTCGTCATAGTCGGTTATTTCTGAATCAACAAGTTCCAGAAGCCGGTTTTCTTCTTTAAGCTTCCATGCCTGCACATATGAATGACATATTACTATGTTAGGAGAAACAAATATATTGCAACTTCCATGATCAACAATAAAAAAATTCTTTAAAACCACTTACATTCTCTTCAGTTCAATTATAGCGAACATTGAACATCATTACTCTTCAAAGTTCTTCAAATATAAAGCTTTTTTTAAGGGAAAAAAATTGAAGAAGCTGATGGGTAATGAAAGTCGGTCCAACGATGTAAACGTTTTTAAACATAAATGACTAATTTTGTCTATTTTTATTAGAAATCTATTTTCTGTCAAGTTTCATTTTTTAAAAAAGGTTTTGAAGGGCGTGATTAAACTCCATTCACAAGCCCTCTTTTACCTACACTTATGACTTTATTCGTATTGTGTCAATATGTCTAGCATTAAAAAAAGAAGCAGCTAAGATGAGATCCCAACATGTACTAAATCAACATTATTCATACAAAAGGATCCAGAATCATACCCATTCGACCAGAACCAAAATATTGTCGCCAAATGCAGCTTTGCTACTACTTTTACCACTGATTATTTCAAGCATCAGAATCCCAAAACTATATACATCGGCTTTCTTTGTAAGCTGTCTTAGAAGCGCATATTCTGGCGCAAGATATCCCCTGCTCAGATAAATGTTAAACAAAGATTAAACTAACAAGCGATATTTGAAAAGCAAAATTCTGGTACCAGTCACATAATATGGTATATATTAATGTAAAATTATGCATATATGCTTACATTGTTCCTGCAACTCGAGTACTAACATGTGTGACATTGTCAGGAAAAAGTTTTGCAAGACCAAAATCACCAATTTTTGGATTGAAGTTCTCATCCAACAATATGTTGCTGGCTTTGATATCTCTGTGAACAATGTTTGGCTGAGCCTCTTCATGAAGAAAGCTTAGACCCGAAGCTGTACCACGGCAAATAGCAGCCCTCTTTTGCCAATCCAGAGGAACACATTTACTTTTTGAACCTGTAAAAAAAAAGGAAAGTTCAAAATTGGAAAGTTTGAACAGCCATTTTAGTTAGATAATTATGGTATAAAAGTACACATTACCTAGCAAAGAACTTGCGAGGCTATTGTTCTCGAGAAACTCATACACCAATATTCGATGATTACCCTCAATACAGAAGCCGATTAGTTTCACAAGATTTGGATGTTGTATATTAGATATCATAGCAATTTCTGTCATAAATTCATGAGTTCCTTGTTTAGATTCTACAGAAAGAGACTTGATAGCAACTTGAGTACCATCCCTTAGAACACCCTACAAATGTTAATGACAATGAAACAAATTAGTTTCGGGTAGTAAGCACTAAGCAATATGACAAAAACAAAAGACGAAAAAAGCATTGGTTATGATCCTAACCTTGTAGACAACTCCATAGCCTCCTCCACCAATTTTGCATGAAGGATGAAAATCTCCAGTAGCTGATCTCAATGAGTTATAGCTAAAGCTTTTAGTTTTCATCACTGTCAAACACAAACACATAGCTTTACACACAAGAAAAACAATGAATACAAAATTTCTCAAAATTTATCTCTCTCCCTCACTTCATACACTTCATATAACTAAATAGTACTGCTTCTTCTATTAATACATTTTGAAAAAGATATCAGTCCCATAAAGTTGGACATAGGAGTACTAAAGCCTTGTTTTGATAAAAAAAAATTAATTAAGCTTTTATAGGATAACATGGATAAGGATTTATCATAGTTTAGTGCTTATGTATAAGCTATTTCTTTAACGAAAGATAAAATAAAGTCAAACTATTTTCATACAAGTTATAAGTTGTTTTCATAAACTATCGTAAAGAGCTAATAAAAATACGTTAAAAACAACTTATGAACATGTCATTAGTTGGTTTCATTTTCATAATTTCTCTCAAGTAGTCCTAGAAGTGTTTATGTCAATCGATAAGATCAAATAAACTAATCAAAAAGAAAATAAGATGGTTCAAGAGATACAAATTATAACTCTGCAGGTTGACCTCAAGTTTGACCTGCATTTAATTATTCTCAGCAACAGATATATCTTGGCGTTGTAAATTTGGAATTAATCTACTAATACACATGGTCATGGTTTGAGTTTTGACTATATGAGGAGAGATTCAAAAGAGAACAACTATACCTATAATTGTACTACTAAATGAAGCCATAACATATTCCTAAAGTTTAGTTTCTTTCAACTTAACACTACCTGCAAGCATAGTACTACATTAAATTTCATAAGCTCCAAAACCAAGACTAAGCTGCAACCTTTCTATTGCCAACAACTCCATCCGGTCCCAATTCCCCAAATAAAACATTCAACCTATAAAGCACTGATACTTAAAAAATGGAAAAGTATCGGTGTCTGACATGCATATGATACCGATACACATCTGATATGTCCCTATGCATACCCATAAAATATACAATTTAGAAATATTTTCACCAATACATCTTTTAAACTTTTTACCGGCTTCTTACCTACTAAAGACATAGCTGTCTTCCAAATATGATACATCTTGGATATGTCTTACTAAAGACACAAAATTCTATATTTCTAGCCTGTAACAATTTTTTTGTGACCTTGACAGAAAGAGAACACACAAATTTCTAGAAAATGAAATCTCTGCATGAATTAACCAACCCTCTATTGATACAAATAGATAGGCAATTTCAACCTTTGTAAAAACATTTATCTAAAATTTTAACAGGAAAGCTACATAAAATTAGAACAAGAGATAGAACTTAGAAGGATAGATGAAAGGGCACAAACAAAACAATAATTGCTCCAAAAAAAAAAAGATCCATAATGAAAAATTTTAAGCTTTATTATTTTCTGTACCTTGCTCATGTGGCTGCTCAGCAGGTTCACCCTTCCCTTTACACCAATTCAAGGCACCAAAACAATTCCAAATCATGACTATGGTACCATCAAACCTTCCAACCACATTTGTTTCACAAATACATCACTCATCACACATATCAACAAAACCAAAAACTAACCAACTTGGAAAACCAACCAAGTTGAAAACTATGAAAACACTAAATTCACAATAAATGGTAAATAGAAAATAGATTTTTTTTCAAACTGATGGGGGTGTAAAAAAAAAAAATGAAAAGCTAAGGTATTTACTTTGAGAAAGAGAAATGTAACAAACCACTTTATAATATATGAATGATGATAGCAATATTGTGAGGTTGGAAGGAACGTGTGAGTCCATAAATGATTTGTTAAAAAGGGAAATGAAATGAAAGGGTCAAGAAAGCTATCAAAGGAAAGGAGGGACAACAAAGACTAAGAGTAGTGTGTGTGTGGGGTAATAAATTATGAAAGTGACATGTTTTTCTTTTTCCGTGTTTTTCTCACATCTACTAAATGAACAAATGACTGCGTCATACAGTCATGGAATCAGTCGTCATATAGACAAGAAAGAGTCAAAATTCAGGGGGAGGAAACATGGGAGAATTAAGATATTGACTTTGTTGAATTGGTTGTCACATGTCATTACTAAGATTACATATACAATTGAAGAATTTACGAGATAAATAAATAGCACCTACTTTTTTTCCTTTAAGGCTTTAACAAATATATAGCATAGATATTATTAGGGAAAAAAAAACATAGATATTTTTTTAAGGAAAATATAACATAGATAAGTTTTGTTTTCAATTTTAAGAGTATGTGTTGATTTTAACTTGCTGATATGAAAAGAAGATGATATTTTAACTATGAATGATGTATTTCGAGAAAAAAAAATTGGTAGAATGATGTATTTCAGAAAATAATAAAAGTAATTTTTTTCATTTTTATTTTTTTTAAATACAAGACAAATGTTTCCATTAAGAGTTTTATGTTGATGTTAACAAGTAAAACTAATATACCAAAAAAAAAAATCAAACAAGTAAAATCTATGATGCTCAGATACACCAGTCATGGAGATGTATACGTATTGGTATTGGATACGGATACTTCACAAATATGTACACACGAAGTATTAGATTTAATTTTATTATTTTTTAAAAAATATTTTATTGGATACTTATAAGATAATTGAGTGATACGAATTTTAGAAAATATGAAGGGCAAAAAAGGTGAGACAATGTTGTGAGAATTCAGTGGTGATGCATGTAATTTAATTTAAGATGTGAATAAGTAAAATTGTCTTTCGATGAACCAGGTTCAAAAGTTATATTTTTTGTGGATGAATATATAACAAGAGGGGGGAGCAAAGGCCGGCCTTGGGCCGACGACCAGGTTTGTAGTGAGCGGATTTTTTTTATAGGAGGGTTTATATAGCAAATTGCACCATGGGGCCAAACATGAACAAAGTTTTTAGCCTTAATGATATTTTTGATATATACCACCCCACCAGCAAGTGTTTTCAATTATAAACTTCACTATCAAGTGAGCCATACAAAAACTTGGAACAATTGAATCTTGAAAACGAAAAATGAGAAAATTGATGATAATTCAAGTGTTCCTAATGATGTGCCAAATTTCATCTAATATTGAAAATATTGGTGATGTTTATAAAAAAAATCTTCATTTTGATATCTGTGATCCAAGAAATTGGGAGAATCTTGATAACAAATCAAATGATATTCTAGTTGAAAAGGGGTCTACTAGATAATCCAATGATAAATATCTTAGGAATTTGAAAAAATATATATATATAAGTAATTGAATGTAATTATATATGTTCTGACATAGACATATAGACATATATAAGTAATTTGAAGTGTTCATGCAGCATAGATGTTTGTCTCTTTCCATTTGATGAACCTATCATTAGTTTGCAAAACGTATCCGAAGAAGTATTGAAGAAAATATTTTAAGAGGATAAAAAATGATTGGATACTTTCTAAGACGGCCAATAATTATTTTAAGACGTATCTGATGAATATCGGTGTAGGGTATGTATCAAACACGACACCAATAATTTTCCACTTTTGAAGTAAATCTGAGAAACAAATTTGAAAAAAAAGAAAGAAAACAATCTCATAGACAAAAACTCAATAGAGTGAATGAGTGAAAACAAATTGAATCTATAAGTTACACTTGTTGTGAATCATATACTAATTATATTCAACTTAAAATGTAAACTACATATCTGATATACAATTCATGCACAAGTTATAAATTAGTAATAATATACGAAAGAAGTGAAAGCAATAAAGAATGAAACACAGAAAATGGAAATTGCATTGTCAACTACATATCTGATTCTATGAAATGTATCTCTTTTATCCCTTTACAAGGATATATCAACTTATATATTACCCCATTATAACTTAAGCACTTGAAATGGGATGGTTGATTCTTATACTAAAGATAGATTGAAAACAATTTTCTAACCTATTTTCCTGACATAATTGAGACCAAGAAGATTTAATAAACTCTCATTTTTTACCTTAGTTTAGCTATTAATTGAGTTAAGCGTTTACTGTCTACAACAATTACCAGCCAAAATGTGAAAAGACAAACATATCATTTGTACTACTATGCTTTATTATAATTAGACTATAGTTATAAGCAAATAAAAACTGTTAAAACTTACGCGTTCAAAACTCGATTAATGTTATATCTGATTTCTTCGAAAAGAACGATGTTTTCCTCCTTCAAATTTACTTAGAAGGGCTTGCTGTTGTCTGCAACAATTACCAGCCAAAATGTAAGAACACAAACATAGCACTTTTACTGCTATTCTTTATTATAAATAGACTAATATTAATAAACAACTAAAAACAGTTTACAACTTACTCCTGCAAAAATTGGCCGAAAAACATGATCTCATCCTCCGAGAACTAGAAAAGAAACGAAGAAAATGTTTTAGGTCAGCATTACAGCCATGGGTTAAGAATGCAAACAATATAGATATAAGAGTGCAAACCAGTAATAGAACATTGATTGAACAACATTACAGGTATAAGAGAATTTATAATGTAGGTTGGTTGTAATCAGGTTTAACATCCTAAGATCAAGGATGCTGACAAAAGTTGCACATGATATGACATAACAAAGGAGATTATTTTCATGTACAATAGGTTTAATTAAATCAGTTCAGATCAAAAACAGAAAGTTTTACCTTCCTTAAATTCAAAGTCTCAATATAGAAGCAAGATTTCCATCGATGAAACTCAAGAGCTGTTTGTTTTGCTCCAATAGTGCCTTTGCGGCCCCTAAAATTGCTGCCAAAAGCAAAATGCAAAGTTCAAAGGAGATGCTTTAAAAATTTAAATCTACATGCAAATAGATAAGATGCCAAGCTTAACATTCCAAGAGATAAATCATGTATTCAAACATCAAATGATTTTAAAGCTATTAAGGAACCAACCTTCCAAAGAGATGCCACCATCATTGTCCATCCTTAACTCTTCTAGAGGATATGGGAGAATGTTTGCTTGCGCAGCAGAGTCAGACGACTTGTTTGCATGATAAACAACTCTTTCTGGGAGAATGTTGAGAATGTTTGTTTGCGCAGAAGAGTCTGACGACTTGTTTGCATGATCAACAACTCTTTCTGGAGAATGTTTGGTTTCGCAGCAGAGTCTGGCGATTTGTTTGCAAGATCAACAACTTTTTCCTGAAAAAAAATTCCAAAACATATCCAAACCCACTACTGAACAAGAATATAAATATAAACAAACCAGTATTTCATAATATGTTGTTTGCCTTCTTTTATGACATGCTTATTTCTTAGTATTTATTTCTAAAACCACTGTTTAAAATTGTTCCATATTTAAAGTCATAAAAATGAGGGAAAATGAAAATGCAATTCTAGCTTTTTCTTGGTTAGAACATTGGATAAATACACCATGTGATATAATATTTTGCATCACCATTTTCTCTCAGATTTATTATCAGTATATAGAGTAAGTAATATGATTATGAAGAGTTGTGTGTGTTAGGGGTTGAGATGGAAAAAATTTAAAGATTAACAGAAGGTTATTTGAGATGCTTTTCCCTCAGTTAAAAATTGTTAGGGGTTGATATGGAAGAAATTTAAAGATTAATAAAAGGTTATTTGACATACTTTTTTCTCAGTTACAAATTGTAAGAATTATAACATGAGAATTATTGGCCGTGTCTCATTTGCTTTGAGAGGGTACATATATACACACATTTAAGCCGTGTGTGCCAAGTTACAAATTAATGCTAAGCCTTGTGTGACAATTTACAAATTAATGCTAATTAACTAATAAGTAATTGTTTCTTGAGGTGCAAGATCCTTGAGGTCCAAGTTCCATAAGATGCAAGTTCCTTTAGGTCCAAGTTTTTTAATGATAATTATTCTAATACACCCCCGTAGTTGAAACGGGAGGTGAGCGAATGTTGAGACTATCTCGAAAGTCATAGGGTTGCTAGTGAGAGTGTATGAACAATAAAAATAAAAATAACAACAGAGTGCATAACATCGTTATTAATAGGTCTTGAAACACAAAGCACACACATAATACGATAATATGAATATCAAAAGAAGGACCTTTTGGCTTTTACTTTTACTTGCTAAATTGTGATCATCCTTGTTGAAGAGTGAGTTGTTCTTCAAGGGTCCAGTCTAAAGAAATATAAGTGTTGTATTTCAACGCAAGGGTGGTGGTGGTGTGGGTGTGCGGTGGGTGACGTCTCCGTTCCAAATCGATGTTAGCCATTTACTTGCTTGCTGCCTAGGGGTGGCAACTTGGTCCACCAAATCCATATCCATCCACCATAAAATCCATCCAATCCATCCACCAAACAAATTTTTTGTTAATGGATTGGTTTTGGATCCAACCATTTAGAACAATGGATGGATTTGATCCATCCACCTTATTGTAAAAGTCCATTGGATTATTTTTTTTAAAAAACAAATACATTGGATCATTTTAAATAATAAAATTATAAAAAAACTGAAACAATTGAAAAAAAAACTGAAAGAAAAAAAAATTAATTTTTTTTAATATTAAAATATTGTTTATTTAATATATTATTAATATTTAATATTATTTTAACATTGACGGTGGTGAACGCCGGAGAACCACCGGTCAACGCCGAAGGTCCGTCGTGAACCATCGCCCGCCGCAATCTTGCAGGAGCTCCGGTCAACCGCCGGGGTTCGCCGGAGCACCACCGTGGCCAACGCTGGTCAACCGTGGTCAACGCCGGTCAACCACCACCTATTATTATATATTTAATTTTGTTTGGGCTGAGACAAAAATCAAGTTTGGGCTTGATAATAAAATATATTTTGGGCTTAGACATGAATAAATAGATTGGATATTTTTACTTTTGGCACCAATTAATTAACTAAATATTTATGAAATACAAATTAAATAAATAACACATTTTATTTGATGGATCGGATGGACAATCCATCCGTTAAAATCTAGTAATGGATGGATTGGATGGTCAATATACTTAATGGATGGATCGGATGATTTTTTTCAACAAAAAAATTAGTGGATTGTAATGGATTAATGGATTTCTTTTGATCCATCCATTAGGATCCAAATCCATATCCATCAAATCCATCCATTTTGCCACCCCTATTGCTGCCTTCAACAATGGTTTATAACGATGAGCGCCTAGGGTTTACAGCAATGAGAAATGATGCAAAACGAAGGTTTTTTTTTTTGTGATTGGGCTTTTATAGAAAAAAAATTGGGCAAAGGATTTTAAATCCTACGTGTAACAAACTATTCCGTAAATTAATAAACTAAAATTAAATTAACAACAATAACTTTAATTCTACTAGCAGAAATACAGGCATTACTGCACTCGTCTGTCCGCTCTTTTTACTACGTTGACGTGTGTATATTTTATTATGTTTGTTTGCATAATTTTGATTACGATTTTTAAATTTTTAAATATTAATGGAAATTATTCATACATCGATCTATCTATAAATTATTGTCAAAACATATAACGAAATTATTTATTATATAGTGTTTATTTATTAGTGTATCGATGATAATTTTTCATTTCTTATTGATTATATTTATAGTGACATATATTTGGTCTAGTTTGTTACATTTTTTTAAGAATAAAGGAAAAAAAAACTCCATATATTTTGTGTGGTAACCAAAAAATAAATATTGTGTTTGTTACACTTTTTTTAATATTTAAATTTAATCTCATCCATTATTTTTTTAAATGATAAGGAAAAAAATCGGACATATATACAGTTTGTTGCATTTTGTTTTAATATTTGAATTTACTCTTATCTATTTGTTATATGTGTTATTTGTATTGAAAGCTAAGGGTAATTTTGAAAGGAGAAAAGGTCAACCCAAAAGACCCAAAAGATACTATTTTTGTTATATATAGTATAGATATAGATTTTAAAATATTTAATGGAAATTTTTCTAACTCCTACTTTCATGATATTTCTAAAACTTTTGAAGCTTAAAAATATCATAGTTTTCCTCTCGGCCGTAAAAATAAATAAATAAATAAACATTAACGAAGTGATTGTATTTAATGGTTAATGAGTTTTCCTACATGAATCATTTGGAAAACTCGAGTACAATTTTCTTTTTTTGAAAGGCGGAGAATTCGAGTTCGATTTTTAGTGATAACAATTCTTGGTTAAAAAATATTTATCTTTAAGGCATATTTATCGTAGAAACCAAAGAATTAACTCAAAAAACAAATAAAAAACATTGCGATCACACATGGCTCTTCTCAAACAAAAAGTATATAACGTCACATTACAAGGTTATCAAAATATGTAATTGTCTAAATATATATAGAGAGGGGTACAGAAAATGACTTTTTCTTTTGATTAAATTAACGATATTTGTACGTTTAAATTGGTATAGTATATCGTAACCAAAAACAAATTCATTATTGTTAAACGCAAACTCACAACATTCAAGTTAATAGTATAAAACGGCAAAATGTCTACAAATATGATAAAATAAATCAAAGTGACTTGAATACTCATGTCTTTATATTTGTTAGGGGTGTACAAAGGACGAGTTAGGCCGAATTGTAAGAGACTCGAACCCGACCCTAACATTTGTTTGGACCAACTTTTAGACTCAAACCCGACCCTAAATCCGATCAAACTGGATGAGGAACTATGATATATTTATGGAGATGCTATAGGAACTAACCTATAAAGGTAGAACTATGATATGAACATATAATTTGATTGTATCAATGTTTTCAAAACTGTACCGGAGGTCATCACCACTATAAATTTACATGAACATCCATGACAAATACATTTAAATCAAATAAAATAAAAACCAGAACCTAAATTAATACCAAAAAAACCTAATAAATGCAACAATCTGTATTAAACTTAACTAAATTCATAATATGATTTTCTTAAGTAAATAGTTTGGTTCGAATGAAAGAAGTTATTCAAAATGAGTCAGATCCTGTTTACATAAAAAAGCAACACAAAGGCAAAACAGTGGCGCAAAATCAACATAATAGAAGGAAATCAACATTCAAAAAGTTGTTAGAAGGAAAGGAGAAGAAATCAACATAGTGTTTCTGGTCTTGATGTGGAATAGCAGCGCATCAACGGCATAACAGAGGCGCTATGGGTTTACTTGAATGTCGGTCCAAGTTTGTTTTAATCTTTCTCTCTTTTTTTTATTTTACTTTTTTAACACAATCAGAACCAAGATTATTGCACTTAAATCAAATTTAGTAAGTAACAACTGAACAACCTCATCACATGATAGTTCAAAATGTTCAGCACAGTGATTGATGTACCACAAACAAGCTTATAGTTATATGGTTTCCAACAACAAAGTTGGTAAAATGTCTCAAGGTAACTGCTATGCTCCAAACTTTCTGCCATTAGCACATTTACATAGTATCACAATTCACACCAATATCTGTGCTATTTGTTCCACCACATACAAATAAAATGGCAAAAGCAGTAATAATCATGCCTTTAGTGAATGGTCTTATCAATACACAAATGTATAACTCCCCTGGAATTTCAATTGCGCTTCTATTCATCACTGTAGGAATTGGGTTCAAGCTTTCCCTAGCCCCTTCTCATCAATGGACTCCATCATATGAGTGCCGATGATTAATAAACCACCTTCTAAAAATCATTTTCTTCAATCTCACTTCCATAAGATATGGAGTTGTTATTTACACTTTGTTCAGAGCTAGCAGTGCTGCTCGTGGCATGTGGCGAATCAGAAACACTCACTGTCCTGCTCTTTGATGAACTACCTGATCTCACACTGTACATAGACGAAGCTGGAATGCTTGTCACATGTGGCCGCATATTACCCTGCACGCTTCGCCTTATGTCCTGCATAAGAGAAATCATTGACAGATTGTAACTTGTTTACTATGAAAAAGCAATAAATTAGTTTCAAAGTTTAGACATCATTTTATTGTAGCAGTGTATATTACATTTTAATTCAAACACAATTTTCATTTGAGTTTAATACTGCATATTCAGATACATCACAAATGTACTGCATATTTATTTTGATCTAAATTCAGATATATCACAAATGCACTGCATATTTATATTTTTATTTCTATACCTTTCTATTCTATTTTTACTCATTATAGTTCATCACTAAATGAATATTCTCCATCATTCTAGTAATTTAGAGAACAAATAGGAACATAGACATTCCATTTCCATCTGTTATTGCCATATAGGGCATAGAAATAACTCATGAAGTTATTAGCCTTTTACTTCAAGGAAGTATACCAAGCTTAAGTATATGATAAAATAATATTTGTCTCGCTAGATAGATTATACTCATTAATTAAAACTACAAAATCAGTAGTGTTGTAAGTAACAACATATAAGCAATGGAGTTATGAACATACCATATGCCTCATTGCCATATCTAAAGACTTCTTTGAAAGGGTACTTCCGAATCCAGAGCTACCAGATGAAGATTTTCCATAAGAATTGTTGTTGGCAGAAGGGTCGTCATGCTTTGGTGGTGCAAGTTTTCTCATGTTTACTACTCTTTCGACCATTTTTGTCCCAATTACAACAGGGCTTTCTTCATCACCATCGGTGAAACGAGCTCTACTCAAAGCATGCAATGAGCTATGATTATTGTGAGTAAACCCGGTTGAAGCACGTCCTTTCGGAGGTGTGTTTGACTGCCTTCTAGATTTAGTATTGCTAGTCGCCTCAACAGAAGCTGATCTCAAACTCGGAACTCCAGGCCTATTCCTAGTGACTGAAGCCGGTCTTTCTGGCAATGATTTCTTCAAATTTGGAGGAGCGTCGTGAGAAAATCCAGGCATTTGTGAGGGTTCCCAAGGTCTAGATTTTACTGATGGAGAGATGCCACGTGACTGCACCGGATTCTTAGCAACAACAGGGCGTGCTTTTGATGCTGATGAAGGTCGAGTAGGAGGAGCAGATACTCCAAATGTCCTTGAAGGTGTTGATGATCGAATATTAGGAGTTGCTGATCTTTGAGATGTCTTAGGAGCTGTCATGGAAGACCTTGAAGTAGGTGTTGAGGCCCTCGAAGCGGATCTAGTGGGAGTTGATGATCTCACTGGTGGAGCTGTTGACTTCGTAGAAGTTAACATGGCCCGCGAGGTAGGCGTAGAGGGCCTCGAGGATTTTGTTGTTGAAGGTAATGTAGGCCTTCCAGATGGAGTTGAAGATCTTGAAGTAGCTGGAGATGGAGCCCGTGATGAAGAAATTCTCTTACTGCCATTAGCGGAAGAACCAAAACTTGACATTGATGCATGATGCTTAGAAACTACATTGCTTCTTGAACTAGGTTCTATTTGGATATTATCTACCTGCAACACATGATCCATCATAACAAGAAAGGTGTATGTGTTGAATGAATGAAATCAATTAAAAATCACATAATGCATTGCTACTAGTTGGAATATAAAAGAAATGAATGTATAAGGTTTTGAGGAAGGTATAAAATCAAAGAGGAAAAATGCTATCCTGCATATACTCTTATTAACTGAATCTTAATTCACCTAACTGCTATTGATAGGGGTACTTTAGTAAATGAAACAAACACATTTTATCATAGAAATTAGTAAACTCAATAATTTTCTCAAGTGTGTGTAACCTCAAAAGACATGTAATATGAGACAGAGCAAGTATTAAATAGTTCCTACCCTTGGCTTTAAAGCAGTTGGACGAGAACTGCGAGTCTCCGTTTCACTCTTCAATGGCATTTGTGACTCCTTGTCTAAAGTAGGAAAAAGCGGTGTATCAGGTGGAGTAAGAAGCCTGCTAACAGAAAACTCTTGTCAGTGTGAAGGAAAAAGTTTGGATGGACAAAAATTGTAATACAATATAGAAACAGAAAATGAGATTGAGGTAAAAATTAAAATACATGCTATATGACTCTATTGCTCACTTATGTATTATATGCAATTTGGTTATTTTTAGCATGAAAGGTTCCTAACTGCCGAAGAATATCATAGTAGACAAGTCTATATATGATTCGATAAAAATTGAACTTGTTTCTGATTCCTCCGCTGAAAGTTTGCATTTAATCAAACCATATATATATATATATATATATATATATATATTAACGTGTTCAATGATTCTCATTTTCAAGTATTATATCAGTCTCAGAAGAGAATACATAAAAAGTATAAAGCTAGATATTAACATGTTTCCTTTGACAAAGCACTCAGCACCATAAATTCATAATCAACTTTAACATTAAAAAGAAAAATCACCAAGTTCCATTGATATCAAGGATATTATGATTAAGATATAAATATTTGAGAAGCCATTTAACATCAATTACTTATCACGAATAATGAATGAAGACAAGAACAGGAACATAAAGGCTGCATGTGGGAACTGGATGTAACAATGTGCAGCCTCAAATTGTCACTATCAAAACTACAAAATACTTTTCAGCTATTTCAAATTTGGGACCGCACAAATACAACAATCATACACTTCAATTATTCTAAAAGTTCATCAATCCTTTTGCAATTTGAATGATGTTTTACTGTACTATTGTGACTGCTATCCAACTAGACAATAAGAATTTCTACCACAACAAATTATACATAGAAACAACCACATTCCAAAGCTGAAGAGCATGTTTGATATCAGAAAAAAATTTCCTTTTAACTTTTGTTTTCGCTTTTATTTATTTATAAAACTGTCACATTTTGTTTTCACAAACTAGGCGAGCAACACACTCTCTAATCCATCGGTCCCATAAATTTCATGTGGGGCCTACATGATTTAGTGGAATTTTCAATTAATTTCAATCAATAAAAGAATGTGTTAGAAAGTTTAATCTTTTCATTTACAAATAGTTGAAAACAGAAAATCAAAATAGGAATTCTTTTCTGAAATCAAACAGACTAATTAATTAGAATAATCTTTTGAATCCAAATTGATTTACAAGATCTATATACTCACACAACCAAATCACACACACTCATCAGCAATCAAAAGTTGCAATTAATCCAAAATTACCATTCATAATCAGACTTATCATTCTCTGAATTCAAGAACTCTTCAACCATAGTCTTCTTTGGTGGAACTGAAGATACCATCTTGGATATCATAGAGTTTTCATGATTGGATTCTGTAGTAAAAAACATAAAATACCATGACATCATTAATTAGAACATAATAACAACAAAAACAACTCAAAAAAAAAACATACCCAAATTGGACAAATCAAGTTCCTCAGAGTTTTGAAGAAGGAGAAGGTCGTTCTTTTCATTCTCTTTCTCTCTCCTCCTCATCTCAAGGAACAAAGCAAGCTCTTCATCTCTTTCCTTCATCACCATCACCTTCTCTCTCTAGCAGCTTCTATGATCAACAAAATAAATAAAAATCAACACTTTGAACAACCCATTAAGCAAAAACAAAGAACCAATTACTAAAGTCACAATTTTTGAATCAAAAAACTAATTTTTCAATCATAAAAAATGACATGAAGCAAGATTGTTCAAAAGGGTATGTAGAAAAACACTAAAAAATGATCTAATTGCCTTCAATGAGTTGAAATGTGATGAAATATATAATGGGGTCAATGAAAAATTGTCTCTAATGAATTAAGAACTATGCTAGTGTTGGATAGAGATGTGAATAGAGTGGTGTTTTTTGTTCGATAAGTTTGAGGAAATGATGATTGATGAATTGGTTTGACAAGGTAGAAGCTGCAGTTTCATATGATATGTGAAACTTTGTCTTGTTGGCATTCAAATGTTTGAAACGGAAGACAAGAAACACATTAAAAAATAATAAAAGATTTATAGTACTAAGAAACAAGGTTTTTTTTTTAAACTAATGAAACAAGAGATTTGAATTCAATTCTTGCGGTTTATTTATTTGTTTTGCTGACACAATTTATGACTTTTCTTGAAATATTTTATTTTACTTTTAAAATTTGATTGTGAAGTTTGTCCACGTGTTTGAGCTTATTAACAATGTTGCCATTCTATAGAAAAAAATTAGTTGAATGGTAGAAATTTTTCTTGTGCAAATGGTTTTGAATGGTAGTTGTTCTGGACCGGCCAGAAGGTCAATCAGACATGACATGAGGATAAAAACGTCACCACTTCAAGGCGCGTTGTCTGAGGGCACACGACAACATCAATGCACATCACCGCACCATAGTGCACCCCCGTGCATCAGATACCGCATACGTGTTCTCTAACCGTCCCCTAATCACACGTCGTATATTCCGGAGGCAGATATTCTTGCGCACGCCTATATGACGGTGAGTTAGCTTCACCCTCAAGGTACGATTCACTTTACACACAATTTTCATGCACTCTTTCTCAGTATCACTACTGACTTGATCGTCGGAGTGCTACCGTGCCTGCAGGCACCTTTCGTCCCACCGCGAAGACTCATCGCCACCGTACCGGAGCACTTTCCGCCACTGTTGCCTCCATCAGTTCCTCACCAGACAGATCATTTGGCGCTAGTAGGAGGGGATCGTCCGCTAACCACCACGGTCTAACAATCCTCCACTGCAACCGTTTTATGTTATGCGCTCCTCCGTCGTAACCGTTTTCAGTTACACATTCCTCCACTGCAACGGTTGACAGTTACTGCTCCATCTACTAAAGAAATGGTTGGAACTCATAGACGAACCACCGCGGGTTGTTCCTCCACCGCACGAGAATCGAGTTCCACGATCCAAATCCTCCGAGATCGAATGATTCTGGTTCTTGAGCCCGTAAATCAAGAAGCAAACGCGAATGTAGATGCCCTCGACCCTACAATCAGCAATCTTCACCCTGCATCGGAGAACGTCACTCCACCTCCCCCGCGTACTGAGGACGTTCCCCTACCTCCTCTGCCGGAGACGAACGAACTTTTGTTAGATCTGATGAAATTGATGCATCTGCTCAAGCACGTCGAAGGAAATCGGGAGAAGGTTCCGACCGAAATTGCTACGCAGATCGAAGTAGCTCGGCAGATTCAACACTATGAAACGAATGATGAAGGAAAACCTCTCATCCCTGCAAATCGCTATGGAGGCGGCGGAAAACCTCTGGACGATTTGGATAGGGAAGGCTGCGGCAAGGAAGCGAATGATGAAGGACGCGTTTTCTTGGACGCATCTAAGGTAATGACTAAGAGAAAGGCAACTGTGCTAATGACGGCGGACGCCACAGCGCAAACCCAATGAAATCACTAGCGACGAGCAGATCAGCGGGGACCCCAATGAAATCTTTCCACTCGTCATCACCTCTAGGATCCTCGGCCGTAAAGTCGATAGGTGCTTGATAGATAAAGGCAGCCTCGTGGACATTTTATACCAAGACACCTTCGAGAAATTGGATTAAAGAAAGAGAATTTAAAATATTGTTATGGAACCGAGATGCAAGGTTTCGACGCGACAAACGTGCGCCCATTGGAGTACGTCAATCTGCATGTCACCTTCGACAAAGGAACATAAGAACGGACCGTAGAAACGTCCTTCCTGGTGGTACCTGGCACGTTTGCCTACAATTGCACATTAGGGTGTCCTACCTTAGCCGCGCTGGATGTCGTGGCCTCTACAGTACACCTGAAGATGAAGTATCATGGTATGGACGGAGAAGTGGTCACCATCAACGCGGATCTGGACGACGCCAATAAATGCCACAGGGCTTGCCAGAGACTCGAACCCGCCCCCATGCCGACGCACGTTTCCATCCAGAAGGGGACCGCGAGACAAAGTAAAGCTCCCTAATAGCCAAGTAACAGCTCAAAATACTCTTCGACATTTCAATGTGAAACTTGCGAGCAAATCCTTTGTAAATCCACTTTCATATTGCTAATGAGTAAATGTTTTTCTCTCCAAAAAGAGAACACGTTCATTTTTTTTCTTGTTTGGTTGACAGGGCCCAGCAATCCTATGTTGTCGAAGAAAGCGTCTTCAAAGGAGAACGGTTGGCGTGGCTTCTGCTTTTAAGCGGAACGAAATCCTAAACAACCGTGGCAGACCCGCATAAGGGCTAGCCACCCCATGGTAGAGTGTCTCGTACCCTAAACGCCCACCGAAATAGGGAACTAAACCTTGGCCGGTCATGTTCCCCCGGGCACCAAACAAAGTCAAGTGCAGGAATCCAGGCAGGAACCTGCGAGCAGAAACACAATATAGGCGCAGCATGAAACAAAATGCTAATCAAAGCGGCACCAAACAAACACTCCTGACGCGGCATGAAACGAGATACAAACGCGGAGGGAAGTGGAAACAAAGATAAAGTTGCACAAGACAAGCAAATAAAGAATAAACAAGAGGTAACGGGCGAACTGAATGTCCTTTTTCATAAAAAAATCAACTCGTTATAGGAGGTGACGTCGCACTGGAATTACATAATTAGAAACAAAAATAAAGAAAACCATTGAGGACCTCCTCCTAAGTCTTCGGGAGCTCGGTGCTCACTCTGATCTGGATGAACCTTTGAGCAGTCGATTTTGAGTGGAGGGTAGAAGAACTCCACCTGCGCTAGAGCATCCTGAAAAGTCTCTTCCATATCCCGAATCGCAAGATCCACTGCCTACTGGGCCTTCTGCTCGTTGGCTTCAGCCTTCCGCTCAGCGGCAAGCTTACCACTGAGAGCCTCTTTTAGGGCTTCAACCGCCTGGCCTTCCGGAACCTTGTTCACCTGACTCATGACCTCCTTGTCAGCAGAAAGGGCCTTATTGTCTTCCTCTTGGGACTTCAGTTCTTTTTCCAAGAAGGCTATCTTGGAATTAACCTCCTCGCACTGGGCCATCCAGGCTGACAGGTCGCCCTGAAGCCCCGATATTTTTCGAACGTCGTCTGAAACATCTTTATTCAGACGAGCGCGGTCTGCATTCAGATATATCACCTTCCTCTTAGCAGAAGACAGAGACTCCCAGAGCTCATCCCGACTAGCCTCGACCTCTTCGACCTTCTTGTCGGCCTTCTCGGTCCTAGTGTTGACCTCCTCAAGTTGTTTGTTAGCACCCTCGAGCTTCTTGTCGGACTCTGCGAGCCTTTGGTTGACCTCTTCAAGCCGTCCCTCCGCCTATTCCTTCACTTTCCTTAAAGTTTCCTTGTGGGCGCTCTCGAGATCACGCAGCTTTTTCCTGGCCTCCTCAAAAGGCACAGGGTGGGTTGTTGGCCCCTGTAATCACACCAAAATTGGAAGACCTTCACCAGAGCCCAAGAAAGATGGTGAAGCTGGGAGGGCGCCACCTTCAGATGATGGAGCACCCATAGTTCAAAATTTCTGAAAGTAATAGAAACACCAAGCTCCCGGTTTAAGATGTCATAAGTAGTAAAGCAACACCCTTTGAACTGGCTGCTCGCCCTCCTCTTCCCCCTTAGACCTTCGAGCTGCCACTTGTCGGGCATTCGTCTGGAACACCATGCAATCTCATCCAGCTTCTCATCCATCTGATAGTAGGTGACAGCATCTATAACGTCCTCATGAACCCAACTATAGTCCACCTCAAGGCAGGAGGATCCTTGATCCCTTTCCATCTGATCGGCGTCGTCTCTCCTAAAAAGATAGGTGAAACCATGAGTACGGGCTCTAGACATTCCTCCAACCACCAGATAATTTCTCTATGCGAAGGAGGGCACTCCAAGTATATGGTAATGGATTCCGTCATCTCACAGTACAAAGCATCCCCCTCAAAATCGGTTACCACAACGGGGTTTTCTAAGGCTATCAGGAAAAACTCAAAACCGACCCCTACCCTGAGATGTCGACGCACCCGAGCCTCGCCATCATAGCCGCTCAAGGAAAAACGACCGTTAGGTGAAGGGTCTACCAAATTCCCAGAACTCCCAAAGCAAGCACTCATCTTTCACCCTCAAACCCGAAAAAGGAAAACATGAAAACGTTGAAAACGAGCGAAGTACGAAAGGGAAGGGAAAAATATGAGAATACCTTTAGGGTTTGATGATTTTCTGAGAAGGAAGAATAGAAGGTCCGAAGAAACTCAGGATCCTAAAACTTTAGCCTAAGGAAAAAGGGATTTTTCACTCGAAGTAATCGAAGGAAATCGGGAAAGGAAGCGAGGCGAAAAGCAAAAGTATCCTGAAGAAGATTTTCAGGATATGTCGAAGTCGCAGAAGTGTAAAGAGTGGAAATGAGGAGTTTCCCTCCTTATATAGGCTCCCTAGCATTCAAATCAACGTCCCAGATCGAAGGAAACCAAAAGGTCTCGATCTGATGACTGAGAAGAAATCTCGAACAATGAAGTGCACTTAAGTGGCGCGCATGTGAAGCGCAATTCCAGGTACGCGTGCAGCCCACGAAGCTGACACGTGGAAAGCAAAACTGAAAAGCCATCGTGCCATAGATGTTTCAGTTCACGACTATTAATGCAACTACCCCCACTCACCTATCCAGGGCGCCATTCCCACTAACATAGGACGGCATCATAACCTCATTAAGAGCCTTAAGGGTGCTCGATATTCGAGAATGCCCCAACAGAACGCCTCGCATGATTAAGCCATTACGCCATAAATGCATCAACCGCTTGGGGAGGCAACTGTTCTGGACCAGCCAGAAGGCCAATTAGACAGTGACACGTGGATAAAAATGCTACTACTCCAAGGCACGTCGCCTAAGGACAAAAACCAACATCAATTCACATCACCGCACCATAGTGCACCCTCGTGCATCAGATATCGCACATGTGTCCTCTAACCATCCCCTAATCATACGCTGCATATTTCAGAGGCAGTTATTCTCGCGCACGCCTATATAAGGGTGAGTTAGCTTCACCCCCACGGTACGATTCACTTTACCCACACTTTTCACGCACTCTTTCTTAGTTCCACTACTGACTTGATCGTCGCAGTGCTAACGTGCCTGCAGGTACCTTTCGTCCCACCGCGAAGACTCATCGCCACCGTACCGGAGCTGTAACACCCATATATAGACTGCCTATGATCTTATAAAAGTGTTAAAATTTCGTACTGGATACATTAATTTACAATACAGAAAATTTAACTAATAAGGATACATAAACATAGAGTATCAATACATCTGCCTCCTAATACAAAACATCTTTGATGCGATACAACATAATACAACATCTGAATACATAATAACTAGAATCAACTTAAAACCAGCACGAT
Organism: Medicago ruthenica; assembly: GCA_018208015.1. Classification (NCBI taxonomy): domain Eukaryota; kingdom Viridiplantae; phylum Streptophyta; class Magnoliopsida; order Fabales; family Fabaceae; genus Medicago; species Medicago ruthenica. The sequence continues at coordinate 44,738,370 of CM031377.1, read as the reverse complement.
CAGTCCATAGCCTTCTCCTTACCCTTACTACGTGCTACCTGCGAACCTGCATCAGAAGGAATGAGATGAGACACAATGTCTCAGTGAGTTCCACCCAACCTACTATTGGCAACCTCGGGGAAACCTAGGGTCGCCATGCACTAACTGTTGGCAATCTCGGGGAAACCTATGATCGCCAAGCATTAAACTCTTTCCATATAGGGTTTATACCTGACTGTGCCTGCTATACTGTGTAGTCATGATAACTAGACTACAAACTGCTAACTTAGTGATCAAGGGGAAATCTAGGATCACTGTCTGATAACTGATACCTGATACCTGATAACTGATATCTACCTGATAATATTAAAGTATTTTCTTGATAATAAACTATTAGATGTTAGCGTGTAACAAACATTATTATCTGAGTTGATTTTACGGAATACCCTCGAGTGGAGTAACCCCGGAGTACATTCCCCTGATAACCGGTGAAAATTCCTATCTGAGGCTAGTCACCAGAGTCCTCTTGCCTGTGTGTGTGGTTATCCTCGCGGAAAGTTCCTGCCCGTTCCAGCTGTATCCGGAACCCCCTGTGGTCTCTACCTGACGAGAGCACAGAAGACACACAATTTATCCTGATAATTAATTAAATATTTATTCCTGATAATTATCCTGAACTGTTACGTGTACCCTCAGTGTCACTCTGAAGTGAACAGCTGAGGCACGTCCTGATGTACATATAAATGTACCTGTAACTAGGAAAAAAAACCTGGTACCTCTGACTACAGTACTCTCTAATCTGCTCTGCGACCGTAGCAGAACTCAGAGTTCTAGAAAACGTGTTTTAACTCAAAATCTTGGTACCCAATTGTCCAATGATCTTTAAAACATGTCAGGGACTCATTTTAATCTATAAAAGCATACTGGAATCAAGGATTAAACAGAAATTAGTCACATGTATCAAAAAGAGGGAAAACTATCCTTTTTCCTAAACCTTAGAAATTTTGTTGTAATACTCACTCAATTATGACCCAAAAGGAAAAGGCTACTCTAAGGAACTCACCTTATAGTTTGTTTTGGTCCTTGCCAAAATCTTGTCAAAACCCTAGCTTTGAATTCTTCCTTTTTACTTGATTTTCCTTAACTTTCTCTTGCTCCAAGTTTCCCAAAGTTAGCTTGCTTGTGATTCAAGAGATTTGGAAAGTAAAATTGATGGATTAAAGCATGGTGAGGGTGAGGGCCGAATTTCTAGAGAGAGAGGGAGAGGAAATCTGAATTCTAGAGAGAGAAAGAAGAGGAGAAAATGAAGAAAATTTCAATCTTCCCCTATATAAAGCCCTTCCATCTCGTAATTACAATTTTGCCCTTACTTGCTCGAAACTTATCTGATACTGATAAAAGTTACATCTAAGCGGGATATTACACTTTACCCCCCTTAAAGAAATTTCGTCCTCGAAATTTTAGAAATTACCTGAAAATAGATGAAGATAGCTCTTTTGCATCTCTGATTCGAGCTCCCATGTAGCTTCACCGTCGGGAGAACCTTTCCACACAACCTTGACAATTGGAATTTCTTTGTTTCTCAAGGACTTGACATCACGATCAACAATCTGTTCTGGTTCAGGCTGAATGTTAAATCTGATCTCAAGTCGATAGTATCCAACTCTATTGACTGAAAAGGATCAGGAATGAATTTCCTCAGCTGAGAGACATGGAAAACATCATGCAATCCTGACATAGCCGGTGCCGGACCGGCGCGTTTGAGTGTCTGAAATGGCCCAATAAATCTTGGACACAACTTCTTTATCCTGAAAACTCCACGTAAACCCAACTTAGGTGTAACCTTCAGGAATACGTGATCTCCCACTTCGAATTCTAAAGGTCTTCGTCTCTTATCTGCATAACTTTTCTGACGACTCTGTGCAGTCTTAATCTTATCCTGAATGGATTTAATCTTCAGAGTAGTCTCCTGAATAATCTCGGGTCCCAAAATACTCTTATCTCCGACCTCAACCCAACAAAGTGGTGTCCTAAACTTCCTGCCATACAATGCCTCATAAGGTGCCATCCCTATACTAGAATGGTAACTATTGTTGTAAGAAAATTCAATCAGAGGCAAGTGATCATTCCAACTTCCTTCATCTTCTAAGATACATGCACGTAGCATATCCTTCAACGTCTGAATACTTCTCTCGGATTGACCATATGTCTAAGGATGATGGGACGTACTCATCTTTAGCCTCGTTCCTAAGGCCCTCTGAAAAGCTTTCCAAAAATGAGAGGTAAAGATTGGGTCTCTTTCGGAGACAATGCTATTTGGAACACCACGAAGTTTCATAATCTCTGCAATAAACAACTCTGCATACTGAGAAGCCCTGAATGTAGTCTTAACCGGCAAGAAATGAGCAGACTTGGTTAACCGGTCCACAATTACCCAAATCGAGTCATGCCCTTGCTGAGTTCGAGGTAATCCACTCACAAAGTCCATAGTTATTTCTTCCCATTTCCACTGAGGAATTTCCAATGGTACAAGCATCCCTGCTGGCCTTTGGTGTTCAATCTTCACATGTTGACACACAATACATTGTGATACAAATTCTGCAATGTCGGTTTTCATACCGGGCCACCAATAATCTCTTTTCAAATCTTGGTACATTTTAGTGGCACCCGGATGGACCAAGTCATGAAGACAAGCTCTAACATGAAGACAAGCTCTGATGGAAGAACGAAGAAGTCAGCGATCAACGCTTTGATGATTATCTGACCAGTTTTGTCTTTTTCTGATAGAACGTCACTTTTTAAGCTATGTAGTATTTTTTTTGTCTCTGAAGTACTACACAATAGAATCATCCATTGAAGACAAAGATTTCAAATACGTTGATAGTTATTGATGCCCCGGAAAAAACTCTTCAACAACACCTTTATCCAATTCTCCTATAAAAGGACCTTGTGCATTTGAAGAATTAAGAGATTGCACACCTTTAAACTGTGCAAAAACTCTGTTCAAATTTCAAGCACCTCGAATCACTTGGAAACATTCATACAAACTTTCAGTCTTATAATTTCCTAAGTGTTTAGAAATCACTTTAAGCTTAACTTTATTTACCACTCTTTGAGTTAGAAGTATAAACACAAATCAAATTTATTTGTAAACTCTGATTGTAGAAGATCACAAGGAGAGCCAGAAAATATAGACTTTTGTGTCTAAGTAAGTAGTAATCTTGTGTGATTATAGTGAAAAATCTCTTGAAAGTGCATGGGGCTTGGACTAGCTTCAAATTGTGGGGTGAACGAGGATAACTCTCTGTGTTGCTCTCTTCTCAATTTATCTTTTCATTACTCTGCTTTGTTTCTAAACTTAGAAAAATATTTTTAGAAAAAGTCAACACAATTCAATCCCTCCTTCTTGTGTTTTTCTCACATTCAGTTGGTACTAGAGCGCCTGGTCTATCTGATTTAACACTTAATCGTGTAACACAAAGATCCTAAGAAAAACAATGAGAATTGTTCCTCCTCCTTAGTATAACGACACTTCTAACTCTACTTAAGAATCCAATTCTAAATCTGATTCTTATTTGTCTTGACAATTTTCCTAGTGGAAAAACAAATTGTACGTCATGTCATATCTATCGATGGAGCTGCTGTAAATAGAAATAGTCCAACAGAAGAGCAGAAAAAGCTTTAAAAGAAACATCATAAAGCTAAAAGTATTATGGTGAACACTCTTCCTTTCCTTGAATTTACCAATATTGTTAACAAATTTACTACTAATAGTATATTTGATTCCCTCTATGCCACTTATATATGAGGGAAATCAACAAGTGAAGGAAGTTAAGGCAAATTTTCTTGTCCAACAACATGAACTATTTAAAATGAAGGATGATGATGATATTGAGACTATGTTCTCAAGGATTCAAACTCTAGTTTCTGGTATGCATGTTTTGAAAAAGAGCTACACCACAGCAGATTATGTTAACAATATTCTGAGAAGTCTTCCTATCAAGTGGAGACCCAAGGCGAGTGTTATTCAATAAGCTAAAGACTTGGACAAATTGGGCTTGGAAACTCTGATCAGCTATCTAAAGAGTCATGAGTTAGAGCTATTAGAAGATGGTCATTCCAGAAAAAGCAAGTCCATAGCTCTAAAGTCAAAGGGTAAAATTAAGAAATGACACTCCATAAGATGAGACTGTAGAAGGTTCTGATGAAGATAATGTGTCATTTCTATCTAAGAGACTTCGACACTTGTATAAGAAGAAGTTTACCAGAAGAAACAATAATGCCAAAGTTTCCAACTCCAAAGATAAGAAGGATGAACCTAAGGTATGTTTCAATTGTAAGAAACTTGTTCACTTTATAGCTGAATGTACTGATCTTTTGAAGGATGAACCTAAGAAGGAATGGTTCAAGAAGGAAGCTTTCAAGAACAAGGTTAAGAAAAGTCTCGTGGCAACCAGGAAAAATCTGGATGTTGATTCTGATGAGGAAAATTAAACAAATCTTGCTCTGATGGCAAATACATCATCAAAATCTAACTCAGAACTTGAAGATGATGTTGAGGTATTTTCTGAACTTACTCATGAAGAGTTAACCACTGCCATTAAAGACCTGATAAGCAATTTTCAAAGTAAACCAAGAAGATTTAAGATTTTGAAAAAGCTATACATAATTCTTAATCCTTTACTGTTCAAATTAACTCTCATAAGCATGAAATTGCTCTTCAAGAGTTTTTCTCTAATTGCATTGATAGAAGCAAGATATCCTCAATGATTTTTGGTGTAAGTAGGAACAAACAAAGAGGCAATATGACAGAAGATGAGTCCAAACCAAAGACTCATACTTTGGATAAACCAAAGAGTGTAGTTTGTTCACAATGTATGAAGAGGCGACATGACAAAAGAACTTTTTCAATGTTGGAAACCTCTAAGCTTAAAACAATGATGAAGACTAAGTCATCCATAACTAACTCTAAATGACCCATGAAAATATGGGTACCTAAGTCTCAAATTATTTATGTTTCATATATGCTTCACACCAGAGTTAAAACACCGGTCATGGGCCAGTGGCTGCTCACGGCACATGATGGGAGAAAAACATATGTTCCAAACCTTAACTATGAAATAGGGAGGAAATGTGGGATTTAGAGGAAACCGGGTAGGGAAGATTGTTGGTATGGGTACTATTGATAGCTCTTCTTTTTCCTTTATTCATAATGTCTGGTTAGTTGATGGACTTCAACATAACTTGTTTAGCATAAGTTAATTATGTGAAAGTGGTTATGAGGTAGTGTTTGATAAGACCAACTGCAGAGTTGTCAATCCTTCTGAAGGATCCATATTCTTCAAATGCATGAGGAAATCCAATGTTTATAAGATAATTTTTTTTTATTTGGCTAAACAAGATGTTTTATGTCTCTTGTCAATGAATGATGAAAAATGGTTATGACACAGACGTTTAGAACATGTTATTTAGAGATTAATCTCTAAACTCAGCAAGTTAAAACTTTTCAAAGGCCTATCAGATTTCATGTATCATTTAGATACTTTATGTGGAGAATATCAAAAAGGGAAATTGTTAAAACCTCCTTTAAACCTAAAAACAGTGTCTCAACCTCTAGACCTTTGGAACTTCTTCGCATTGATTTGTTTGGGCCAGTCAGTACTACCTCTATTAGTGGGAAGAAATATGGATTAGTTATAGCGGATGATTACAATAGATGGACTTGGGTAAAATTCCTCAAGTCTAAAGACGAATCATATTTTGTGCTTAGTATATTCTGTGCCCAAGTACAAAATGGAAAGGATTTAAAAAAATTTAAAATCTGAAGTGATCTTGGTGAATTTGAAAATGAGTCATTTGAATTTGTTTATGAAAAACATGGAATTCTCCATGCTTTCTCTTGTCCTAGAATCCACATCAAAATCGGGTTGTAGAACGAAAGAACATATCTTTACAAAAATTGGCATGCACCATGATTCATGAAATTAATATGGGTAAGTACTTCTGGAGCATAAGTTGTAAACACATCATGTTATGTTCAAAATAGAATCTATATCAGACATATCTTGAACAAAATACCATATGAATTCTTCAAAGGAAGAAGACCCAAAATATCTTATTTTCACGAGTTTGAATGTACATGTTATATCTTAATAAACAAAGTTTATCTAAAGAAACTTGATGCCAAAGCTCAAAAATGTACCCTATTTGAATACTCTAAACACTCAAAGGCATACAGAGTGTATATTTCCGAAACTAATATAGTTGAAGAATCAATACACATCAAATTTGATGACAAGGAGCTTGACAATCAAATATCAGAGCTAGTGGGTAGTTTTGCAGATATTGAGATATGTGCAAAAACAGAAGCTTCTTCTGTACTAGTTGAATCCTCTGTTGCTTCAAAACTTGTAGCACCCTCTTATACCTCAGAATATGTTGCACATTTTTATGGTCAAGGTGCAAGCTCAAGTACTGTTGCACAATCTGAGAAAACTTTCAAGTACAAATCCTCACATCCAAAAGGTCTAACATTGGAAACAAGAATAGTCCTCTAAAGATAAGATCATCTTTCAGAAATGAAAACTCCATGTTAGGACCTCTATCAATGATCGAGTCAACATCAGTTGATGAAGTTCTATCAGATGATGGATGGATTGTTGCAATATAAGACGAGATAAATCAATTTCAAAGAAATGATGTATGAGCCTTAATGCATAAACCATCTAAGAAGATCACACCAATGGAACCAAATGGGTTTTCATAAACAAGCTGAATAAACAAGGAGAAGTGGTAAGAAATAATACTAAACTTGTAGGTCAAGGTTATAGTCAGCAAGAAGGTATTGATTTCACTGAAATTTTTGTTCATATAGGTATATCATAGGCTATAAGATTATTATTATCATATGTCGTAAGAATTAAGCATATAGTTTTTTCATTACTAATTATTATATTAATTAAGAATATTCTATTAAATGAATTTGACAAAAAGGGAATATTTTATTAAATGAAGATCATTTTATTATAAAAATTAATATACCCAATGACTTTCTTTTTGCTAAGGAATATTCAATGACTTTTTTAAAAGGTTGCATAATCTTAAACAATATTTAATGAGATAGAGGGACCTCTCTCTAGTACGTTTTAGCAAGTTTTATTTCGTTTCAACACAATGAATGCATTAAATTTCAAGATATAATTTATCTTTGTTTTCCAATAATACCATTAAATTAAAATGATTTGTTATTACAAGATTCTTTGTAGTAAAATATTATTTGTTTTGCTCAAAAAATTATTATTCATTATTCTTTGAAAAAAATCATATTCTTTATTTTCAAAATTAAAAATTTGTATAACAATTAATGATAATATAAAAACAATTTAGTACAAATATATGTATTATATGCAAAAAAAAACTTAAACTACTAAGATATGGTTTGGAAGGAGTGGTAAAACAACATCATATTTTTTTTCATATAAAAAAAATATAGTATTTCTTTCTTATAGAAAATGACAGTAAATAACAACATTTAATAGTATAACTAAGTACTGACATATATTTATTCATAAAAAAAAAGTATTACTGACATGCATTAATGTTTTTCAGTTCTAGAAGTTACAAAATTTAATAATGAAGTACTAGTAGTATTTCAAATTATTTCAAAATTGATATTTAACGTGTGTCAGATTAATTAGTTTAAGTGTCTTATTCCTTTTTGTGTGTGTTTTCTAGTTATTGGCAGAACCTTCCAAACCACAGTAAACTCGTGAACCTTTAATTTTATTTTAATTTTTTGTATAGCGGTGAACTGGGACATATATTGTACTACCGTTCTAAGATAAGATGCCACAGATTGAATGTATGATTATGTACCTAAGAAGTGCAAGAAAAAATCAATGAAACATTATGCATTGTCATGTTAGTAGTAGTATAAAAAAAGTCTCCATCACAATTAATTTTGGAGTTATATATTGCCATTTCTTCACTAGGCATGCATTAGACAATCGGTTGATGATGTATATGGCTATAAATGTGCTCACGGGTCATAAAACACGCTTATAAAAACATGTACCACTTCAAAGTTCAATCAAATGCACACAAGGTGAATAGTATATAGGTCCATATTTTTAGGTCCTTACACAAAAAAGAATATATAGCATTTCCATTTTTTGTGAAATGAGCTTTGTCAATGCAACAAGAACAAGAAAGTTGAATGGGAGAGTTCTCCAACTCCTACAATAAAAATAATAACAAAGTCAATCATATTGTTAGAATATGATAAAAACAGCCTTGTATACAATATGGCGTATAAAATGGACCATGACATTCCCTCCAATACATCACAACAACAACATGTATAGCACGAACCTATGATAAGACTAAACATTAATATAAACAAATGTTGCATCAATAATTAAATTTGTTTTTATTTAAACTTTGGGTAGGTTCTATTATGAAAAAACTCAATAAATTGATTTTAAAAAATTGATTATGAGTAATTGAGTTGAATAAATAGTAATTTATGTTTTTTTTATAAAAAGAAATCATTGATGTTAAAATGAGTTGAAAAAAAGGGAAAGCTAATCATCAATTATAGAAGCAAAAGTTCTAAATTCTAGCTTTAATTGAGAATCTCTATAGAATTGATTATGAACATATAGAATTCTATAAAATCAATTCTATATGGTTGGTTCCCCTTTTGAACGATGTAAAATTGATTATAAACATATAGAATTGATTTTGGTATGTTTACATAAGCTCAAGTAAAATTAATTTTGTCTTGAAGAATTGATTCTAATTTGAAGTTAAAAATTTGTAATTTTTAACCCTAAATGTGACTTTAACTTTCAAAATTATTTTTAACTTGCTTTTATGTGAATGTATTATTCAAATATAAACTACTTCATCCGCTCTTAAATACATGCCACACTTTACCATTTCATACATGTCAATACACAACTTTAATCTCCTCTAAAAAAATTGATCTTTAATTTATACTATATATAAAGAAAGGGAAATGGTAACAAGTGCCCTTGGACACTTGTTTAGAAATCCAAAAAAGAAACTTTTTCTTGAAAATTGTGTATTCAACACATTGAAACTTTAAAAATGAATATTTTCTACATAAGATTTACAAATAATTTCCTCTTTTGAATCCTTAGCAGGGCAGTTGTTAGCATAACCCATAAAGAAAATAGTCTGTTTTGGCTATTTTGGGCTGACTTTTTCTGTTTTCAAAATTACCATCAACTTTCAATACAAATAACACATATAACAAATAGATAAGAGTAAATTCAAATATTAAAATAAAAGTGTAACAAACACGATATGGGTATATATATGTCCATTTTTTTTCATTTATCCTTTAAAAAGTGTAACAAACTAGATGAGTATATTTATACTTACTTTTTCATTATCCCAATTATACCCTTAAACAACTTTTTCTATGATAGAGATTGTTTTTTGAAGGAGCTATAATAAATATTGTTGTTGGTGTCATTAAAAAATAAGAATTTAAATTATATATTTTTTATATTATTGGTGTCATTGAAATAGACAATCATGGTTAGTTTGATTTGTATAATTTGAAAACAAAAAATATTTATATTTTTACTTTTAATCAAAATTTCATAAAAAAACACCGTTCATAATTTTCAAACGTTAGCACAATAAAAAGAGCGGAAAGACGGGCACATGAGTGTCTGTCTTTTCGCTAGTATCTATAATAAAAAATGGGTCTTGCTACCTTGTACCCTAAGGACACAAGATAAGAAACTAAATGTAGAAATTTAATCTTGGAAGTTGTGCATTCATAACCTTAAAAACTTATATTTTTAATGCAATATTTATTTTTAAATTCTATTTTAAGATCCTTATCTTGTGCCCTTATAACATAAGTTAGCATTTTCCATAAAAAATTATAAAAAGTTTTATTTTAAAAATATTCATTGATAACCAATGGAATAACATGTTATATACTACTACTAAGTTTGTTTTTATATATTAGTAAAAATATATCGGAAATGTTAACAAATGCTCTTATGATATTTGATAAAAAGTTAAAAATAGAAATTTTATCTTAAAATTTATATATTCAACATATTGAAACATAAAAAAAAATATTTTACATAAAAATTATCAATTGTTTTTACTTTTAACACAGTTATTTATGAGAATAATGTAAATCGTCAAATTATATATATATATATATATATATATATATATATATAAGAATATAGAGTTTGCATTTAAGTCAATATAAGACATTATTAATCACTTGTATGAAAGTAAATCTTTCAAAATCAATCTTAGACATAATCACTTGATCGGAATGGCACAATTCAAAAGCTGTAATGGGTCAAAGTGTCAAACATGAAACATGGGAGTTAAGATTAGATTCCCTCGAGATGTAGGAAAGTACTATGATCCAATGGTTGTGATTTAAGAGGGAAGATGGAACCTCGTAAATCGTGCGGTTCAAAATTTGGATTGGAGGAACACGCTCCTCTCTGATTGTGCGGGTCCCCTTTAGTTATTCGAATGGTATTTATGATTGGTTCTGAACTGCTGCTCCATCAATGAATCACTGTCCCCACAACCTGCCAGGTTGCTCCACCCATCATTAACATTTTAGTCGCAAATATTCTATAAAAAAAATACTCCTTCAATCTTGAATGTTAAGAAAGTGGTCTTGAATGTTTGAAAAAAAACGCATTTATTAAAAAAGTAGATTGACTACATTTAAATTATGATAAAAAGTTATAGGCTAAAATGCACTTTTGGCCCCCCATCTTTTCAAAACTAGCGATTTTGGTCCCCTTACTTTGAAAATCGCACTATTAGCCCCCCATCTTTCAGCCCCTTTGCAAAATCGTGGCATTCCTTAATTTTGATCAAGTCAAAGCTGATGTGACACGTTTTTTACAATAAAAAAAAATGCCAACTATGAGTTTTTAATCTAATTGGATTTAAAATGATTAACATTATTTTTAAATTGCAAAAATTAAATTAAAATCAAAACAAATTACAAAAAATCTTCAATCCTCAATCTGTGATAACTTCGCTTCTCTCACAAAACAAAACCAACTCAAATGTTCTTCAATCGCTCAAAAAATCTTCAATCCTCAATCTGTGATAGCTTCTCTCACAAAACAATCCTCAATCCTCAAAAAAAATTAGCCAACTATGATTTTCTCTCACAACATCGCTTTAAAGATTACTCGTCTTTGATAGAGAAGAAGAGGTGTGAAGTGTGCTTCTGCGATGGAGAGCTGCAAACAACTGGTGTAGTAAGAACATCCAAAACAACAACAATCAGATCCATAAAGTGTTCTTGTCAATTTTCTTCAATTTTCGTTTGGTTTTGCGAGTTGTTGACGAATCTTGAAGAAGATGCATACCTAAATCTCGATTTGTTCACGCGTTCTTGATCTAATTTAAAGGAAATCTTGCGAAAGTCAGTTTGACAGAGAATCGAAGTGGAGCGTTCGTGTTTTGGTGTATGATTCATGTGACGGAAAATCTCAATATGTTTAGGTTTAATTATTCTAATGAGTTTATATGTTGAAGATTGTTCAGATTTGATTGTTCGGATTGAGGAGTTTCTGAAATTGTTTTTAATAAGCATGTATGTGATGAAGATTGAGGATTGACGAGAAAGGAAGAAGAAGAAGGAATAAGAAGATTGGAATTGTTTCTGGAATTGAAAGAAAGGAAGAAGAATATTGGAATTATATTGTTTCTGGAAATTTTTTTCTTTTTTCAATTTATGTATTGTAATTTAAAAATAATGTTAATCATTTTAAATCCAATTAGATTAAAAACTCATAGTTGGCATTTTTTTTATTGTAAAAAACGTGCCACATCAGCTTTGACTTGATCAAAATCAGGGAGGGCCACGGTTTTGCAAATGGGCTGAAAGATGGGGGGCTAATAGTGCGATTTTCAAAGTAAGGGGACCAAAATCGCTAGTTTTGGAAAGATGGGGGGGCAAAAGTGCATTTTAGCCAAAGTTATATCTTTTCAATTTTGCCATTGTGTTAGAAATAAATGTAACTTTTAAACTCAACATGGAAATGTGAAACAAATTATATATAGTGACATTTAATGAGGGTAAAATTGGAATAGTGACATTTAATAGGTTGATTTTACTATACTTTTGCTTACCATTTGGTGTGATCAAGAGAGGATCTGAATCTTTATTCTTTTAATTTTTTTATTTGTTTTTAACTTAATTAGATTTTTATTAATTCAATTAATAATAAATGACACGGAAAAGCCTAGTAATGACATGGAAAGTGAATTAGCCAACACATACTGACATGTCATCCGCACATCATTAATGACAGTGACAAATCATCAAAATTGATGAGGGATTAAAAAAAATCTAAAAAATATAAAATATGGGGACTAAAATAGTGATTTTAGAAATAGGGAATCAAAAGTGCATTTAAGTCTAAAATTTAAAAAGAAACTAATGTTGAAAGGTCGCATATTTATATGGACTTCAATCATATTTAACCATATAAATATTGGTTCATTGCACTAGTTTACTCTCATTAAATTTCCTGTCTAAATTAATTTCGTTCTAAATAGCTAGAAAGGTATGGAGGGACACACAATGTAGGTCGGGTTTATTATGGATCAAAGTGAATGTAACCTTGCAATGACAAACTTGTGCAATGTGAACATTTTGTTGTTCATTACAACGCCCAACACCTCCGGGGGGAGAGACGATCAATCAATAGGTAGAGTGTTAGACAAGACAATGTTACCATCTTCTATATTTGTGTCAAAAGAGTGTTGGATAATGTTAAGATTAAGATCATTAGGTCATGGAGAATGACAAACTTCAAAGAATCATATCACAACGATTAAATCGATATGATTTATGAGTGAGAGAATTGGTATCAATTTCTATTCATTTATGAATGCTACATGATTTTACATTATTTGTTTATGCTTATATGATTTTTCTTTTTTAGAGGTCTCTTATATGATTTTTATTTTAGGGGGAAAAATTCAATGTATTTTGTAGAACAACAATGTTTAAAAAAATTGAATATATGTTTTTTTGAAGAAGCTAAACAAATTTTATTAAAAAACAAACACAAGCTCCTCTAGCACAAGGTGTACTAAAGGGAGCTAAAGTATCCACAAATTACAATGAAACAATCCACAAGCTACAACAAAGTAGCCAAGAAAAACAACATTATGTTACAACCTGAAGACAGAATAAAGGATTTAACCTCCAAACCGAATACTCAAAATCAAAAACAGCATAAAAAGATTTTAACCACCAAAATGCTTGGAGTTTAACCTTTTCCAACAAAGATAGAAGTTGTGCCGATTTGTTATGAAAATGCCTCAAATTGCGGTCCTTCCAGATAGTAGAAAGAGCTTAAATCCAAATAATATTAAAAGCCAGACGAGACTTGTTAGAAAAAATCCCAAGACCTCCAAACTAAAGAAAATGCTCAAATAAAGATCCTTGAAGAGTCGTTGAGATGCCTAACCATCGGGATATTAAAAGCCAAAGGCGACCATAAAAAACACACGAAAACAACAAATGATCCTGATCCTCAACGAATCCGCAAGAGGTCGAACAAAAAGAATCATTATAATCCAAGATATTCCTCCTAAACAGATTCATCTTAGTTGCTAATCTATTCAGGAACAAACGCCAAACAAAAATATTGACCTTAAGCAGAATTTGCTTAAGCCATAGAACATGATTACAACGGTCATCAATTGCCACATCCGAAGTAGTCAAATGATTATAAGCACTTTTGACCGTGTACTTATGGGAAGAATGAAGCTTCCAGATCCACCTGTCAGACACATCAATCTGCAAAACCATAAGTGAAAGTTGTTCCGCACATTCTCTCACCAACCCCTATGTTGATTAGGAAAATATGCTACGGGGTATAAAAAAAATATCTCAATTGTTGTGAACAACTATAAATTTAAGTCAACTTATCATGAATATAGACTAAATTTTTTAGAGAAATATGTTTCACCTTTTTGTCTAAGTTTTTTCTTCCTTCTTCTTTATTTACGGGAAATGGGATGGTTTTGGGTCATTTTTACCATGAATCACTCTTCGCTTCTCTTTTTCATCTTTTAATTTAATTAAGTGGTTTCTACCGAGATTACATTTTTCTTTTTCTTTCTTGTTTTTTTCTTCTTCTTGATTTTGTGATCTCAGCATGGCGATGTTTTGTTCATCGTCTCGGTGGAGTGTTGTTTGATTTATGTCTTGTTGCGGTGTTCTTTGGCTCATACTGACATATTAGCTTCAATCAGTTACATACTCAATCAATGACTAGATCTTCCCAGAACCAAAGACATGAATATTTTGATCACTTTAATTTACTCACATTATTCCTAGGCATTTTGCCGTTTCATGCTATTATATTTGAGATTGTGAATTTGTTCGTATATTCACCATTTTTTATTTTAACGATGTTGATTTTGCGTTTGTTTTTTATATGATCTATCAATTTAAATGAATGAATATTATTTTTTAGTAAAAAATAAGATTATATCTCATAGACTCTTACTAAAATATTATGTCAAAACGGATGGAGTGCAGTAAATGCTTGATAACCTTTTTCTTTTATGTTGACAAAGTCAATTTTACATCTTAGTTTGATTTTATTCCTTTACAAAAATTGAAGAAAGCTAGGGGACAAAGTCAATAACAACAAATGGGTCTAATATAAAGGAATAAAATGACACAAATCAAATCACAAAATTGACAAATTATGGGTCATTTCTTTCACTTTCGTGACATGCTCCTAGAATGGTCTCCATTGTTTTTTTATGATGCCTTCATTTTTCTTTGGTCTTCAAAATTATTACATATGCATATTTGTCAAAGGTTAACACTTACTTTTGTTATTATTATTAATTATTAAATAATAATGTGACCGTTGAATTCAAAGGTTCACATGCATAAAGGGAAATATTAACCACAATCCAAGCTCATATGGGTGCATGAAATGTAGGAAAAACTTTGATTATAATTTGTGATAGAAATTTATGGCTCAAGCTTAAAGAAGTTTTACGATTCAACTATAAAAACACCATATGCTGTATGGAAATAAATGTTGGGTTGTATATAGCTAGCGTATATGTATGGTGAATACTTTTTTTTTTTAAAGAGAGTATGGTGAATACTATAGAGATGACAATATTACATTATATAAATGAATTGTCAACAAGTAAAAAAAATAGGATTAAGAATGAATTCATTAAAGAGAAAAATGTAGAGTTAGTTTAGTCAAATAGTTCTCAGAAAAAGGAAAACGAAAGAAGTTATAGTTGTACTCACTCCGGAATGATATATAAACAAAAGTAGTAGCTTTTTTTTACAAGAACAAAAGTAATAGTTAAAAGTCAATGCATGTTGTTAAAAATTAAATCCACTTACATCAACCTTTTATATATTTTTGTTTATATTTCATTCCGGATGATTGTTTATATTAAATCCACTTACATCAACTGAAATTGAATGATGTAGATGTACAAGAATGAGGGTTATTTTTTTAGAGAAAAATGAGAATATTATGACGTCATTTTATTCGTATAGCTGCCAATCCCACGTAAAAAAATTCCTATCTTCCCTTGCCGTTGAAGACAAACATATGCAGATTCATCAAATATGCGAGTTAGAACCCAATTGTTTTTTTGTGGTGTCACGAAACAAACCTTTCTGGCCTTTTCCCTTTTTCCTCCAAAGAATTTAATGTGGACAATGACCATTTTAGCAACGATGGCAACATCTCCTCATATCATGGTATCACCTGAACACATATTTAGTTGAACCTGGATTTCCTATCACCACTCACTGCATGCATTTATGCAGTCAGAGAATACATGACCGGCCGATCGAGATCGAACGGCCCAGATCTCGATCAAAGAACAATCCCGAATCTCCTAATTGTGTGAATGTTTTAGTTAAAGACTGCAGAGATTCCATGAAATAACTTGCTAGAATTAGTGAGCATGCCACATCTATGCCAATAGAGGTTGCTTTTGTATGATATTATTAATAAGTGTAGTATATTTGAATTATTTTATGGATTTAATTTATTTATAATGTAAAACTTATTTACATATGAATGAAATAACATATCACAATCTAAATATTTGTGAATATGTCTTAGAAACTAATATGACCAGTGACATTATTATAATTTGATGAGATGTATGACCATAAAAGTTTTGCATCGTCAGTGCATAGCAAGTAATCTCAATTTATTTTCCTATCTAAAATAATTTTCATTAAATTCATTCAGATTTTTATCAGGAAAAAACCCTCAAAGCTACCAAATATGCACTATATTAATCAATGACTAAACTTTGATTTGAGACAAACACATATACCACTACGACAACCAAATCTATAACCAAAACTTTGGGTTTTGTTGCTTAAAAGGGACAGTATTTTATCTTTCATTATACTTATAGAATTGTGTGATTATATCTTCGGGTTAGGGAGGTTGGTGTAGTTATAGGTTTGTAGGATGTTTTGATGATGTCTAGGTAGTGTTATTGATGTTGTTTTATCATTTGTAGTCGGTATCTCGTTAAAGCACCTAGCAACTGTGTATATTTAATTCCTATGATTCCTAGAAGTCTAGCTTGCCTTGTGTTTGAAGTAAACCTCTTGCTTTTGGTCAAATTATGTTTTTCTGGTACTTGATTCGATTCAAATTCATTTGAATCGTATCATGGAACCTTTTTGCCATTTTTCAAAACCACCTGATTCGAATCATGAAACCTTGAATCGTATCACCATGAATCGTATCACCTTTTCTTTTGAATCGTATCATGGAAACTCTTTGACATGTGTTTTGGGCTTAGTAATTCGAATCACATGTTGTGTGAATCGTAGCAATCCTCTTTCTGGGCAGGTTGATTCGAATTAAAATAGGTGTGATTCGTATCAATATTCATACATGTTCTTGGTTGTCTTTTTGTTGTCTAATTCGAATCACACATTAAGTGAATCGAATCAGCACGTTGTTTTTGACCAAAATATTGCACTTGTCACCTTTTTCTATATATACTCATATCATCCAAACCCTCAAAACTATTGAATCATTTGCATCTATTCTCTCTAGAGTCTTCATACCTCATTATTCATGTGTTCTTGAGATTAAACACTTTTTCTAAGAATCATTGTGTTTCATTGAGTCGTAGATTGCTAGAGTGCTATAGGGATTGTAAGTTGATTGCTTTCAAGGATATTGGTTGGGAATCAAGGATCCAAAGTGAATTGAATAATATCATTCCACCTCCAAGGGTATTGGGGGTTCTTTCTAACGGTTCTTGTGTTCAAGGGGATCCATTCACCGGAAGGATATTGGTTCGGGTGTTTGAGGATTTGAAAACATCGAGAAGCACCAATTTCAAAGGGTATTTGAAGATTGTGGTAGAGGTTGCATAAGGATTGAAAAGTTAGGGTAGTTTGAAGGAATTTTTGTAACCTTTTGTATTCAACATCCATAATCATAGTGGAGGTCTTGGTGGAGACGTTTTCCACCAAGAAGAGTAGATGTACCCCGAAACGAGGACGAAAGGGGGAACTACTTTAAAAATTCCGGTGTTTTCTCTCTTTCCCTTACTCCTTTAATTTGTTTGAATTCATATATAAACTGTGATAATTGAATATTAAGTGAGTTGAATGTGATTGAATTCTTTCCTTCAAGTTTTGGTTTATTAACATTAGATTGTATTGAGATTTATTATAATTGAATCGCTCAATTCAGTTTGTAAATCTTTGTGTGCGTAGTCTTAATACTTTTGTTATTATCTTACGCTTCAAGCAAATTCCGATAGTCAATCGTTTTTCAATCGCTTTCGCTACGCTTTCGTCGGTTTTTCTAAAACATTTTTAAAAGCGTTATTCACCCCCCTCTAGCGAATACCTTGTTGCCATATAGACCAACAGTTAGAAGATATAATTAGCTACAAACCTATCTAAAGTATTGATACCACAAGCTTAATATCTAATATTGCTGACGTGGCTTATGGAATGAAGTGTAGATTTTTAAGTGTGACAAGAAAAAAGATGCAGAATTATGCAGGTGAGTAAGGTGTGGCTTAAGATATGACAGATGCAAAAACAAATGCTGATTCCCAATTGAAGTAGCTAACACTAGCAGTTTTCAAAATTCTATCTGAGTGGTCTTGCAAATATACCAGTCCCAAAATAGCAGATTTTAACTACATGATGAAGCATAAAGAATGTACAATTCAAAATGAAATGATCCTGAAGTAAGAAAATCAAGCATCTTCACTCTTCAGCATCTTCTTGATCAGCCGAGTAGAGGATTCCATCAGGCCCCATCACCTTATACCTACACAATTTAAAGCACATAATCTAATCAAAATGTGGAATAATGAATGATTCCTTCTCCTATCCACATTGTCACCCACCAGTGTTGTTAAGTAGAGGCTATAGGAGTACTATAGCATAACAGAATATGAACAGATCATTATTGTTCCACGATACACTAATTAGTACAAAATGTTGTCAAATAGCGGCTGTAGCGGCGCTATACTCTGCTATGTCGAGGAATTATGTTTCGCGATCAGTGATTGACAACACTGCATACCCACGTTAATAACTTGAGAGACAAAAAGCTAAATTAAAAGCTACCGATTAGGCCTAAACATTGTTAATTAACTGATTACCTTTCAAGGATAAACTTTCCTTCTTTGTACTTTTGACTCTTCTCATAAGCAGCCTCCTAAAAACAAAATAAAATATATAAATACAGGTAAACGAATAAATCTCAAATCATGAGATTCAAGAACTGGTCCTTACATATTTCCACCCAACAATGGACCCACATGTAACACAGAATATGTCGACGACAGTGTGCATTCCTGTCATCATCATCCGTTCTTCTTTCTCTCCGATGGTGACATTCACACTGTCATAACATGGATTATGATGTTATTTGCAGGACTCATCTTACACAACCAAGTCTAAAGGTGGGATAGAGTTTCTAATGCCATCCAATAGTAGCAATTGCACGATTGGTGCGTAAACATACCGCAAACATATCAGTATTATTTTTTAATAGAATAAGTATTAACTTTCATTTCAGTGCTATAAGAGGAGGGAAAATACATTATATTTTAGATGTAATCCTGATAACAAGTAACATACTAGCATGGTTATATATTTGGCACAAGTTTTTTGCTCTGATATTCTAATCTAAATATTTAACACAATGGTGTTTGCAGTTCTACAATGGCACCTACTAATGTTTATGTTAATTTGGCAGTGAGAAAGTCAAATAACACTTACACTTTGTCAAAAAGATAAGCCTTTCCATACCTGCAATGGAAAGACTAAGAGAAAACGAGGGTTAGATTGTCAGCAGGTTCTGATTTTTAACGTACGCGTGTAGTTTGCAAATGCCGTAATCAATTCAGAGAACTTTTACTTTTTAACCAAAAAAGTTTCAAATCAGGACATCCAATTCCAATTCATATTCAGAGAACCACTGAAGAGACTGTAGTCCAAGAAATTCTCGATTAATGAATTTTGAATACACTGACAGAGACAGAAACCAGGGTTTGAAACAAGTTCTGGTGGGAATAGGGCCATTCGAATATGGATGAAAAGTCAAATTAGGAAAAAAGACCAAAGGTCGATAACTAACAAGTGTTTTAATATAGTCTATTTGAAAAAATCTTTCAAACATGACATCTTAAATTTTGTACATTTTGGTTTCTGATTCTTATCTTTATCGACATGCCCTGTTTGCACAAATTACAAACTTCCTCAGGAAGAAGTAAACCGATATCATTATTGAATGAACAAAATCATCTGCGGAAGGAAACTTCTTTCTTAGAAACACCATCATTCGATCTGAACAAAAATAACACTATAATGACATTGTTGCAATTATGAACTAGTGCACTCGCAAATGACAAAACTTGAAGCGACACTTTATTACTCCAATGACAATATAATTAATCAAACAGATGATCCTTCTACATCTGAAGATTTACATGATGACAGAATAAATTATCAACCCAGCACAATAAGAAACAAGGGTGGATACCAACAAGGAAAAATTCCAAATACAAGAACATGACGTTGCCATATACATAAACACTAAAGAATCAAATAAATAAGTACTATTGAAAGCTATAAGTAAAACATCGACAAGTATATGGAATTTCGGACTATATCCAAATAGACGCAAGAGCTACAATAAATGAATGAACTCACGAGCCAAGATAGAATAGGATTGAAAGCATTATCGATTTAGTTAGCGAAGCACCTATTAAGGAAAAGATGGTAAAGACTCGCTGTAAGTGGTTTGGAGTTTGGACACACACGGAGAAGACAAATAGAAATACTAATAAGGAGGAAAAATTAGATAGAGGAAACCAAACCATTAAGAAGGATTTGAATGTAAGTGTTCTGTTTCTAGGCATGATTAATGATAGAACTTCATGACATTATTTGATCCATACAATTGACTCCATTTAGTGAGAAAAGACTATAATCATTAGAGATGAAAGACTATGCACCGTCATTGCAAAGTTATTTTATACTGACAACCAATCAGAGCTTGCCAACACTTCAAAAAAAAAAAACTAAAAGGTAGTTATGCAATTGTTCGTTGTGTTGGAAAATATTGGTTGGTTGTCAGTGTAAAATAACTTTACCGTGCATGTCCTTCGATCTCTAATTGTTATGAGTTTAATGTGCATATATTGTCGGTGTAAATCAGTTTTACACCGACATCCATTGAACCTTCTCTTTTCCCTTATCATGCCATTACTTTTAAAATGCAATACAAAAGCGTGGTGGTGTGGTAAAACAGTGGATTCTCATTCATTTTTCGTTTGATGTCAGTGTAAAACTAGTTTAAAACACAAAAATAGTGCATATCCTTATCCAATTGTTATATTATTTGATTAGAGATTTCATTTAAAGTGTTAATATTGGAAATGTTTCACACACAAACAACTCCTCAATAGAAATATGACACTACTCCATAAACCCGACATGACCCATTTTTCTATTCACTCAGTACATCTCTCTTACCATGATCAACAGGTAACAGACATCACAAAAGAGAACTTATATACATTAAATAATCATCCAGAAAAACCATAATTAATATCAAATTCATCAAGTTTGAGAGAATGAAAAATAAAAACCTTAGAAATGATATCACCAACAAGGGCAAAATGTGTCTGGCAATGCTTGCAGCTATAGAAGTTTCCTTCAAGATTGATCAAGAAAAGTCTTCCCATTTCTCCTTTTACACCAATCTATCAACTTCAAACCACAAAGAAAACAGTTAACATAAACTCTCTTCAGAAAACCACCCAACAAGAATAAAAAATAAAAATAAAAAAATCACCAACCCAGAAATGTTAATGAGAAAACGAAGAGAACCCAGATAGTATAATCCTCAAATAATCAATTTGGTAAAGTAAAAATACGATCTTGAAAACATGCAATGTAACGGAAATGCCAAGAAAATAAGGGGAAATGAAGAATAATGATAATGTGAAAATGAATGAGAAAAAGGGTTTGATGGAGTTGGTTACCGAGAGAGTGAAATTTGGAGTTTGTTGAATTTGCAAATGTTAAGGGAAGTACACTTTGGCTGTGGGAATCATGACACTTTGGGAGTTTCTTTCTATTGCATATAACACTACACATGTCCTTGTGCCCCAAGACACCCACTAATAAGGACCATTCTATATTTGGGGCAAAGCTCCTCTAAAGGAGTGAATACTTCAAAAAAAAAAAATAATTATATGAAAAATGAACCTTGGTAATTCCGAGTATAGTGTAAGAAAGAATTGTTTGACTTAAGAATATAATTTGGGTTTTCTTGAATAATTCATCATTTGATAGAGTTCATGAACCGTTTTAGCTCAATTGTTTGGTTGAAAAATGAGTAATTTAGTTTGGAGAGTAAGATGTATCAAGTGAGAGGACTTTTTATACATATACTACTCACACCCCAAATAATCCAAGTTACACTCCAAAATTGCCAATATACCCTTGATTAAAATAAAAGTTTCAATTTAATTCAAAACTCTTTCAGTGTCTCGCACTCTCGCTCAATCTCAAAACCCAGAAACAGTTCACGTATTCATCCTCAAACCCTGTCAAACCCAGAAAGAAGCACGCACACGCCTAGACCTTTAATGTGAGAGATGAGAGGAGTAAATGGTAACCCTTTGTATGTCGGTGATTAAGCTTGACCTTTAATGACTATGAGTATGTGGTGTCTATTTGCATTCTTAAATCAATCTCACTTATTTAGGGATGGCAAATGGACAAAGTCCAATGGACACCCGCAAAAAAATACTCACGATGGACGGGTAAATACCTGCTTTGTTGGGTTTGGGCATGGACTTAGGTACTTATCCGTAAATTTGAACGGGTATGGGCGTGGATACTGGCATTCTGGTGTCTAGCCCTCCCTAAACCTGCACATTATATATACTATAACTATAATTTTATGTAATACTAAAATTAGTTAATTAATCCTAAGTCTTTGATATTTATTGTAATATGTACTGGTTTTTTAAAATTTTAGATCATTTTTATTTAACTAAATACTACGATTTGTAATATTGTATAAGTTGATTTAAGAGATTTTAGATCATATTTTAAAGGAGTTGTGATATTTTTTATTATTTATTGTCTTTTTGTTGTTAAAGTGCGTGAATACAGGCGCTTAGGTGCCCATAGAATACGGAGACGGACATCAAACTTGCTACCTACAAAGGTATGGACTCAGGTACTTTATAAATGTGATATGGGGATGAAGACTATAGTGCCCTGCTCAAAGGACACCCGTTCTTCCTCTTTGTTCTTGATGTCAAACCTCATCAATCTTCCTCGACACTATTCTTGTTTTCAAAGATCATTGATATCATCTCTTTATTCTTCGTTGCCTTCTATTCTAGCACACTTTTCTTAAAAAAAAATAATTGAAACTCCTAATATTCTGAACGGTTAACATCTTGAAACCAGTAGATTAAATTTCCCAAAATTGAAACAATTATAAAACTGACCACGGTTAAAATTGATTATTATAATATCATGAAATGAAATCCAAATTGCTTCTTTGATTCTGTAAAAAAAAAAAAAATCTTGCTTGCCTTCCTTTTTGATTCAAATCGATCAACCCTTGTTACTTCTTTGAATATTTTTTTTAAACTTAACCCTTATTCTTCAGTTTAAATATCGAACAAGTAACCATGAAAATATATATATATATACATACTAGTTGTAATTTGTTGCCCGAGATTAGGGGTAAAAATGAGTTAGACCAGACAGGCTTTGTAAGATATAAGTCTAGTGTATTTCAAAAATTAAAGGTCTGAGTTTGGCCAATTACCCGTCATAGTCTAATTCTTAAGGTCTATCTTGGCCTTTTTAAAGTTTTGATGAAGTCTGAAAACCTATTTAAAAGATTATTTTACACCAAAGTCTAACAATATCTATAAGCCTTTTTAAATTTGTTTAATTTAATTAATCTACCTTGTAAAAAATAAAAATAAAATATTAATTAATAACCTCTCAAAAAATTACGAAATTAATTTATTCAAAAAAGAAAAGAAATTATGAAATTAATAAGAAATTACAATATATGATGATTCCAACGGATTATGAATATGTGGTTTGAAGAACAAATTAAGATTATGAAGTTCTTTAGTTTGGGTAATTAAAATATTTTGATAATTAAAATATTTTATAAAGTAAGTAGTATTGAATTAAATAAATTAATAATGACATGTATATTTAAATTATTCAACTAAGCAATGACATATCATTAATGACAAAGTCACATCATCAAAGTTGACTTTAAAGTGGGGCGGAGAACCAAAACTCAACAAAAATTAAAATTGAAGGACTAAAAAGTTTGTTTTTAAAATAGGGGGATCAAAACTTTATTTTTTTAAATAGGGGGATCAAAATTGTATTTAAGCCTTTTTTTAGAGTAAATTACACTCTCCTCCTTTAAGAGAAACTTGAATTACACTATTCTCTCCTCTTATGTTATAATATACTCCCTCCGTCCCAAATTATAAGCAAAAAAATCATTTCGCACTTATTAAGAAAACTAAAACATAGTAATTTGTAGTATAGTTTCTTGTGTTATCCTTGGTATAAGTTTCATAGAAAGATATAAAAACAATTTTCATTTGTTATTAGTTATAGAGAAAATGAAAGGGAGAGCAAAATGAATGCAATTTTCATTTAATTTCTCTTTGGAAAATATGATTTTTTGAAATAAGATAATTAAATATGATAAAAATTGGTCTTTTTGGCTTATAATTTGGGACAAAGAAAATGAGTTTTTTTACTTATAATTTGGCACGGATGGAGTATACTCTCCTCCTCTAGAAGATGTTTGGTTCCCTCCCCTAAGAATTATTTATGCACTACACTTTAATCCATTTTAACATAAATATTATTTTTATCATATCTACAAATTTTGATCCACCTTTCAAGAAAACATTTTTTTTTAAACTTCAATGTCAATGATAAATAAATTTTATTGTTTATTATTAACTTAATGACAAATTTTGATCCACCTTTCAAGAAAACATATTTTTTTTAAACTTCAATGTAAGTGATAAATAAATTTTATTGTTTACCCTCCTCAGTCCTATATATAAGAAAATTTTCAAAAAACTTTTTTGTCATATTTATAAGAAAATGTCACAATTTTTAAGGTTGAGTTATTGTTTAAAAGACTTTTCTACCCCTAATTTAATGTTTGTCTTTTTAATATTTGTGAATGTATTTAATGTTTCACAATTTTTTATGAGAGTATAGTTGTAAAAATATTAAAAAAGTTATATTAATTAATGATTGTATTGATTTTTGATGTTTTTTTGTTTTTCTTCTTGTATAATAAGGACTGGAGGGAGTATTATTAACTTAATGATTTAGAATACAAAATACATCACTTAATACCCATGTTTTATTGGTTTTAGTAATCTATCTACTAACAATATATGAAAATTGAAGTCCAACAAATTTTCTTAATTGTCCTTCTTTAAACTCTTGATCAGTGGTCCATCCATGTGTAGTTGCTGCAGAGCCGCATATGAAAGCACATTTCATCTATTTTTTGAATGCATCTTGTCTACCAATCTGTGGAGATGGCTGGCATCAATTCTCAACATGCATATTTAGTTTACATATTTGGATGACATATGGCTTTTATGCGACAAAGGCTGGTCACCCCAAGATAAGGTAGCCATTCAAGCTGTGATCATTAATATTATTAATGTCATATGGTATGTTAGAAATCAAGCAAGGTTTCAGGATAGATACATTCAACGGAGATCAGTTGTTAACTTAATTATTTCAAATACATCTTTGTCTGCTAATAAATCTAAGAAAGTCTCCTACAACTCAATACATGAATTCAGTTTCATGAAAGCTCTTGGTATAAATCTGCATCCTCCGAAAGCACCTAATATCATTGAAGTGATATGGCAACTCCTCCCACAAATTGTATAAAATGCAACAGTGACGGTGCGGCAGCAGGCACTCCATCAACAGCTGCATGTGGGGAAATTTTCAGCAATGTGGAGGCTATATGCATTGGTTGCTTTGCTCAAAACATAGGCAATGGATCGTGTCTTTATGCGGAACTGTCGGGAGCAATGAAAGCAATTGAGATTGCATCTCATAGAAGCTGGAATAATCTATGGATAGAAACAGAATCCATGTTGGTGCTTCTAGCATTCAAATCGGCAGCCTTAGTCCCCTGGTCAGTCAAAAACAGATGGAACAATTGTATTGCGAAAACAAAGAGTATGAATTTTTTGGTGTCACATATATATAGAAAGGGGAATAGTTGTGCTGATAAACTTGCTAACCTAGGTCTATCCATCCCCTCTACTGTTTGGTTTGATGATTTTCACAGTGAGTTTATGGAAAATTACATTAGAAATATGTTGGAGCTCCCTAGCTACAGATTTGTAAATACTTGAAGGGTTTTGACCTAGTCCCCCCTTCCTTTTTGTTTGCTTTCTATTTTAATTATATATAGGTGGTGCACTTTGCATCATCACTTATAAAAAAAACTCATCATCAACTTAATTTTATGTGTTTAATGGTCATTTTCCAAAAATTTAAAACTAATTCTTTTATATAATTAAGAATAAAAAACACAAACCTTTCTTATTCGGTTTTGACAGTAACTAATCCCTATTTAAAATTAAAAAAAAAATTAGAAACCCTTATCCGATTTCAGGTGTAACTAATTTCCTATTTAAAATTTATTTAAAAATAAAAAAACCATTCTTATCCGATTTCTGGTGGAACTAATTCCCTATTTAAAAATTTAAAAAAAAAAACCTTCTTATCCGATTATGGGTGTAACTAATTCCCTTTTTCTAAAAAAAAAAAAAAAAACTCTTTTTATCCGATTTTGTGTGTAATTAATTCCCTCAAAAAAATTGACATAATATATTCCAAAGTTTAAAACTAATATCTATTAACAATATATTCCAAAATTTAAAAATAATTTCATTCAATTTGCATAATATAAGCCACAGATAAATATGGAGCTATGGATAATTACGGCTATCATCACAATTTATTCTCCTATTTGTTTTTTCCAATGTAATTAAAACCGGACAGGCTCGTTGAACCGCTTTTTGTGCTTAATGGTTATTTTCCAAAAATCTAAAACTAATTATTTTTGTGAGAGGGGAAACGAAGGGAATCGGTTGAAATCCAGCAAAACAAAACAGAAAAAATATCGTTCATAGTAAAATAGAGAAGAATACGAGAATTGGAGGGCTGCATCAAGAAGCATGAAGAACAAACATAAAATGAAGATGAACACACATTCAATATGATAGAGATTTGAGATAACTTATGAGTGTGGCGGCTCTTGTTTACAGATTGATTTAGGTTTTTTTTTAGGGAGATTTAGGGTTATTTTTATAACTCACTAGTGGGCCTTTCCGAAAAAAAACTCACTAGTGGGTTTGGGTTATAAAAAAGTGTGCTTGGTCAAAGAAATATAAGACTCTTACTTTTCATACCCTACACATTTTTGGCGCGCTTTTTTTTTACGAAAATATCCATGTGATTTTCGGATTTTATAATCTGAATTGAGTTTTTCCTTTGTTATGAGGTGAAAAAAAAAATGAGATTTTCACCAATTCGGATTTTATAATCCAAAAACCTCTAAAAATAGGGCGCGTTCCTTGTTTTTTTACGGATTATAGAATCTGAACGCCCCTAAACACCTTTCAGGGAAAAATAGCTCGGATTATATAATCCGAACTATATCAGCATAAATTTTGAACATGTTTGTAACATGGACAACCAGTTTAAGGACCATATTAATCTTCTTAACTCTCATCTTTCTGTTTTAGGTCGTTGATAATTGTTCTCAGCCAAAAATCTGGTTTTTGGGATACTTGATCAGATTGCCCCGAAAATTCCCTATAAAATCATAAAAAAAAAATCAAGGATCAAGACTCCCGTAGAAGGAACTTCTTATGGGACTCCGCCCCTCAGAATCTAAAATTTCATCGTTTAGACTCATTTTCATTTTTTTTTTATTTTTCATATTCTCAGAAAAATCAAAAAAAAAATTGCATTAGTTTTATTTGATTTTTAGAATTTTTTGGTGGTATTTTTTTTATTTGACATGTTTTATAATTTTTTTACTTTGTTTTTTGATGTTTTTAAAAGCAAAATTCGCAATTGCTGAAATGGGAGTCTGATTGCTACTTATGTATAAACATATTTCAGATTATATAATCCGACTACATACAAACTGTGTTCGGATTATATAATCCTAAATCCCATAAACATTTTTGTAAAAAAATTAGGACGTGTGAGAATGTAATAGGGTGGAAAAAAGTAATAGTCGAAGTATTAAAGTAAAGAAAACTACTAAAAAAACATGTTATTTTAGCCAATTAAAACAAATAAACGTGAGATATTATTTTATTCACACAAAAGTTTTTTTCCTGAGAAATTATTCACACAATAATGCTACTTATTATATATAATGTAAATTATTTTGTTAGTTTCATGAGAAAAAAAATGATATTACACTCTCCAAAAGTTATAAAAAGTAATATAATGGAATATAAAAATGATATAAAAGTATCATCAATCCGACCTCAGTTGGACTGGACCCCGGTTGAACCTTTGAATCCTGAACCCCAATCTAGACCGGTTTAAGGTCCTCTCGGATTTTGATTACCTTGGTTTTTTCTACTTTGCCAAATTTAAGCCGATTTGTTATTGTTTATCCTCATAAATTACGAATAATTACGGCTGAGTGTAACTAATTCTCTCAATATTTCACACGCCAAGTCTACTAAACAATATATAAAAATTGTACTTCAGCAAATTCCCATAATTTGCATAAAAAAATCAATAGAAACACTACATTAATTTGCATAAAAAAATCAATAGAAACACTACATTAATTTGATATTTTTAAAATCACATATCGGTATATATAAAATTTGATTTTTGAGATAAAAACACATAAAAGCTGCAATAGGTACGGCGCAATCATTGAATGATATTTTGCATAAAAAATAAAAATGTATTTGATAGAAACACTACATTGATGTTTATATTTTGAAAATAATCATGAGTTTCCAATATTTTATCTTATCAACTTTATCATATATATATATATATATATATATATATATATATATATATATATATAAGCATTTAAATCTGCAATGGGAGATGTGCAAACATGGAACGGTGTTTTGCATATAAAATAAAAATTTATTTAATAGAAACACTATATTAATGTTGATATTTTAAAAATAGTCATGAGTTTTCAAAGTTTTATCATATTGACTATCAAATATCGGTACATACAAAATTTCTTCTGCATATATAAAAATATAAAATCTCCAACGAGTGTGGTTCAAATATTTAACGTTGTTTTAAATATCTATTAGCAATATTTATTTAATAGAAATATTATATTAATGTTGATATTTTGAAAATAGCCGCGACCTTTCAAAATTTTATCATATTGACTATCACATATCTGTACATAAAAAATTTCTTCTTCATATAAGCATATAAAATCGTCAACGAGTGTCGTTTAAATATTTAACAGTGTTTTAAATATCTACCAACAATGTATAAAAATTGTACTTCTTCAAATTCCCATAATTTGCATAAAAAAATCAATAGAAACACTACATTAATGTTGATATTTTTAAAATAATCATTAGTTTTCAAAATTTAAGCATATCAATTTTCTCATATAGGTATGTTTAAAAAAAATTAATATCGATATATATAAAATTTGGTTTTTGAGATATAAACACATAAAATCTACAACGGGTGCAGTGCAAATATTGAATAGTGTTTGACATATAAAATAAAAATTTATTTAATAGAAACACTACATTGATGTTTATATTTTGAAAATAATCATGAGTTTTCAATATTCTATCATATCGATTTTCTCATATATGTATATAAAACTTATATATATAAAACTTATATATATATATATGTAAGCATTTAAATTCTGTAACGGAAGCGGTAAAAACATTGCACAGTGTTTTGCATATAGAAATACTATATCAAAGTTGATATTTTGAAAATGCTAAAATATTTAAATGGCCGCTGCAAATATGAGTTGGTTGGCTTTTGATCCCTGCAAAAAACAAAAAAAAATTGAAATCCATTTCTGCAAAATTTTTTGTTTTTTAAAAAGGTCATTGGCCCCACTTTCTTGATGATTTGGCACATTTCTGTCTACGTGGCATTAGCTGACTATGTAACTTTGTACAAATGGCAGCCACGTGGCATATGTTTCAATTAAATTATTTAAAAATCATTTTTGAAAAACAAAAAATATATTTTTGTTAATAAAATAAAACATTTATTTTTTAATTAAAATTAATAAAAAAAGGTTATAACTGAAGAAATGGCATTTCAATTAATTTAAAAAACAATTTATAAAACTGCAAATTAATTTTTGAAATAAAAAAAATAAAAATCTTATTTTTTTTCTAAAAAATAATGTTGGAAATTAATTTTAAAAAATAAAAAGAAAACAAAAAAGTAGAAAATATTTTACGAAAATTAGAAAAACAAATTCGAAATTTAAAAAAAAAAAAACTCAGATATTTGTCCGAAATTAAAAAGTATTTTTTCTGAAAATATTATGTAAATTAATTTTCAAAAATTAAAAAAAAACAAAGAGTTAGATAATATTTTTCAAAAAAAATCAGGAAATTTATCTTTAGATTTTTCTTTCGAAATTAAAATGATTTTTAATAATTTTTTAAAAAAAACATTAAAAAACAATTTAAAAAATCTGGACATTAATTTTCAGAATTAAAAAAATCGAAAATTTAGAAAATAAAAAATAAAAATTTAGAATATATCTTCAGATTTCTTTTTTCAAAATTAAAAAGTTTTTTTAAAAATTTAAACAATTTTATACTTTGAAAAAAAAAATTCAAAATCTGAAAAAATAGGAAAATAAGTTTTTGAAAATAAAAATATAATTTCGAAAATTATATAATCTAAAAAGTTTTAGAAAATTAAAATTTTCAATTTTATTTCTAATTTTTTTAATTTTTGAAAATTATTTTTTATATTTTTAAATTATTTTTTTTATTTTTTAATTCATGAAAATTACATGTCAGCGTCACGTGGCAAAGAATACACAGTCATCAAGTGTCACGTCAGCGCAAGACTGCGACATGATTCTTTTATTGGAACAAAATGTATGAACAACTCTCTTTGAATAGAGGGAGATTGTTGGAACAATATGTATGAACAACTCTCTTTAAGGTTTTGATGATAACAAAGTGTTAAATATAAAATTGGTTATTGCTAATGCTTTGTTCTAAGTTGTGCAGGACCATGTTCTTAATGTTGATTAATTAATATTGGTTATGGAAGAACAAGCTAAGAGCAAGAAGGAAAGCTTAGAAGCTATGTTGCAAAGTTGAAGGAAAACTGGGTCTGAAGGCTGAGTCTGAAGACTGAGTCTGAAGGGTGCTTCTGAAGGCAGAGTCTGAAGACTGCGTCTGAAGGCAGCGTCTGAAGGCTGAGTCTGAGGGTCAACGAAAATCAACGTCTGAAGGCTGAGTCTGAAGGTCAACAAAAGTCAACGTCTGAAGGGAGCATCTGATGAACAGTGCTTCTGAAGTCTGAGTCTGAAGACCAGCTTCTGATGAACAGTGCTTCTGAAGTCTGAGTCTGAAGAACTGCTTCTGATGAACAGTTCCTGAGAAGCTTCTGAAGTCTGACGTGGAAGGAAAAGCAACTGTTACTGTGCGCATTTAATGCATGCAATGTCAGAACAACTCCAATGGAACAGTTGTCTCCCTTACCTGAACATTCCCCAACTTTTAAGGAAAGCAAATTCAAAAATGGTTGCTGCTCTATTTTCTGCTGAGTTTAGCTCACAATTTCAGCCTGGCCTAGCTCAAGATTTGCAACGGCTCTTTGCCTAATTTCTGGATATCTTCAACAGCTCTAATTTCCTCTATATAAGGATGAAGAATTGAAGAAGAAAACTGCTAAGACTCTTGAAACCAACTAACTGAAAGTGTGCTCTGTTTTGCTGTCCAAAATTCGTAGTTCACTAAAACTCTTAGAAATTCTTTCAATCTTTGTATCTTAGAATTTCTTAAGGTTAGAGTCTTATACCTGAGTTGTATTAAGTGAACACCTCTGATATTTGATCAAGTGTTCAGCTCAAACTTCTTTCTTTGTAAATCAGTTTGAACCAAAGTCTCAGCCTGCGTGCTGAGCATCCAGAAGTCTCATTACTTTGTGTTCTGAGCAGGGAAGTCTCATTACTTTGTGTTCTGAGCATTGGAAGTCTCTTGACTTAGTGTCTTGAGCATTAGAAGTCTCTTACTAGGTGTTTGAGCATTGAAGTCTCATTACTTTGTGTTCTGAGCAATTGTAATCAGTTTGATTATAGTTAAATCTCCTGTAAGTGACAGGGGGACTAGACTACTTCCAACTTGTGGAAGGAACTAGTATAAAAATATCTTGTGTCATTTTTTCCCTTTCTCTTTACTTCTTAATCCGCTGCATAAACCTCTCTGAAAAAGGTTCAGAACTGATATATATCAGATTCTGAACTTAACCAAAGTTTTAAGAAAGGAAAAGATTTCATCCACACAATTCAACCCCCCCTTCTTGTGTGTTTTTCTCACCTTCAGTTGGTATTAGAGCTCCGGTTCTGATATTCAAACACTTAACAGTGTGTCAGTGAGATCCTGAGAAAAACATGACTTCAACCAGTGGTTCCCCTCCACCCTCTCCCAGAAATCAAAGAACTGTATCATATGACTATGGTACAGATGATAGAAAATCTAGATCACACAATAAACCCCCAATGTTTACTGGTGATCTAGAAAAGTTCTCATGGTAGAAGAGTAAGATGTACAACCATATAATTGGTATTGATGATTCTCTATGGGATATAATAGAAGATGGAATCTCTATTCCAGTTGATGAAGAAGGTGTTGCTGTCAACAGAAGAGGCTTTAGTGATGCAGAAAGAAAGATATACAGGAAGCATCACAATGTGAGAGGAATCATTGTGGATTCTCTACCTCACACAGAATACCAGAAGCTGAGTGACAAATCAACAGCCAAAGCCATCTTCACATCCCTCTGCTCTAACTATGAAGGTAACAAAAAAGTTAAAGAAGCTAAGGCCAATATTCTTGTTCAGCAATATGAACTGTTCAGAATGAAAGAGGATGAAAATATTGAGACAATGTTCTCAAGATTTCAGACTCTGGTTTCTGGACTTCAGATTCTGAAAAAGAGTTATACCACAGCTGATCATGTGAACAAAATTCTAAGAAGTCTGCCATCTAAATGGAGACCCAAAGTAACTACTATTGAGGAAGCTAAGGATCTAAATACTTTAAGTATTGAAGATTTTATAAGCTACCTCAAAGTGCATGAACTGAGACTTAATGAAGATGAGTCTGTTAGAGAGCCTAAATCTATAGCACTGAAATCCAAAAGAAAGTCTGTTAAAGCTCTAAAAGCTATTGAATCTGAAGAAAAATTTCCTGAGGGAAATTCTGAAGAAGATTCAGATGCTGAAGAGCTTGCAATGCTTTCCAAAAGAATTCAGTACTTAATGAATAGAAAGAAAAAATTCTCTAACAGAAGCAGCAACTTTAAAGGATCTGGTTCAAAGAGGGAAAATCAGAAGGACTGCTACAACTGCAAGAAACTTGGGCATTTTATTGTTGAGTGTCCTGAACTTCAGAAGGACAAATCAAAAGAGAAATCAAAGAAGCCCAGCTCCAACTCTAGTACTTTCAGAAACAAACTTAAGAAGAGTTTCATGGCAACATGGGATGACCTTGACAATGAGTCTGAGTCTGATGAAGAGGAAGCAAAACTGGCTTTGATGGCAACTGCATTTTCTGATGTAGAATCATGTTCAGACTCAGATGATGAAGATGAGGTATACTCTGAACTTACAAGATCTGAACTGATTTAAACAGTTAAAGATCTTATGAGCCATCTCAAAAGCAAGTTAGGTGAAATTAAATCTTTGAAAAATAAAACTAACTTGCTGTCTGAAGAGAATCTCAAACTTCATAATCAAATCATTGAGTTTGATGAAGAAGTTAGAGAACTGGAGATGAGGTTCATAAGAAACCTGAAGAGATTCCAAATGAACATGAAATTGCTCTTCAGGACTTTATTTTAACTGGAATCAATAGAAGTAAGATTGTTTCTATGATTTATAACATCGTCAGAAACAAAGGTGAAGGTATTGGTTTTGATTCATTCAATCATTCAAATGAATCAAAAATACCCTCCTGTTCTGAGAATATTTTGAATGGCACTGAGGTATGCTTTGTGCCTGCTGCTGACTGTCATACCCCAATTTTTGACCTAAAATCCTTTTTCACTCGTCTTTTGGTTCGGAATTTTTTCGTCGTTTCAAACGAAATTTCAACAGGGAGGTATTTTAAAATACCTCATTTTTTTGGTTCCGAAAGCGACGTTTTTTTTTTATTATTATTTTTATTTGTCATTTTTACCTTTTATGTCTTTTTATTTTTAGCTTTATTATTTTCCTTTTTTATTATTATCCTTTTTTTATTATTTATTTTATTTTTCGTTTTTTCTTCTATTATTTTTTAAAAGGTCTGACTTTTGATTTTAATGTGTTTTAATAACCATTTTAATGGTTGCTTTTTTTAGTCTTTTGCTGATTAATTGTGTTTATTGTCCATCATTGGCCTTTAAATCACATTAATTGGCATTGCTTAATAAAAGAGGACAC
The DNA here is from genome assembly GCA_018208015.1 of Medicago ruthenica. NCBI lineage: Eukaryota > Viridiplantae > Streptophyta > Magnoliopsida > Fabales > Fabaceae > Medicago > Medicago ruthenica. The sequence continues at coordinate 44,704,051 of CM031377.1, read as the reverse complement.
AGAGTCAGAACACAAGGGGGAGCCAATTCAGTCAAACACAACCAGAAGCAAAAAACCGAATTCTCAATCAGAAACATTTCCAACAAATCAAAACCAAACATAAAACAAAACACAGCCGCACATCAACAACACAACCAACCACTTATCACAACACAATACAAGTCCGTACCATCCCCCTCAAATCCAAAACCGTACAGCAACCAAACAACACAAAACAACAAGCCATCTCCACCCCAAACCAACCATTCACGGCCAACAGCCACACCACCACAAAGCAAAGCCGAATCACCCTCACACACAAACTCCACCACCACCAAACTCCCAGCCGTACGGCCCACCATAACCCAGCCCCTCATCAACCCAAAAAAACAACAACAGCAACCACTCGCGTCCTCCACCCTTAACCTCACTCACCCCATACGGCCACCACACAAGAACACACACGGCACCACCTAGCCACACAAACACGCAACCCAGCCACAATCACACGCGAATCCAACCCCATACACAAACACAAAACCGCGGCCAGCCAAAACACAAAACCAAGAACCACAAACCACCATACCCTACCCAAACAACCCATTTCCGTTTTCCTCCATAACCAAAACGCATACCATTTCTCTTTTTCTTCTAACTGTTTTTTGCCTTTCCTTTACTTTATTGCCGTTTGTTGTTGTTAATTTAGAATTAGGACCCTTTCTTTGATTTAGGGTTGATGTGTGTTGAAAGCACAAAGTAGCAATGGGTGTAGGGAGGAAGAGAGAGCGCTGAGAGAAGAAGGAAAGGTTTGGGAAATAAAAAAAAAACCGGCCTTTTCATGTTATAAAACACCGAACCGGTTCGGTTCGCTTAAACCGGACCGGTCCGGTTTTCTCCCCACTTTCAGCCCAATACCTCAGCCTCGCCCCAATGTTCCTTCCTCATTCTGATTTTATTCTGGTTACTTTCCTGCACCCCTCTTTATGCTTCAGCACCCCCTTTTCTTTTTTCTTTGTTTTATTTCTTTTTTTTCCTTGCATTTCTCTTTTATTTCATTTCTCATCCATTATTTATTTCTTCATGCATTCTATCTTACTATTTTATCATTTTGCATTTTCTTCATTTTATTTTTATTTTTATTAATCTTGTAGTCCTTTTTAGTTAGTTCATCATTATGCATTTATTTACTTTATTTACTTTAATGCTTTTATATTTCGGCACCTCATGCATTCTCATTTTTTTTCCTTTATTTATTTTTACACAACATATTTACTTAATGCCTAACTATCTCATGCATTTTATTTACACAACATAGTTATTTATTGTTTTTTGCACTTCATGCATTTCTATTCCTTTATCTTTAACATATTTATTTTAGTGCATTTGTAACTTTATTTTTATTTATCATTTTGTCATTTTTATTTTATTTTATTAGAATGTATTTAGGATCAATGTAAATATAAATGAGAATATGCACCGACACTCACACTTTATTTATTCTGCTTTACGTCTTTTATTTATTTTTATTTATTTCGCTTTACAAAAAAAATACAAAAAATATTAGGTTAGTTTAATTTCAAAAGGGTTTCGTGGTGATCCAACGTCACCACGGAATTTCCTCGCGTATTAGCTTTTAGTTACTTTTAGTCTTAGTTGATTAAAAACAAAAAAAACATGCAAATAATAATGAAAAACTCAAAAAAAATCTTTTCTTAATAAACCTTGATTTTCAATCAAGTGTCCGTTTTTTCTTTTTATTTTCTTTAAATAACCATTAATATGCTTTAATTACACTTTAATCATTTTCAAAAATAAAAAAAAAACACAAACCAATTCCATTTTGCCACTTGGCTTTTATTTTTAAAACTTTTTTTAAAAAACTAATAAAAAACACCAAACAAATCAAACGTCATTTCTACCCCGAACTACGAGGTTTTGATCCCTCACGGGTACGTAGGCAGATGTCGCGGTGATTTTCGGAGATCAAGCTATTGATTAGCGTTGACTCACTAATTTTATTTCACGACTGAACTTTTAATTTTTTAAATGAAAAGTGGAAAAAAGTTCTAAATTACCACATATTTCAAAGATTTAGGGTTCGGGGGTTAGTTACGTTTAGGGAAGGTGTTAGCACCCTAAACGTTCGTAGTACTCTACGAGAACCTCTTGATTTTATTTATTTATTTTGGGCTATAACTTGCTTATTTTTTAAAAGAAAGAAAAGAATGAATTAGAGTAGTGAGGAAAAATAAAAATGTTTTTTTTTTGTATTTTTTATGATTTGGAAGGACAGGGTCCTCTGCCTACGTACCCGTGAGGGATCAAAACCTCGTAGTTCGGGGTGAAAATAACGTTTGATTTGTTTGGTGTTTTTTATTAGTTTAAAAAAAGTTTTAAAAATAAAAGCCAAAGGCAAAATGGGATTGGTTTGTGTTTTTTATTTTGAAAATGATTAAAGTGTAATTAAAGTGGATTAATGATTTTTTAAAGAAAATAAAGAGAAAAAAACGGACACTTGATTGAAAATCAAGGTTTATTAAGAAAAGATTTTTTTTGTGATTTTTGCTTATTTGCATGTTTTTGTTATTTTTGGAATATGGATTAAGACTAAAACGAAACTAAAAGCTAAACGCGAGGAAATTCCGTGGTGACGTTGGATCACCACGAAATCCTTTTGAAATTAAACTAACCTAATATTTTGTATTTTTTTTTTTATAAAGCGAAATAAATAAAGATAAATAAAGACATAAAGCAAAATAAAATAAAGTGAGTGTCAGTGCAAATTCTCATTTATGATTTACATTTGTTCCTAAATACATTCTAATCAAAATAAAAAAGAAATGACAAAACAATAAATAAGAGGGAAATGTAAATGCATGACAATAAATATGCTAGAATAAAACTAAAATGAATATGCATGAAATAAAAGGAAAATAAATAAATATAAAAATGCATGATGTGCTAAAAAAATAAAAGCAATAAAATGCATGTCAAATAAATAAAGACTAAAAACTAAATGCAAAAAAGAAATGAAAATAAAAGAAAAAAAGAAATAAAAGGAAAAAGGGGTGCAGGGAGGAGAAAGGGGGGTTTTCAGGAAGTAAAGGGGGGAAGAAGGCCAGAAAGAACACTGGGCCGTGTACTGGGCCTGAGGAACAAAGAAAGAACCGGACCGGTTCGGTCTGGGAGAACCGAACCGGTTCGGTCTGGGAGAACCGAACCGGTTCGGTGTCCATATATATGTCAAAATACGGTTTTTTTTCTCATTTTATCAAAGGTTTTCTCTTTCTTCTCCACTCTTCTCCCTCTCTTCTCTGAACTCCCTCTACTTATTTCTTATGCGATTATTTTTTACCACAAAATCAAAAAAAAACCTAGATCTAAAAGAATGAAAACCTTTACCTCTCTTGTTGAATTTTTGGGTTTGGGTTTTATGTTTGTTGGTTTTCGGATTTGGGGAGTTGTGGGTTTGGGTTTTAATGTCTGCTGGTTTTCGGATTTGGAGGGTTGGGTGAGTATTTGGAGGGGGGCCGCGCGGTTGTTGGGTGGTTGGTTGGTTTGGAGAGGGAGCCGTGGTTTGGAGAGACCTAGGGAGGAGGGAGTGTTTTGTTACTGGTCGTTTGGTGATGGGGGAGGAAGTGGCTGAATGGTATGTTTTGTGATGGGGGAGTAAAGTGGCCGAATGGTGTGTTTTGTGATGGGGGTTATGGGTGAGGGGCATAGTGTTAGGATAGTGGCTGGGTGAGGGATGGTCGAAAGTTTGTGCTGTAGAGGAGAAGGGAGGTTGGCCGAGTGGTTGTTGTTGTTATTGGATGGGTTTTGGAAATGAGGGAGACCGTACGGCTGGGTAGTTTAGAGGGTGATTGTGTTTTTCGTGTTTCAGTCTGAACAGTGGTTTGGAAAAATGGCCGTGTGTTTTGATCGCTGATTGAATTGTCCTCTTTTTTTTGTTGGTTGTGCTGCTACTGTGTTAAAATACTAATTACCCACACTAATCATAAAGACATTGTTGACAAATTAAAAGACAATAATACTCAATAATGGACAAATTAAAACAAATTAAAACACAATGAATATTAACAAAGTCTCCTCTACAATAAATGAAAAAAAAGTCAGCTGTTTTTTTTAAAAAAAGTAAGTAAATAAAAATGCTAAATAAAGTAACAAATAAAATATTTAAAAGAATAAAATAAAGATAGAAATAATAATAAAAACAAAAAAGACGGACCCGGACGATATTAAAAAAATGAGGTATTTTAAAATACCTCTCTGTCGAAATTTCGTCTGAGACGACGAAAAATTCCGAACTAAAAAGACGAGTAAAAAAATAAATTTTAGGTCAAAAATTGGGGTATGACAGATGCCCCTATTTAAGTCTCTTCGTCCGGAGATCTGAAAAGAAAATCTTGGATTCGACGGGTCGAAGGGACTTAAATACAGAGTACGCCAATTTTGGATCTAAAAAGAAAAAATGTGAGATGCTCGTGATGCAAATGCAAATGCAAGACGGCGAAGCTGACCCGACTGGGGGTAAAACAAAACAAAAGGATACCCGAGTTTGTTAAAGCAAGGGATCCGACTCCACTGGGGGATAACATAGTTTCACTGGGGAAGGAGTTGTCTACTATCAACAAAGATGACAGCTTAAAGAAGACAGATGATATGTATTACCTACTATCGTATATTGATAGCTTAAAAGAGGTAAAAAAAAAGGAGACACCGTCTACTATCGTTGTATGGATAGCTTAAGGAAGACAGATGACATGTATTACCTACTATCGTGTATTGATAGCTTAAAAGAGGTAATATAAAAGGAGACACCATCTACTATCGTTGTATGGATAGCTTAAGGAAGACAGATGACATGTATTACCTACTATCGTGTATCGATAGCTTAAAAGAGGTAATATAAAAGGAGACACCGTCTACTATCGTTGTATGGATAGCTTAAGGAAGACAGATGACATGTATTACCTACTATCGTGTATTGATAGCTTAAAAGAGGTAATATAAAAGGAGACACCGTCTACTATCGTTGTATGGATAGCTTAAGGAAGACAGATGACATGTATTACCTACTATCGTGTATTGATAGCTTAAAAGAGGTAATATAAAAGGAGACACCGTCTACTATCGTTGTATGGATAGCTTAAAGGAGGTGACATGTATTACCTACTATCGTGTATTGATAGCTTAAAAGAGGTAATATAAAAGGAGACACCGTCTACTATCGTTGTATGGATAGCTTAAAGGAGGTGACATGTATTACCTACTATCGTGTATTGATAGCTTAAAAGAGGTAATATAAAAGGAGACACCGTCTACTATCGTTGTATGGATAGCTTAAAGGAGGTGACAGATGACATGTATTACCTACTATCGTGTATTGATAGCTTAAAAGAGGTAATATAAAAAGGAGACACCGTCTACTATCGTTTTATGGATAGCTTAAGGAAGACAGATGACATGTATTACCTACTATCGTGTATTGATAGCTTAAAAGAGGTAATATAAACAGGAGACACCGTCTACTATCGTTGTATGGATAGCTTAAGGAAGACAGATGACATGTATTACCTACTATCGTGTATTGATAGCTTAAAAGAGGTAATATAAACAGGAGACACCGTCTACTATCGTTGTATGGATAGCTTAAGGAAGACAGATGACATGATTTTACCTACTACCATTGTGAGGGTAGCTTAAAGGAGGTAAGAGATAAATGTCAGCTACTCGGGATGTAGCCGAACTTGCCACTTGGCGAAAAGAGGGTGACATCTTTGGACCAGACACACTGGGGATGACACTTGGGGATAAAGAGTTACAAATTGTTCATGATTGATTGACATGAAAAGCAAGACTCAGGGAAAATGCACAAGCTATTCATTAAAGAACTGCCACTGACGACAAGGAATAAAGGATAAATGCCAACTGTCCGGGTGTTTGCCGAACTGCCATTGACGACAAGGAATAACGGTACGCACAAGCTGTTCGTTAAAGAACTGCCGCTTGGCATAAAGAGGATGACATCTCTGGACCAAACACACTGGGGATGACATTTGGGGATAAAGAGAGTTAAAAAAAAGTTCATGACCGATTGGTATGAAAAACAAGACTCAGGGTGGCTAATGCAACCATGTATTGAATGATGTTATGTGTATGTTGTGTATGCATGAATGTGTATATGCATGAATGTATGAATGTATGTAAGACAATACGACTTGTATGACTGTATGGAGGATTGACTTGTGGGATAGTATAACTGATGGACTTGATGAGACAAGACTGGACAGGTAAGATGGAAAGTGGACCGACGACGCAGTACAAACACTCAGCAATCTTCATTGGGGATGATGCCATTGGGGGCATATCAAGACATTGACGGGGTAAAGCCCGATGTATGCAACAACCGGTGGGGAGCAAACACTTCCTGGGGGAATCGTGCTAATCCAAAGACCTGGCAGAAGAACTGGTGTTTCTGTGATCATGCTTTTTGTTCTTTTTCCTTTTTGAATCCCTAACTTTTGCCTGGACCGCCCTTTCGGGTTTTCAGTCCACCGGGAATATATTCTTTTTGTATGCCCCTAATTTTTTGCCTGGACCGCCTTTTCAGGTTTTCGATCCACCGGGACGCTCATTTTTGCCTAAGCCGCCCTTTCGGGTTTTCGACTTACCGAGCTCTTTTCTTTTTCCTTTTTTCTTTTTTTTTTCAAGCAATTGACCATGTTTAACCTGCAGAGTTTGTCCGTTCTCAGGATAACTGTTGACGCACACTTCACTTATTCATGAGTTCAGAGAGAATGTGTTTGTTGTTTATGCTTTCCAAAAATAAAAAGATTAATGATTTTGAAAAAAAAAGTTTTGCTTTAAGTACTACCATCAAAAATAGAAGGAGTTTTATAAACAGAATAAATGGGAGTTCCAAATAAAAGGCACAGGCTCAAATTCAATTAACAGAGTGGTGGCCCGCCAATGGCGTGGCTCCACAGATCTCACAAAGTTTGGAAAATGGTAAATATAAGGGGAAGGTACATTGAACACAATAACCGTTATTCTCCCTAACAACTTTGAATTCCACCGTTTAGATGCTTCAGATTCAAAGTCTCTTTGACCGCTAACGTGCCCCAAGTGAGTCATGGCCAACCTGATGCAGTTACTTTGTCTTTTGATCCTTAACTTTTGCATAGACCGCCCTTTCAGGTTTTCGATCTATCAGGATGATTATCTTCTGTTTCATGTCTCTACTTTTTGCCTGGACCGCCCTTTCGGGTTTTCAGTCCACCGAGACGCTCATTTTTGTCTAAGCCGCCCTTTCGGGTTTTCGACTCACCGAGCTGTTCCTTTATTTTTTAGACAAAGTATTTCTTGACTGCATCGGCGTTCACAGGACGGGGAAGCTCATCACCATCCATAGTTGTAAGAGTCATTGCACCACCGGAGAGAGCTCTCTTGACGACATATGGACCTTCATAATTAGGCGTCCATTTGCCCCTGGAGTCCGGTTGAAATGATAAAATCTTTTTGAGCACAAGACCCCCTTCTTGGAACACACGAGGACGAACCTTCTTGTCAAAAGCTTGCTTCATCCTCTGTTGATAAAGTTGTCCGTGGCACAAGGCATTCATACGCTTCTCTTCAATTAGATTCAGCTGATCATATCTGCTTTGGCACCATTCAGCCTCTGACAACTGGGCCTCCATTAGAACTCTCATTGATGGGATCTCAACCTCCACAGGGAGTACCGCTTCCATGCCATACACTAAAGAGAAGGGGGTTGCCCCTGTTGAGGTACGTACTGAAGTGCGATATCCATGTAAAGCATACGGTAACATCCCATGCAAGTCCTTGTAAGTGGTTACCATCTTTTTTGATGTATTCTCTTTCTTTGTTTTTTTTTTGCTTTTGTTTTTTTTTTTTGCAGCCTCGATGGCACCATTCATCTGGGATTTGACCAGGAATACTGTAATGGCAGTTCTTCGGAACCCAAGTTAATCATTTTGAGTGTTTCTTCATGAGGCTGAATGATGTTTTTTATATTTTAGTAACAGAGAGATCTTTTCGGGAATCTGTTCATCCTCCTCCTCTTCAGCTTCATAAACAGGGAATTCAAAGTCGGGAGAGAGCATAGGATTACAGTGTTCAACGGGTTCAAGGATGCATATGATTGATGATTATTTTTTTAGAAAATGAGTGGAGAATGCAGACCTTTTGAAATTGATTTAAAATAAAATAAAATATTTTTTTTGGGTTTTTTGTGTTTACCATTTTCCAAAAAAAAAAAAACAAAGAATAAAAAGACAGAGTCGAGGACAAAACGACTTGTTTATTTTATGATGGAAATACATGAAGCAAAAAGCCCTACAAAAGTTCACTTTCGTATCGGGCGGAAAGAAAGGATTTATATATTATTATTTTTTTTTTTCAAAACGAAAAGCAAAACAACAAAATGTTATTTAGAACAATGGATAGCGGAAGGGACGTCAACAGCGACCCAATTGCGGCGAACTCTGCCATGTGTCACAAAGCTAGCTGCCACCTCCTCCAGGTTGTTTTCAACTGGGTAAGCCTCTGAACAAACTTGCACCATATTAATAGATGCAGTCCCATGATCCGGTAGTGGATTAGCTTGCACATTGGGGTTCAAATCTTTGAAGGACAGGAAACCAGCCTGGATCAACTTTTGGACTTCAGCTTTCAAGGGGAAACAATGCTCAATGTCGTGACCGGGTGCCCCTTGGTGGAAAGCACAAGAGAGATTAGGTCTATACCAACGTGGCAACCTTTTAGGTACCCGAGGGGGCGCCTTAGTCTGAACTAACTTTTTATCAAGCAAAGCCGGAAGCAACTCTGCATACGTCATGGGAATTGGATCAAACTGCGATATCAACTGGACCCGATTCTGTTGGGTAAACTGTTGGGGATTCCGCTGAGAGCCTGTTGTCGAGGCTGCTGTTGATACTGTTGCTGAGGCTGTCCATGAGCCACCATACTTACCCGTTGCTCTCTCTTTCCTGAGAAGCCATTCCCAAACTTCTTTGTACTACTGGCAGCAAAGGCACTTTCCATAACTAATCGTCCCTCTCGGACTCCTTCCTCCAGACGCATTCCCATATTAACCATTTCAGTGAAATCACTAGGCGCACTTGCAATCATCCGCTCGTAATAGAATGAACCAAGAGTATTTAGGAAAATCTTGGTCATTTCTTTCTCCTCTAGTGGTGGGTTAATCTGAGCAGCAATCTCCCTCCATCTTTGGGCATACTCTTTGAAAGTCTCCTTATCCTTTTGAGCCATGGCCCGGAGTTGGTCTCTGTCTGGGGCCATGTCCAGGTTGTACTTGTATTGGCGAATAAAGGCTTCTCCCAAGTCATTGAAAGTTTGGATCCTGGTGCTGTCCAAACTCATGTACCATTTTAAAGCGGCGCCAGTCAGACTGTCCTGGAAATAATGGATGAGTAGTTGATGATTATCCGTCTGGGTAGACATCTTCCTAGCATACATTATCAGGTGGCTTTGAGGCCAAGTGTTCCCCTTGTACTTCTCAAATTCAGGGACCTTAAACTTGGGCGGGATCTTGACATTTGGCACCAAACAGAGGTCGTTGTGCGCACCTCGTTTTTTTCCTCGGGAAAAAGACGCGCAAATCCTCCGAGGTCGTTCGCAAACGCTCGGAGGGCCTTTGTGAAGCCGCCACCAAAGTTTTTGTGTAAAGGGAACGTTGATAAACCCTTAAGTTTTTTTTTTGTTTAAAGGGAAACGATAATAAAACCCTTTGACGACGAGGATAAAGATTTGGTCATCGCAACCATTGTCGGGTTCGGGAGTCGATTACGCAAAGGGAAGGTATTAGCACCCCTCACGTCCGTTGTACTCAACGGGAACCTTCTATTTGGTTTAAAGCTTGAATTGTTTTTTTTAAATACTTTGCGTGCATGTTCATTTATGCTAAAAACATAATAAAAAGGGGGGAAAGAGATAAAAACAAACGAAAGAAAAGAAAAAGGTTTTTATTATTGCGCTTGACAAGATGTCGATCTTGCTCCTACGTATCTCCCGGTAGTCGGAGAATTCAAAGCGTACGTAGTTCTTTGGTAGAAAAACGTACATGTGTTGGTTGATTTTAAATGGACGATGTTTTAACCGAATTCTCGCGATTAAAACGTAGCTTGTATGCTCGCGCTTGGAGACTTATTAAGCGTTTGTTCGTGAATCGCATTAGAATTGTTAAAAGGTACGTCCGTTAGGGTAAAGGGTTGGAATTGGTCGCTATGGGACCAAGAGAGGTGCAATGGACTCATACGAGTCAAACATTGACCGAGTGGACTCAAACGAGTCGAGGGGTGAGTCTAATGGCCACGGGGGACCAAAAGGTTTGGATTGACCACAAGGGGCCAAGTTTTGGTTTGGTTAGGGTTGTATATTGAAAAAAGGAATGACGATTGTCCGAGCGACGAGACATACGTCACGCATTCGTACAATCGGGGCGATGGAGAGACATACGTCACACCATCCCTTTTTCATTCATGTTTTTGGGTTGAATCCTTTAGAAATCCCAAGGTATATCAAAACATTTGGTTTGAAAACCCAAAATGGGAAGGTTTAGCAATTTTGCTAGAAAACGCACAAGTTCGTCTCATTTTGCGAACGGTTTTGAAAAGCGAACAAATTTGGTGTATGTTCATTGCTTGAGTTTTGAAAATCATGAACAATATTTATTGTTCAAGTTTTGATTGAAATGATGAACATAACTTGTTTGTTCATGCTTGTTTGAAAGTTTGGGAACATAACTTGTTTTACAAGTTATCCACATAATGGTCATACGAACTTGTGATTTTGTCAAAATTATGCAAAATCCTTGTTATGGTTTGAAAGACATGGGTTTAAAAACTCTTAGGTTCTGAGCTCTGGGGCTAGAACCTCAAAAATTGGTCATTTTGACACAAAAACTCAGATTCTGAGTTCTGTCATGGTCGCACTGCGACCATGACTTCGCACTGCGAAGCATGCGAAATTTTGGGTTCAGAAGCTGTTTCTGAACTTTTGTTCAGAAACAACTTCTGAACACACTCAGGACCTTATAGGTGGGTGAAAAACTTTGAGTTTTTGGGGTGAAAAAGGCTGGACAAACCAGTTTTGATGTTTTGAAAACCTTGGGATTTCTTTGAAATTCAAAAGGGGTTTTTTAGAACCAAATGGTTTTGAACCAAAATAGCTATGCAAACACAATTGTAAATGCAAGATAAAGCCTTAGAAACTTACAGAACTCCTTAGCAAAGCTCCAGCTGCACTTGATTTGATATTGGTTGAAGGATTTTGCAAGAGGTTTGATATTGGTGATGGTTTTGGAACTTTGGAAAGCTTTGTGTTGATTGGTTTTTTTCTGGTTGTTTTGTGGAGGTTTGTAAGCTAAAATGAGTAGAGTTTCTGCTCTTGAAATGCTGTTCTTATTTGTGTTTTTTTTCAGTGTTTTTCTCAGTTTTTGTAACCTTGGGCATTGCCTTGTATTTATAGGCCAAAACCAAATCTTTTTCATCATTACTAAATCCTAAAATTCAGCTGATTTTGTGGCTAAGATCAAGCTGGATCCTTTTGCATTAAATGCTAATGGATAGAGGTAACCTTGCCTTGTACCAAGGGGCAAGATTCAGCCTGACTTCAGCCACAAATTCAACCAATTCTAGAAGGTAATGATGAAGAACAAAGCTGAATTGCAATTGGCTAATGCTTGGGGATCAATCCTTGCAATCTCAATGGTTGGTCAATGAAAACGTGCACTGTAATGTGCAGAGATTGAGGGATGAAAAAGGCTACTTATGGCTGGTGTGAGGGGTGAAAAGCTGCTGCAAAAACAGAGTAGGCACTCATGGCTTTTCAAGTGAGAAATCCAGCTGGTTTGACTGGCTTTTGGGGGAGCAAGCAGGAGGAAAGTCCTCAAGCAGGTGGCTGGCAACCTTGTGGTGGTTAGCAGGTCACATGGGAGGGACTAGAGCTGCCCAAGGGCAAGCCCACTTGCTTGTCACATGCTAGGTTGGAAGAAAAAGCTTCCAACCTTGGCATTAATGGCAAGTCCTTCAATCCTGGTTTTGCTTGGCCCAATTAGCCATGAATGCTACTTAAAATAAATATGGAAATGATATGCAACAAATTCTGGAATTAAATCAAAGAAACCAAAAATCTGCAGAAAAATCGCAGACTTCGCAGTGCGAAGTGACCTTCGCAGTGCGAAGTCATCATTTTTAAAATGTTGACTTTTCTGTTGACTTTTGTTGACTTTTGACTTTTTCCCCTCTTTGATTTTTTTGATTTTTCTGTTTTAAAATGCTTAGGACAAAATTAGGGTACTACAGCTGCCCCTACTTAATTGTGTCTTCGCATAGAGTGCGTGAGTGCCGAGGGCATCTCATGAACTCTTTGCGAAGATCAATTAAGTAAAAAGAAGGACCCGAATTTTGTCCTTCGCGAAATGCAAATGCAATGGTTGGAAAAAATTGATCGTATCCAGCCGCTAACACTGGAGGTAGATCCACTGGGGGATGAAGGTAATCTTATCTAGGCACTGTCACTAGACGTCGATTCCTGAGGATGGTGGTCTTCTCTAGGTACTGCTTCTAGAGGTGGAACATTGATGGAGGTGATCTACTCTAGGTACTGCTTCTAGAGGGGGAACATGGATGAAGGTGATCTACTCTAGGTACTGCTTCTAGAGGTGGATACCTAAGATGGAGGCGATCTACTCTAGGATGTCACTAGAGGTGGAACATGGATGTAGGTGATCTACTCTAGGTACTGTGTAACGCCCCGGATTTACCTGGAATTATTTTCAGTTATTTTAATTGATGATGCGACGTATGTGTGATGTCTTGTTGTGTTTGTGATGTTCTTGGTGTTTTGGTGCCTTGTTAGAGGGTAGTGACCTTAGATTATAAGGAATATGAGTTTGAGCGAATTAGATCCTTAGAAGGCATAACCCAAATGTGAGAAATATTGATATTTATTAGTATATTGGTGGTTGGGTTTATTTAATTGAATAAAGAAAAATTATAGTATTTAATTAAATAATAGTGGTAATAATTTAATTGGATTATTAGTAAATTAAACTAATTAATTAGAATTATAAAATAAGAAAGGGCATTTGTGGCATTTAGGATTTAGGGGTATGTTATGATGAGAAGAGGAATAAAAACATAACAGATCGTGAAAACAAAATTGGGAGAAAACCAAAGAGCGAAGAACGAAGCTGAGGCAAGAGAGACCGGAAGGGATTCTACGGGAAGCGATCAATAGAGTTTAGAACCGGAAAACCTAAGGTAAGGGTGGGGTTCTTACATTCTAAGGGATTGCATAATGATGGGGTATGGTAGACTCTAGGTATATGTGATTGTATGGATTTTGACCCTTTTGTTCAATTCATGAGGTCTGCGATTTTGATGATGAAATTGGCATGATACATGCTGTTGTTGTGCATTATAATTGTGGTTTGTGATGATTGTTGTTGTTAATGTCATATTATGAATTGGGTATGAATTATGTTGAGTTGTTGTTGTTGATTGTGATGATTTTGAATGAATGAGAAGTTTGAATAATATAAGTTGCTTTTCCTGAGTTTTCTTATCTCTGTCCCGAATTTTGAAATAAAAACTGGTATTGATCGGTACAGAATTGGCCTTGGGTGTAAACATGAAGGTTTTAGATAATTTTGTTAGCTTTCCAGTGGCTTTGGTTTGACGTGAAAATGACTTTTAGTTTTTGAGTTATGATGAAAATACTCCAAGGAGGTCTTAGTGAAATTGTACGGTGACAGCATTCTCTGTTTCATGTTTTTGCGTCTTTTTCACACGTCTCTGTTTTAAATTGGTCTTTGGTATAAACATGAAAGTTGTTGATAATTGTGATATCTTTCTAGTATCCTTGGTTTGACATGGAAATATGTTATGTATAATTTGTTATGGTTTTACAAAATTGTATGATGAATTGTTGATGTTTGAATACGATGTTATATGTAATTGTGAATTTGAATGACAGTGACAGTGATGTAGCCTTATATGGCAGCGATGTGGTTTATGTACGATGCTTGCGTGTATTTTGTTGTTTCATTTTAGAAGTCTCATTCATTGCATCTTGTAACGATGGCCTGAAATTATGATAAAGCGACGTAGCCTTGTTTGGCAAAGTGACGTGGGGCTCCGGCCTGACATGCCCTATTTGGCATTATTTTGCGACGTTTGGTACCACATGCATATAGGTGAAGTCGGGTCTCATTGCATTATGTGTCGATGATAAATTGTTATAACCGTGACGTGTGGCGATGTTCATGATGTGCTTGATGTGATGATGTTTGAATATTGGTGATGATGATTGTTTATGAAAATGATGTGTGATCATGAATAATATGATTGGTGAGATAATGAAGTATGATCCTGTGCTTATGTTTTTACTTGCTCATTATTATGCTTTCGTTTAGATTGTTTGATATCTCACCCTTTTGTTTTTGTTGGTCCATTGTCTTTATATTGACAATGTGCAGATAACTCGAAGTAGCTTGCTGTGACGCTTAGACGAGGAGTACCTAGTGGTATATAGAATTGGGGTCGTGATGCTCTGATATTATGTAACACTGGGAATACGTTTGTCTTATGTTTTTGGGAGTTAACTTTATAAACTCCAATGCTGATTTTTATTAAAGTATTCACTTTATGTTGAGTTTTGAATTATGACGAATGTTTCGGCTTTTATGCCATAGTGCTGATTATGAGTTGATATTATAATTATTTTCCGCTGCTAATAAAGAGATTTTCAGACATGATGTTGTTATCTTGAGGAGCCTTTTTGTTAATAAGTATGTTTTATGTTTTCATGATTTTGTGACATCCCGTTATTTGTTAAATACTCTGATATATTATGTGCTTATTCGCGCGGGGAAATCGGGGTGTTACAATTGGTATCAGAGCAGGTCGGTCCATCCGGCCAGGTTGTCGAGTCTTTAGTTTAGTGACAGTTGAGTACTGTCCTTAGACATTTCTAATCAATTATTTGATGTTTTGTGAACACAGAAGAAAGATGGGAGTATGAGACTCTGTGTCGATTATCGACAGCTGAATAAAGTGACAATTAAAAACAAGTACCCACTTCCAAGGATAGATGACTTGATGGATCAATTGGTGGGTTCCCGAGTGTTTAGCAAGATTGATTTGAGGTCAGGGTATCACCAAATTCGGGTTAAAGATGATGATATTCAGAAGACGGCTTTCAGAACTCTTTATGGACATTATGAATATTCTGTAATGCCTTTCGGTGTTACTAATGCGCCGGGGGTATTTATGGAGTATATGAACCGTATTTTCCATACTTACTTAGATCAGTTCGTGGTGGTATTTATCGATGACATTCTGATTTACTCTAAGTCAGAGGAGGAACATGCCGAGCATTTGCGGATTGTATTGCAAGTGTTGAAAGAGAAGAAGTTGTATGCGAAGCTGTCCAAGTGTGAATTCTGGTTGCATGAGGTGAGTTTTCTCGGACATGTTATTTCTGGTGATGGTATTGCTGTAGACCCGTCAAAAGTAGATGCAGTGTTGCAGTGGGAAACCCGAAGTCGGTTACGGAGATTAGAAGCTTCTTGGGTTTGGCTGGTTATTACCGGAGGTTTATTGAGGGCTTCTCTAAGTTAGCACTTCCGTTAACCCAGCTGACTTGTAAAGGCAAAGCGTTTGTGTGGGATATTCAGTGTGAAGAAAGTTTCATCGAATTAAAGAAGAGATTGACGACTGCTCCAATTTTGATATTGCCTAATCCTGAAGATTCATTTGTAGTGTATTGCGATGCTTCTAAATTGGGTTTAGGTGGTGTACTGATGCAGAATGGTAAAGTGGTAGCCTATGCGTCGAGGCAGTTGAGAATTCATGAGAGAAACTATCCTACTCACGATCTGGAATTAGCTGCAGTGGTGTTTGTACTGAAGATTTGGAGGCATTACCTGTATGGCTCTAGATTCGAAGTATTTAGTGACCATAAGAGTTTGAAATATTTGTTTGATCAAAAGGAATTAAACATGAGACAGAGAAGATGGTTAGAGTTGTTGAAAGACTACGATTTTAGCTTGAATTACCATCCTGGTAAAGCTAATGTTGTAGCCGATGCTTTAAGTCGAAAAACTTTGCATATGTCAGCGATGATGGTTAAAGAGTTAGAGTTGATCGAGCAGTTCAGAGACATGAATTTGGTTTGCGAAGTAAAACCCCAGAGTGTGATGCTAGGGATGTTGACAATTAACAGTGATTTCTTGGATGATATCAAGGAAGCTCAGAAGATGGATGTGAAACTAGTAGATTTGATGGTTGGTGAAAATCAACCCGAAGGTAGTGATTTTAAGTTAGATATGCACGGTGTGTTGAGGTTCCGCGATCGAATTTGTATTCCTGATAATGCAGAGATGAAGAAGATGATTTTAGAAGAAGGTCACAGAAGCAATTTAAGTATTCATCCGGGAGCTACTAAAATGTATCAAGACTTAAAGAAGATATTTTGGTGGCCAAGAATGAAGCAAGATGTTGCGCGGTTTGTGTATGCATGCTTGACGTGCCAAAAGTCGAAAGTAGAACATCAGAGGCCAACAGGCTTGATGCAACCGTTAGATGTTCCGGAGTGGAAATGGGATAGTATATCTATGGATTTTGTGACAGGATTACCGAACACTCCGAGGGGGCATGATGCTATTTGGGTAATTATTGATAGACTGACGAAGTCGGCTCATTTTATTCCGATCAATATTAGTTTTCCTGTATCAAAGTTAGCAGAGATTTATATTCGCGAGATTGTGAAGTTGCACGGAGTCCCGTCGAGCATTGTTTCGGATAGAGATCCGAGGTTTACTTCAGATTTTTGGAAAAGTCTACAAGAGGCATTAGGTTCTAAGTTGAAGTTGAGTTCGGCATATCACCCACAAACTGATGGACAGACGGAGAGGACCATTCAGTCGTTGGAAGACTTGCTGAGGGCGTGTGTTCTCGAACAAAGCGGAACGTGGGACAGTTTTCTACCACTGATCGAGTTCACTTATAACAATAGTTTCCATGCTAGTATTGGTATGGCACCTTTCGAGGCATTGTATGGTCGGAGGTGCAGAACGCCGTTGTGTTGGCATGAATCTGGTGAAAGAGTTGTGTTGGGACCAGAGATTGTACGAGAGACTACTGAGAAGGTGAAATTAATTCGTGATAAGATGAAGGCTTCGCAGAGTAGGCAAAAGAGTTACCATGATAAGCGGAGGAGATATCTTGAGTTTCAAGCAGGAGACCATGTATTCTTGAGAGTATCACCAGTGACAGGTGTAGGTCGTGCCTTGAAGTCGAAG
Source organism: Medicago ruthenica (assembly GCA_018208015.1). Lineage (NCBI taxonomy): Eukaryota > Viridiplantae > Streptophyta > Magnoliopsida > Fabales > Fabaceae > Medicago > Medicago ruthenica. The sequence goes on along the minus strand of CM031377.1, from coordinate 44,686,722 downwards.
AAGCTTACTTCTAAGTTTATTGGACCATACCAGATTTCTGAGAGGGTTGGGAATGCTGCGTATAGGGTGGCCTTACCACCGAACCTATCAAATTTGCATGATGTGTTTCACGTGTCGCAACTCCGGAAGTATGTTTTAGATCCATCTCATGTAATTCATATGGATGACGTGCAAGTGCGGGACAATCTAACCATTGAGACTGTGCCTGTACGAATTGAGGATCGGGAAATGAAGAAGTTAAGGGGCAAGGAGATTCCTTTAGTGAAAGTGGTTTGGGACGGAGCTGCCGGAGAAAGTGCAACATGGGAGTTAGAGAGCAAGATGCGAGATTCTTACCCGATGCTGTTTGAGTCAGGTAATTTTCGAGGACGAAAATATTCAAGTGGGGGAGAGTTGTAACGCCCCGGATTTACCTGGAATTATTTTCAGTTATTTTAATTGATGATGCGACGTATGTGTGATGTCTTGTTGTGTTTGTGATGTTCTTGGTGTTTTGGTGCCTTGTTAGAGGGTAGTGACCTTAGATTATAAGGAATATGAGTTTGAGCGAATTAGATCCTTAGAAGGCATAACCCAAATGTGAGAAATATTGATATTTATTAGTATATTGGTGGTTGGGTTTATTTAATTGAATAAAGAAAAATTATAGTATTTAATTAAATAATAGTGGTAATAATTTAATTGGATTATTAGTAAATTAAACTAATTAATTAGAATTATAAAATAAGAAAGGGCATTTGTGGCATTTAGGATTTAGGGGTATGTTATGATGAGAAGAGGAATAAAAACATAACAGATCGTGAAAACAAAATTGGGAGAAAACCAAAGAGCGAAGAACGAAGCTGAGGCAAGAGAGACCGGAAGGGATTCTACGGGAAGCGATCAATAGAGTTTAGAACCGGAAAACCTAAGGTAAGGGTGGGGTTCTTACATTCTAAGGGATTGCATAATGATGGGGTATGGTAGACTCTAGGTATATGTGATTGTATGGATTTTGACCCTTTTGTTCAATTCATGAGGTCTGCGATTTTGATGATGAAATTGGCATGATACATGCTGTTGTTGTGCATTATAATTGTGGTTTGTGATGATTGTTGTTGTTAATGTCATATTATGAATTGGGTATGAATTATGTTGAGTTGTTGTTGTTGATTGTGATGATTTTGAATGAATGAGAAGTTTGAATAATATAAGTTGCTTTTCCTGAGTTTTCTTATCTCTGTCCCGAATTTTGAAATAAAAACTGGTATTGATCGGTACAGAATTGGCCTTGGGTGTAAACATGAAGGTTTTAGATAATTTTGTTAGCTTTCCAGTGGCTTTGGTTTGACGTGAAAATGACTTTTAGTTTTTGAGTTATGATGAAAATACTCCAAGGAGGTCTTAGTGAAATTGTACGGTGACAGCATTCTCTGTTTCATGTTTTTGCGTCTTTTTCACACGTCTCTGTTTTAAATTGGTCTTTGGTATAAACATGAAAGTTGTTGATAATTGTGATATCTTTCTAGTATCCTTGGTTTGACATGGAAATATGTTATGTATAATTTGTTATGGTTTTACAAAATTGTATGATGAATTGTTGATGTTTGAATACGATGTTATATGTAATTGTGAATTTGAATGACAGTGACAGTGATGTAGCCTTATATGGCAGCGATGTGGTTTATGTACGATGCTTGCGTGTATTTTGTTGTTTCATTTTAGAAGTCTCATTCATTGCATCTTGTAACGATGGCCTGAAATTATGATAAAGCGACGTAGCCTTGTTTGGCAAAGTGACGTGGGGCTCCGGCCTGACATGCCCTATTTGGCATTATTTTGCGACGTTTGGTACCACATGCATATAGGTGAAGTCGGGTCTCATTGCATTATGTGTCGATGATAAATTGTTATAACCGTGACGTGTGGCGATGTTCATGATGTGCTTGATGTGATGATGTTTGAATATTGGTGATGATGATTGTTTATGAAAATGATGTGTGATCATGAATAATATGATTGGTGAGGTAATGAAGTATGATCCTGTGCTTATGTTTTTACTTGCTCATTATTATGCTTTCGTTTAGATTGTTTGATATCTCACCCTTTTGTTTTTGTTGATCCATTGTCTTTATATTGACAATGTGCAGATAACTCGAAGTAGCTTGCTGTGACGCTTAGACGAGGAGTACCTAGTGGTATATAGAATTGGGGTCGTGATGCTCTGATATTATGTAACACTGGGAATACGTTTGTCTTATGTTTTTGGGAGTTAACTTTATAAACTCCAATGCTGATTTTTATTAAAGTATTCACTTTATGTTGAGTTTTGAATTATGACGAATGTTTCGGCTTTTATGCCATAGTGCTGATTATGAGTTGATATTATAATTATTTTCCGCTGCTAATAAAGAGATTTTCAGACATGATGTTGTTATCTTGAGGAGCCTTTTTGTTAATAAGTATGTTTTATGTTTTCATGATTTTGTGACATCCCGTTATTTGTTAAATACTCTGATATATTATGTGCTTATTCGCGCGGGGAAATCGGGGTGTTACATACTGCTTCTAGAGAGGGATACCTAAGCTAGGTGATCTTATTCAGGCACTGCTTCTGAATGTCAATTCCTAACGAGCTGTGATCTTATTCAGCCGCTAACACTGAAGGTCGATACACTGGGGGAGGTATCTACTCTAGGTACTGCTTCTAGAGGTCGATACCTAAGCTAGGTAATCTTATTCAGGCACTGCTTCTGAATGTCGATTCCTAACGAGCTGTGGTCTTACCCTAAATAGGTGCCCCTGGTTGAATGTTTGATGGATGTTGGTGAATATGTGATACTCACTGGAGAATCTTTATTGAGGATGCATAATTTACGAAATGAAATGCAAGTGTATGAATGATTTGAATATGCATGCATGAATGAAAATGAAATGATGCTGGTTGGGTGCCGAGCAAAGTCGGTCTTGGTTGTGGTTGTGCCAATGACAATTGGGCTCTCTTTTTGTGTTTTGTTGGTTTGTTTTTTGGTTGGTCGGTTTGGAAGGACGAGGTCCTTTGCCTACATACCCAAATGGGATCAAAACCGGTGTAGTTCGAGCCTAAGCCCGAAGATTTGTGTAGGTTTGCCAATAATGATTGGACTTTTGTTTGGGGTTGAGATTCCCTGGGGAATATCAATGAGGTTTGGCTTATGGGGATATAAGGATCATTTTGGAAGCATGATCGATATCCAGCCTTGGTTGGTGTTTGGATGTTTAGGGTGTTTACTGGGGAATTTTGCTCCTCCTAACCCTTGGGGGTTTTTTGCGCTCCGCGTGCCGCGAGCTACGCACTTGCCTTTGCTAAGGAGCATAAGTCCTTTGGTGCAATATTTTGGTGGGAATTACCGCAATTCTTTCAGAATTTACGAAGATTCAAAATAAAGCAATGTTTGTTTGTTTTTTTCTTCTTTTTTTTTTGGAAGAAAATTCTTTTGTTTATTTCCCATGTTTTAAAGCATTTTCATCATGAATAAAACAAAATTTTATGCGCTACTGAGAACATAAAATAACAAAAGGAAATTTATTCAATGCAGATTTGACCTCTTAAATGGGTAAAAAAAAATACACAAAGTGAGAAGTGAGATAGAGAAAGACAAGAAAAAAAACAAAAAGAAAATGGTTGGTTTTGGCACAACACATGTTATTTCCTTATGACTTCGAGATTTTTGTTTGTTGGAAGATGCTGATGAGACCGATTCTTCTCCTCTTGAATCTTGTCCGGAGCTTGGATGCTGCAGTCATTGCCTTTTTTTTTTGTTAACCCCTAACTTTTGCCTGGACCGCTCTTTCGAGTTTTAAATCCACCGGGGTGTATTTCCTTTTTTGATGTCCTTAATTTTTGCCTAGACCGCCTTTTCAGGTTTTCAATCTAGCAGGACGCTCTCTATTGCCTAAACCGCCCTTTCAGGTTTTCGATTTAGCGAGCTCTCTTTTTTTTCTTTTTTTTTTCTTTCTTTTAGGCGTAATACCTCTTGACTGCATCGGAGTTTATTGAGAGTGGGAACTCTTCTCCGTCCATAGTGGTGATGATCAGGGCTCCGCCTGAGAAAGCTTTCTTTACCACGTACGGCCCATCATAGCTGGGAGTCCACTTCCCTCGGGGATCTTTGTGGATAGGTAATATCTTCTTGAGCACTAGGTCTCCTTCTTTGAATTCTCGAGGACGGACCTTCTTGTCGAATGCTCTCTTGAGCCTCCTTTGATAGAGTTGTCCGTGACATATTGCCGTCAGACGCTTCTCCTCTATGAGATTCAGTTGGTCGAACCTTGTTTGGACCCATTCAGCTTCTTCTAGCTTGGTTTCCATCAAGACCCTTAACGAAGGAATTTCCACCTCTACGGGGAGAACAGCTTCCATACCGTATACTAAGGAGAAAGGGGTTGCCCCAGTTGAAGTGCGAATGGCTGTTCTGTAGCCATGTAGCGCAAAGGGAAGCATCTCATGCCAATCCTTATATGTTGTCACCATCTTCTGGATGATCTTCTTTATGTTCTTATTGGCTGCTTCCACCGCACCATTCATCTTTGGTCGGTAAGGGGAGGAATTATGGTGCTCAATCTTGAAATCTTTGCACAACTCCTTCATTGTCTTGTTGTTCAGGTTTGCCCCATTATCGGTGATGATTTTGTGGGGAATACCATAACGGCAAATGATTTCCTTCTTGATGAATCGGGCTACCACTTGTTTGGTTACGTTTGCATACGAAGCTGCTTCTACCCATTTGGTGAAGTAGTCGATGGCAACGAGGATGAAGCGATGTCCATTTGACGCTTTGGGCTCGATCATTCCAATCATGTCTATGCCCCACATAGAGAAAGGCCAAGGTGAAGTCATGACGTTCAGTGGTGTTGGTGGTACATGCACCTTGTCGGCGTAAATCTGGCACTTGTGACAAGTCTTGGCATAGTGGAAACAGTCAGCTTCCATGGTTAACCAATAGTAGCCCGCCCTTAAGATTTTCTTTGCCATTGCGTGCCCATTAGCATGGGTTCCAAAAGATCCCTCGTGGATTTCTTTGATGAGCATGTCCGCTTCATGTTTATCCACACATCTGAGCAGGACCATGTCGTAATTTCTTTTGTAGAGGGTATTTCCACTGAGGAAGAACTGGGATGCCAATCTTCTGAGGGTCCTCTTGTCGGTGTGCGAGACATTTTCTGGATACTCTTGCTCTTCGAGGTATCGCTTGATGTCGTAGAACCAAGGTTTGTCGTCAAGTCCCTCTTCGACTGATGCGCATACAACTGGTTTGTCTCTACGATCCATCCTTATGATTGGTGCCTCGTTGTAGAAATTTACTTGGTACATTGATGATAATGTAGCCAAAGCATCTGCTACCTGATTTTCTTCTCGAGGTATGTGGTGGAAGTTGATTTCATCAAAATGCTTTATCAATTCTACAACCCAGGCTCGGTAGGGAATTAAATTGGGATGTTTTGTTTCCCATTCTCCTTTGACTTGATAGATGACTAAGGCTGAGTCACCGTATACTTCAAGGTTTTTGATCCTTAGATCAATTGCTGCTTCGAGGCCTAGGATACATGCTTCGTATTCTGCCATGTTATTGGTGCAGTCAAAGCATAACCTTGCTGTGAAGGGTTGGTATCCATTTCTTGGGGAGATTAAAACTGCTCCGATACCGTGCCCCATGGCATTTGAGGCGCCGTCGAAAGCGAGCTTCCATTGAGCTCCTGGTTCTGGCCCTTCATCATCGCTTGTGACCTCTTCGTCATTCAAAGCTACGACATCTTCATCCGGGAAATCGAATTGTATGGGCTGATAATCCTCCAATGGTTGGTGAGCAAGGTGCTCGGATAAAACACTCCCTTTGATGGCTTTTTGAGCAACATATTGGATGTCGTACTCAGACAGCAGCATTTGCCAACGGGCTATCTTCCCTGTGAGGGCAGGCTTTTCGAAGATGTACTTGATGGGATCCATCTTCGATATCAACCAAGTTGTATGGGTCAACATGTATTGCCTTAGACGTCGAGCAGCCCATGCTAAAGCGCAGCAAGTCTTTTCAAGTGAAGTATACCTTGTTTCACAGTCAGTAAACTTCTTGCTTAGGTAGTAGATTGCGTGCTCTTTTCTTCCGGTTTCATCTTGTTGTCCTAACACACAACCCATTGATCCTTCAAGTACGGTTAGGTATAAGATGAGGGGTTTACCCGGAACAGGAGGTATTAAAATTGGTGGTTCTTGCAGGTATTGTTTGATCTTGTCAAACGCCTCTTGGCAATCCTCATTCCAATGAACGGCTTGGTTTTTCCTTAGCAGTTTGAAGATTGGTTCGCAAGTAGCTGTCATGTGTGAGATGAACCTGGCGATGTAGTTCAATCTTCCTAAGAAACCCCGGACTTCTTTCTCGGTATTTGGCGCTGGCATTTCTTGGATGGCCTTCACCTTATCGGGATCCACTTCAATACCTCTTTGGCTGACAATGAAGCCCAATAACTTCCCGGATCTAACGCCAAATGTGCACTTGTTAGGATTTAAGCGCAGCTTGAATTTTCTTAGGCGTTCGAAAAGTTTTTGTAGATGGACTAGATGATCCTCCTCCGTTTGGGATTTGGCAATCATATCGTCGACGTAGACCTCAATTTCCTTATGGATCATGTCGTGGAAAAGAGTCACCATTGCTCTTTGGTATGTTGCCCCGGCATTTGTTAATCCGAAAGGCATTACCTTATAGCAGAATGTCCCCCATGGAGTGATGAACGTAGTTTTCTCCATGTCCTCTGGAGCCATCTTGATTTGGTTATATCCCGAGAAGCCATCCATAAAGGAAAAGACTGAGAATTGGGCTGTGTTGTCCACCAATATGTCGATGTGTGGTAGCGGGAAATCATCCTTTGGGCTTGCTCTATTCAAATCCCGATAATCCACACACATTCTCACCTTGCCATCTTTCTTCGAAACTGGCACAATGTTTGCAACCCATGTTGGATACTTGGTTACGGCTAAGAAGCCGGCATCGAATTGCTTTTTGACCTCCTCTCTGATCTTGAGAGCCATATCGGGTCGAGTTCTTCTCAATTTCTGCTTCACTGGCGGGCATTCCGGCTTGAGTGGCAGCTTGTGCACAACGATGTTAGGGTCTAAACCTGGCATGTCTTGATACGACCAAGCGAATACGTCCACGTACTCTTGTAGAAGCTTGATCAACTTTCCTTTCATATTCTCGTGCAGGGAGGCTCCTATCTTGACCTCTTTCTTATCCTCTTCGGTCCCCAAGTTGACCTTTTCAATTGATTCTTGGTGAGGTTGTATTACCCTATCCCCTTGATTTGCAAGTCTGGACAATTCTTCAGGCGGTTCATAATCGTCCTCTTCATCATCTTCCGTTTGATTAATCGGGAAATCGAAGTCATAAGGGTTTAAGGCAGTGTTGTTTTTGGAGGGTGGATTTGTAGATCTGCATGAGTATGATTTTTTTTAGGCTTTTTGTAGAAATTTTTTTTTTAAAAAAATGCAAAAAAGAAAAAGACTCAAATGAACATAAAAGAGTGTTTTTATTCATGATTGTAAATAACTTATAAAACATGGGGGCCCCACACGACTAATCATTTGCCTTGGGCAGAGCTAAATGATTTTTTTTTTAAAAGTAAAAACAAACAAACATGGTTTATTACTTGATCCTGGTAATGATCTCGGGAATTGCGATAGCCCTCCAATTGTTCAAAGCTTCATCCGAAGCGCAACGGTACACCAAATCAGGCACGTCTTCGCCTATGTCTTCGAGTAGAGCCACTTGATCTTCATGGATAAATCCCGCGCTGATGAATGTTTCCGAAATGGGGAGGATCCCTTGCTTTGGAGGCTTTGAGAAAGTTTCGGCTGATGGATGATACCCCAACCCGAAGCGATTTTTCTTCTCCGGTATGTCCACTAACTTGCCCCATCCAGTGGGTCGGCTTTCTTCTAGGGCCTCTCTTATCGCCCTCCATGATGACATGGCTGTCCTAGCCTCTTCCTTGGGCTTCGAGCTCAATGTCACGACATTCGTCACTTCCAAAGATTGGAATGGGACGTCCACAGCTTCTTCATCCGTTTCTATATAGCGGAAAGATGAGAGATGGCTTACCATCATGTCCTCTTGCCCGGAAACTACAATCATTTGGTTATCAATGATGAACTTCAGTTTCTGGTGCAGGGTAGAGGTAATGGCTCCGGCCGCATGGATCCATGGTCGTCCGAGAAGACAACTGTATGTTGGATTAATATCCATGACTTGGAAGGTTATGGTGAAAACCTTAGGTCCGATTTGGACTGGTAAGTCGATCTCCCCTATAACGGCTCTTCTTGACCCATCGAAAGCTTTTACGACCAAGGCGCTGGGCTTCATTACTGTCCCTTCACATGATAGTTTGAGGAGGGTAGTCTTGGGCATGACATTCAATGATGACCCCGTGTCCACTAGCACTCTTGAGAGGATGTGGTCCATGCATTTCACGGAGATATGTAAGGCGCGGTTATGAATGTGCCCCTCGTCGGGTAGCTCATCGCCATTGAAACCCAAGTACCTACTTGAGGTGATATTTCCGACTATCCCGTCGAATTGGTCCACAGGAATGTCCTTGGTGACATGTGCCTCACTGAGGATACGCAGCAGTGCTTCTCGGTGTGCTTCCGAGCTTAGTAGTAAGGATAGCATGGAGATCTTGGAGGGAGTTTGACCTAGCTGGTCAATGATCTTGTACTCGCTCTTTTGGATTATCCTTAGGAACTCTTCGGCCTCTTTTTGCGGGATTGTCTTTTGAGAAGGCCCCGCTTGGTTCTCTTTTTCCTCCACGCTCTTTTCTTTGAGCGGTTCTCTTGGTAGTACGGCTGGCGTCTTTCCGAGTTCTTTCGGAGCGAAGACCCTACCACTTCTGGTCATTCCTCCAACACCGGTAATGTTAGTGATGCTGGGCTCAATTTTGGCTAGTGGTTTTCCTTCCACATAGGCCACAGGTTGGTAATTCCATGGTACCCTCTTCGTGCTCTCAAAAGAGAAGGGTGCAGGTACGTGGAATGTTATGGGTTGTATTGGCATTGGTACCTCTCTCTTTTGGTATGGGATCTCGAGAGGTTTTGGGTTGTTAGACTCCAAGGTAGCAACGTCCGTGCCATCCTTTATATAGCCAATTTGGATCCAACCTTGGTCCATTAACTCTTGAAGACAGTTCTTCAACTCTTCGCACTCATTCGGGTTGACCTTGCAGGCTTCACAGTTGGCGTGCATTTCCTCGAATAATCCAAAGCCGGTTAAACGCTCCCTTATAGTTGACAGGGGAGTCTTAACATTGGATACCCTTTTGAATGGACCAAAGTCCTCTTGTTCCTCCACCGCATTTACAGAGGGACCCGCATGCCCCGGCAATGGGTTGTTCTTCACATTGGGGTTCTCCTCCTTGAAGGATAACAGCTTCTTGTCAATAAGATCCTGCACCTTGTGTTTGAAAACTCTACAGTTTTCGACATTGTGCCCCACGGATCCTGCGTGGAAATCACATTTGGCATTTGCGTCGTACCACTGTGGATATGGTGGCGACATTGGTGGTAGTAGTCTTGTCTCGACCATACCCTTTTGGATTAGGTATGGCAGGATTTGACCATAAGACATAGGTACAGGATCAAACTGCCTATTAAAATAACTGTTCCTTGAGCTCGCTTGATTCTTTGATGGGTACCCGCCTTGTTGTTGTTGCTGTTGATTTTGCTGCGGCAACACTACTGGTTGTCGAGGTGGAGTTGCGGGAATTACTTGAGGTGAGTAACACCCTTGAGCTGTTGCTGCTGCCACATAAGGATAGTGGTAGTGAGGCATTTGATTCGGTGGTGGGTAGGATGGTCCCATTAGAACGGCACTTGTCTCCCCCTCTTTCTTTTTGTGAAAGTTGCTGGGGGGCTTTCTAGCTCCACTTTGAGCTTCTGAAGAGCCTTGGATTTTTCCTCTCTTCACCCCGTCTTCTATTCTTTCACCGACCATGACTAGATCGGAGAAACCGGCAGACGTGCTTCCAATCATCTTGTCGTAATATGGGCCTTGAAGTGTGCCCATAAAGGTGTCGACAAGTTCTCTCTCCAATAGTGGTGGTTGTACACGAGAAGCTAGTTCTCTCCACCGCTGAGCGTACTCCTTGAAGGACTCATTGCTTCTTTGTAGGAGGTTTTGTAGTTGCATCCTATTTGGAGCCATGTCCAAATTATATTTGTATTGCTTTAGGAAGGCATCGGCTAGATCCTTCCAAGTTTGGACATGGGTACGCTCGAGCTGCATGTACCAATCCAAGGACGCTCCGCTTAAACTATCTTGAAACACATGCACCATGAGTTTCTCGTTCATTGCGTAGGCTGCCATCTTCCTACAGAACATCCTTAGATGGTTCCGAGGGCATTGAATTCCCTTGTATTTCTCGAAGTCCGGTGCTTTGAACTTCGAAGGAATTACCACGTCGGGCACTAGGCACATATCCAAGGCGTTGTGGGCACCGTATGAGCTGAACCCTTCGACAGCTTTTAACCTTTCTTCCAAAACTCGATACATTTGGGTGGTATCACTGTCTTGGTGGGTGGTGTCGGGAGCAGATTGCCTTAGCTGGCTATTTTCCACATCATGGGGAATTACTTCATGCTGAGTAGTGGAAGTTCCTTGAGGACGACGCTCTTCATTCCTTACGGGGATTGTGAGCGGTGGTGGAGGTGGTCCTTGACCCTCATTTTCAAAGGGTGGGGTATAATTCACAGGTAAACCATAAGGAGGCCATTGCACATTGGATGCATCCGTTGTTGGGCGAGGGTTACTTTCTCGGGCCGATAGAGCTTGCATTAATTCTAGCATCTGATCCATCTTTCCCTTCATTCCATCAACCTCTTCTCTCAAAGCCGCTTGAGTTTGTTCCAAATTGTCCATGATCCTTTGTTTGTTAGCTCGTGTTCCGTACGAGTGTTGAATATCTGGTTCTTGGACCGAGGGTTTTCGGGCTATGATTGCTTTGAACTGTTTTTAGGGAAATGAATGAGTTTTTTTTTTGAAAAAATGCATGAAGATGCATGTGGATGTATGTATGCTATGAGTATGCAAAATATGCGTTTTTTTTTTATTTTGCTTTATGGAGTTTAAAGGTGCACGATTAATATTAGCAAATTCGAAATATTAAAGACCGGGAAATTGATTATGCTTCAAAATATATTTGATTAAATAACATTTGTTTACAAAGTGTAACTAATGCTATTACAAATCAAATAGCCGCTCGCTTCTCGGCTTTGTTCATCTCCTCCCTATAGAAATCTATGGTGTCCTTGCAGAACTTCATGAACTTCTGGATCTCCATAGGGATGACAAAGTAGGGCATGACCATCTCGGCCTCCGCTAGCTTCTTTGGAAGTTGGGTGATTACCAAATTTGAGAATGCAACCAATTTAGTGAAATCCTCACTTAATCGGGTGGCGTCTTGCCATACATACTCAATCACTTCCTTGCGCTGGTCTAGCTTGACTCTTGCACTTCTAATTTCATCGTGTAGTTGTGCAATGTGGTCCCCATGAGCTCTTGCAATCTTGTCGAAGTACTCTTCGAATTTCTTGATGTCTTCTTCGAGATGATTGCACTTTAGCCTCCCTTGATGAGAGAGACTCTCATGTCTTTGCCGCTGGACGCGTTCGGCTTGAAGCTGCTCTTTGTAGTCTTTCACTACTTCTTGGAGCTGTTGATTTTTCTCTTGAAATTTCAACCTCCATTTCCGTTGAGCTTCGATGGCTAGTTCGCCAAACTTCTTGAGCTCTTGGTTGGAATGTAAGATTCTTTCCAACTCTTCGTCCTTGGCCACAAGGTTGGCATCCGCACTAACCAAGCCGCCTCCTATCCAATCCCTTTTCCCTTCGGAGATTCTTAGCCGTTTTTGGCATACTAGGAGAGAGTTCGTCACTTCATCACGGTCTCTCTTCGTCCTTGTGATCTCTCCCAAAGCTAGAAGGTTCTTTAATTCCAACTCCCGAATTTTAACCTTAAGCTCTTCCTCCACTTTGTTGGGAACGAATGTGCTTGGCTTAGGAATCTTGAGCTTGAAGACGAGCGTGTTTTTGTTCCCTGAATCCATATTTCTTTTTGCTAATATTTGTTTGTTCTTTTTAAACTCCTATAAAGCAAAATGATGCGAAAATCACTTTCATGAATGCAAATGATATGCAAGGGTATGGTTTATGAAGGTTCGGAACTTCCCCCCATCCTCACATGTAGGCTCTAAGTTGTGATATCTCCTAAGAAGAGGTCCTTAGAGTCATAGACCTCACATGGAATTAGGGTTGTCTATGGACATACGTCGACATGACTTCAATTAATTCCACGTGAAAATCTCATCTAAGCGGGGTTGGACATCCCACCTCACGGACATACGTCAACGCGGGCTTCCGCACACAACCTCCTTCTAACTTAGTGTTTTTCTCAAGCTCGGGTAGAGAGCCTCACACGTCCGGCATTAACCCGAACAATGTGGAGTAACATCACTCAAGTAACCCCCACATTTGATATATATGATATGAATATAAAGCAGATAAAGCAGATATAAACATAAAGCATAAATATAACATGCATGAATAAAATAAATAAACATGGCACGCAAAGAAAAAATAAAACAATTGGCTTTAAACCAAATAGGTTAGGCTTGACTCACTAATGGGAACATGGTCCCCAGTGAAGTCGCCAGCTGTGCGCACCTCGTTTTTTTCCTCGGGAAAAAGACGCGCAAATCCTCCGAGGTCGTTCGCAAACGCTCGGAGGGCCTTTGTGAAGCCGCCACCAAAGTTTTTGTGTAAAGGGAACGTTGATAAACCCTTAAGTTTTTTTTTTAGTTTAAAGGGAAACGATAATAAAACCCTTTGACGATGAGGATAAAGATTTGGTCATCGCAACCATTGTCGGGTTCGGGAGTCGATTACGCAAAGGGAAGGTATTAGCACCCCTCACGTCCGTTGTACTCAACGGGAACCTTCTATTTGGTTTAAAGCTTGAATTGTTTTTTTTAAATACTTTGCGTGCATGTTCATTTATGCTAAAAACATAATAAAAAGGGGGGAAAGAGATAAAAACAAACGAAAGAAAAGAAATAGGTTTTTATTATTGCGCTTGACAAGATGTCGATCTTGCTCCTACGTATCTCCCGGTAGTCGGAGAATTCAAAGCGTACGTAGTTCTTTGGTAGAAAAACGTACATGTGTTGGTTGATTTTAAATGGACGATGTTTTAACCGAATTCTCGCGATTAAAACGTAGCTTGTATGCTCGCGCTTGGAGACTTATTAAGCGTTTGTTCGTGAATCGCATTAGAATTGTTAAAAGGTACGTCCGTTAGGGTAAAGGGTTGGAATTGGTCGCTATGGGACCAAGAGAGGTGCAATGGACTCATACGAGTCAAACATTGACCGAGTGGACTCAAACGAGTCGAGGGGTGAGTCTAATGGCCACGGGGGACCAAAAGGTTTGGATTGACCACAAGGGGCCAAGTTTTGGTTTGGTTAGGGTTGTATATTGAAAAAAGGAATGACGATTGTCCGAGCGACGAGACATACGTCACGCATTCGTACAATCGGGGCGATGGAGAGACACACGTCACACCATCCCTTTTTCATTCATGTTTTTGGGTTGAATCCTTTAGAAATCCCAAGGTATATCAAAACATTTGGTTTGAAAACCCAAAATGGGAAGGTTTAGCAATTTTGCTAGAAAACGCACAAGTTCGTCTCATTTTGCGAACGGTTTTGAAAAGCGAACAAATTTGGTGTATGTTCATTGCTTGAGTTTTGAAAATCATGAACAATATTTATTGTTCAAGTTTTGATTGAAATGATGAACATAACTTGTTTGTTCATGCTTGTTTGAAAGTTTGGGAACATAACTTGTTTTACAAGTTATCCACATAATGGTCATACGAACTTGTGATTTTGTCAAAATTATGCAAAATCCTTGTTATGGTTTGAAAGACATGGGTTTAAAAACTCTTAGGTTCTGAGCTCTGGGGCTAGAACCTCAAAAATTGGTCATTTTGACACAAACTCAGATTCTGAGTTCTGTCATGGTCGCACTGCGACCATGACTTCGCACTGCGAAGCATGCGAAATTTTGGGTTCAGAAGCTGTTTCTGAACTTTTGTTCAGAAACAACTTCTGAACACACTCAGGACCTTATAGGTGGGTGAAAAACTTTGAGTTTTTGGGGTGAAAAAGGCTGGACAAACCAGTTTTGATGTTTTGAAAACCTTGAGATTTCTTTGAAATTCAAAAGGGGTTTTTTAGAACCAAATGGTTTTGAACCAAAATAGCTATGCAAACACAATTGTAAATGCAAGATAAAGCCTTAGAAACTTACAGAACTCCTTAGCAAAGCTCCAGCTGCACTTGATTTGATATTGGTTGAAGGATTTTGCAAGAGGTTTGATATTGGTGATGGTTTTGGAACTTTGGAAAGCTTTGTGTTGATTGGTTTTTTTCTGGTTGTTTTGTGGAGGTTTGTAAGCTAAAATGAGTAGAGTTTCTGCTCTTGAAATGCTGTTCTTATTTGTGTTTTTTTCAGTGTTTTTCTCAGTTTTTGTAACCTTGGGCATTGCCTTGTATTTATAGGCCAAAACCAAATCTTTTTCATCATTACTAAATCCTAAAATTCAGCTGATTTTGTGGCTAAGATCAAGCTGGATCCTTTTGCATTAAATGCTAATGGATAGAGGCAACCTTGCCTTGTACCAAGGGGCAAGATTCAGCCTGACTTCAGCCACAAATTCAACCAATTCTAGAAGGTAATGATGAAGAACAAAGCTGAATTGCAATTGGCTAATGCTTGGGGATCAATCCTTGCAATCTCAATGGTTGGTCAATGAAAACGTGCACTGTAATGTGCAGAGATTGAGGGATGAAAAAGGCTACTTATGGCTGGTGTGAGGGGTGAAAAGCTGCTGCAAAAACAGAGTAGGCACTCATGGCTTTTCAAGTGAGAAATCCAGCTGGTTTGACTGGCTTTTGGGGGAGCAAGCAGGAGGAAAGTCCTCAAGCAGGTGGCTGGCAACCTTGTGGTGGTTAGCAGGTCACATGGGAGGGACTAGAGCTGCCCAAGGGCAAGCCCACTTGCTTGTCACATGCTAGGTTGGAAGAAAAAGCTTCCAACCTTGGCATTAATGGCAAATCCTTCAATCCTGGTTTTGCTTGGCCCAATTAGCCATGAATGCTACTTAAAATAAATATGGAAATGATATGCAACAAATTCTGGAATTAAATCAAAGAAACCAAAAATCTGCAGAAAAATCGCAGACTTCGCAGTGCGAAGTGACCTTCGCAGTGCGAAGTCATCATTTTTAAAATGTTGACTTTTCTGTTGACTTTTGTTGACTTTTGACTTTTTCCCCTCTTTGATTTTTTTGATTTTTCTGTTTTAAAATGCTTAGGACAAAATTAGGGTACTACAGTCGTGGGCATTTTTCCCAAACAAATCCTTCCCGCGGAGGGCCTTGATTTCCTGTTGCATCTTGTCAAACTTTTCTTGGAAGTCATCCATCCGATCCTGAGCCCCTACACTTTCAGTGTGAAAGATAGGTTCATTGTCGTACTGGGTGGTATGAATCACTGGAGCTGAAAAAGCCATAGTAGCCTGAGGAAAAGTAATACCGGGTTGAGGAGCAGAGGTTGCAGCAGGAATAAGGATGAATCCTTCACCGGAGCTAAAAGGCATGCCCCAGGGATATCCGTCGGGCATAGTGTATTGTGGAGCACTGGTGTGCGCTGTCGGAGCCGAAGTAGTAGCAGTTGTCAACAGAGCTGGAGAGCTAAGGGAAGGAGACGGTGGATGAACTTGTGCGGCTGCCAGCAGCTTTACCAACTCTGTCAATTCTTCAATCTTGGTCCGCATGGCTGTCATTTCTCCCCGAAGTGCCTGATTCTCTTGTTCCAAATGTTCCATTCTTTTTCTCTTATATGCTCTAGTGTTGTATGTGTAAGTTGGTTTCCGCTGAGGACGTCGGGCCACTTTCTTGGACTAGGCAGATAGACCTTTGGAAAAAACAAGACGTGAGACTCGGCTTGAGAAACTATGAATGCGATATGATGCATGATCATGCTTATGCAAAAAGAAGAAAGATTTGTTATCGAAGGATTTTGTTGAAGTAATTGTAAACATCATGGTTTGAACATTTCAATTGAGCATCAAGGCATTACAAAATAGTTCTTTTTTAGAAACCAAGCCAAGGGACCAATTCAAAAGTCCTTTAGTGGAAGCTAGATTTTAACATAAAAAATTTAAAGACTCTTAGCTTCCTTAAATTCGACAAATCAAGGTTCTTGAAGGTGTACTTCCTAGTGCTCCTCTATGATGTTTAAAAAACTTGTTTAAATCCTTCGATAATTGGATGAGAAAATAAGTTTATGCATGGATGCATGCATGCATGGTTATGCTAAAGAAACGGAGAAAACATGGTGAGGTTAAGTCCAAAATGTTGGAGTCAAGGGTAAACACGCCATTTGGTAAGGACTATGGTTTTAAATGTACCTGTATCACGGGTTCTACCAAGTTCCCAAAGTCATTGACCACTTCCGAATATTGCCGGATTACGGGACTACTCCCGGCCCAACAACGTTCGTAGGAAAGTCTCGTTTGAGTGTAGTATCGCGTATCAACCAATTCAAGACTACTCTTGATTAGCCACCGCACTACGTTCTAAAAGCCAAGATGGGTTAAAGGTAACTAAAGGTCCTCAACTTCATAGGTCACTTAAAAATAACAATGTCAAACACGACTACTCATGTCGACATGGTATTACCTTTAAGAGACCTCCATTGAGCGGGGTTATATCACATGTACCAACACCCAAGACTACTCCTGGTATGGCACTTTGATTATACCACCATCCTATCTTATGTTTCTCTCAAGCCCGGGTGTAGGACTTATCTCACCACTCACGTAAAAGAAAAAAACACATAGGCACATATTTACAACCTTATTTTTATTTTAAGCAAGTTATAGCACAAAATAATTAAATAAATTCAAGTTAGGCTCAACCCTCTTAGGCCTTCCCCAGTGAAGTCGCCATTTCTGTCGCGGTGATTTTCGGAGATCAAGCTATTGATTAGCGTTGACTCACTAATTTTATTTCACGACTGAACTTTTAATTTTTTAAATGAAAAGTGGAAAAAAGTTCTAAATTACCACATATTTCAAAGATTTAGGGTTCGGGGGTTAGTTACGTTTAGGGAAGGTGTTAGCACCCTAAACGTTCGTAGTACTCTACGAGAACCTCTTGATTTTATTTATTTATTTTGGGCTATAACTTGCTTATTTTTTAAAAGAAAGAAAAGAATGAATTAGAGTAGTGAGGAAAAATAAAAATGTTTTTTTTTTGTATTTTTTATGATTTGGAAGGACAGGGTCCTCTGCCTACGTACCCGTGAGGGATCAAAACCTCGTAGTTCGGGGTGAAAATAACGTTTGATTTGTTTGGTGTTTTTTATTAGTTTAAAAAAAGTTTTAAAAATAAAAGCCAAAGGCAAAATGGGATTGGTTTGTGTTTTTTATTTTGAAAATGATTAAAGTGTAATTAAAGTGGATTAATGATTTTTTAAAGAAAATAAAGAGAAAAAAACGGACACTTGATTGAAAATCAAGGTTTATTAAGAAAAGATTTTTTTTGTGATTTTTGCTTATTTGCATGTTTTTGTTATTTTTGGAATATGGATTAAGACTAAAACGAAACTAAAAGCTAAACGCGAGGAAATTCCGTGGTGACGTTGGATCACCACGAAATCCTTTTGAAATTAAACTAACCTAATATTTTGTATTTTTTTTTTTATAAAGCGAAATAAATAAAGATAAATAAAGACATAAAGCAAAATAAAATAAAGTGAGTGTCAGTGCAAATTCTCATTTATGATTTACATTTGTTCCTAAATACATTCTAATCAAAATAAAAAAGAAATGACAAAACAATAAATAAGAGGGAAATGTAAATGCATGACAATAAATATGCTAGAATAAAACTAAAATGAATATGCATGAAATAAAAGGAAAATAAATAAATATAAAAATGCATGATGTGCTAAAAAAATAAAAGCAATAAAATGCATGTCAAATAAATAAAGACTAAAAACTAAATGCAAAAAAGAAATGAAAATAAAAGAAAAAAAGAAATAAAAGGAAAAAGGGGTGCAGGGAGGAGAAAGGGGGGTTTTCAGGAAGTAAAGGGGGGAAGAAGGCCAGAAAGAACACTGGGCCGTGTACTGGGCCTGAGGAACAAAGAAAGAACCGGACCGGTTCGGTCTGGGAGAACCGAACCGGTTCGGTGTCCATATATATGTCAAAATACGGTTTTTTTTCTCATTTTATCAAAGGTTTTCTCTTTCTTCTCCACTCTTCTCCCTCTCTTCTCTGAACTCCCTCTACTTATTTCTTATGCGATTATTTTTTACCACAAAATCAAAAAAAAACCTAGATCTAAAAGAATGAAAACCTTTACCTCTCTTGTTGAATTTTTGGGTTTGGGTTTTATGTTTGTTGGTTTTCGGATTTGGGGAGTTGTGGGTTTGGGTTTTAATGTCTGCTGGTTTTCGGATTTGGAGGGTTGGGTGAGTATTTGGAGGGGGGCCGCGCGGTTGTTGGGTGGTTGGTTGGTTTGGAGAGGGAGCCGTGGTTTGGAGAGACCTAGGGAGGAGGGAGTGTTTTGTTACTGGTCGTTTGGTGATGGGGGAGGAAGTGGCTGAATGGTATGTTTTGTGATGGGGGAGTAAAGTGGCCGAATGGTGTGTTTTGTGATGGGGGTTATGGGTGAGGGGCGTAGTGTTAGGATAGTGGCTGGGTGAGGGATGGTCGAAAGTTTGTGCTGTAGAGGAGAAGGGAGGTTGGCCGAGTGGTTGTTGTTGTTATTGGATGGGTTTTGGAAATGAGGGAGACCGTACGGCTGGGTAGTTTAGAGGGTGATTGTGTTTTTCGTGTTTCAGTCTGAACAGTGGTTTGGAAAAATGGCCGTGTGTTTTGATCGCTGATTGAATTGTCCTCTTTTTTTTGTTGGCTGTGCTGCTACTGTGTTAAAATACTAATTACCCACACTAATCATAAAGACATTGTTGACAAATTAAAAGACAATAATACTCAATAATGGACAAATTAAAACAAATTAAAACACAATGAATATTAACAAAGTCTCCTCTACAATAAATGAAAAAAAAAGTCAGCTGTTTTTTTTAAAAAAAGTAAGTAAATAAAAATGCTAAATAAAGTAACAAATAAAATATTTAAAAGAATAAAATAAAGATAGAAATAATAATAAAAACAAAAAAGACGGACCCGGACGATATTAAAAAAATGAGGTATTTTAAAATACCTCTCTGTCGAAATTTCGTCTGAGACGACGAAAAATTCCGAACTAAAAAGACGAGTAAAAAAATAAATTTTAGGTCAAAAATTGGGGTATGACAGCAGAGGACTCTGTCCTTCCAAATCATAAAAAATACAAAAAAAACATTTCTTTTCTCACTATTTTAATTCTGTCTCTTAAAAAATAAGCAAGTTATAGCCAAAGTAAATAAATAAAATCAAGAGGTTCTCGTAGAGTACTACGAACGTTTAAGGTGCTAACACCTTCCCTAAACGTAACTAACCCCCGAACCCTAATCTTTTAAAATGTGGTAATTTAGAACTTTTTTCCACCTTTCTTTAAAAAAAAATTAAAAGTTCAGTCGTGAATTAAAAGTAGTGAGTCAACGCTAATCAATAGCTTGATCTCCGAAAATCACCGCGACAGAAATGGCGACTTCACTGGGGACTTCCCTAAGAGGGTTGAGCCTAACTTGAGTTTATTTAATTATTTTGTGCTATAACTTGCTTAAAATAAAAATGAAAGTGTAAATATGTGCATATGTGTTTTTTTCCTTTTACGTGAGTGGTGAGATAAGTCCTACACCCGGACTTGAGGGAAACATAAGATAGGATGGTGGTATAATCAAAGTGGCTTTCCGAGGGTAAATTTCGGATGTGGCACATGTGATAACCCCGCTCAATGGAGGAATCTTGGAGGTATTATTATGTCGGCATGAGTAGTCATGTCTGGCATTATTATTTTCAAGTGACCTATGAAGTTGAGGACCTTTAGTTACACTTAACCCATCTTGGCCTTTTAGGACGTAGTGCGGTGGCTAACCAAGAGTAATCTTGAATTAGTTGATACGCGATACTACACTCAAACGAGACTTTCTTACAAGTATTGTTGGACCGGGAGTAAATCTCGTAACCCGATGATGTTTGGAAGGGGTTGAGGACTTTGGGAACTTGGTAGAACCCGTGATACAGGTACATGTGAAACCATAGTCCTTACCAAATGGCGTGTTTACCCTTGACTTCTACCTTATGGACTTAACCTCACCATGTTTTCTCCGTTCTTTAGCATAATCATGCATGCATGCATTCATTCATAAACATTTTTTTCATCCAATTATCGAAGGACTTAAACAAGTTTTTTTAAACATCATAGAGGAGCACTAGGAAGTACACCTTCAAGAGCCCTGATTTGTTGAATTTAAGGAAGCTAGGAGTCTTTAGATTTCTTTTAAAAATCTAGATTCCACTAAAGGACTTTTGAATTGGTCCCTTGGTTTGGTTTCTGAAAAAGAACTATTTTGTAAGGCCTTGATGCTCAAATGAAATGTTCAAACCATGATGTTTACAAATACTTCAACAAAGTCCTTCGATAACAAATCTTTCTGCATAAGCATAATCATGCATCATATCGCATTCATAGTTTCTCAAGCCGAGTCTCACGTCTTGTTTTTCCAAAGGTCAATCAGCCGCAGTCCAAAGAAATTGGCCCGACGAATTCTCCACAAATTGAATCGCATTTACAACACTATGACTAATCAGAAAAGAATGGATCTGTTAGAGCAAGAAAACTAGAACCTCCGGGAAGAGGTGGCCAATCTCTGGGAAGGGATGGAGAAGTTGACCTCCATGATGAATGCTCTGTTGGCTTCCCAAGCCCAGACGTCAGTTCCTCAGCCTGCTGTTACTACTCTTGAGCAGCCAATCTTATCTGCTTTACCAACTTCTACCATACTTGCTCCACCGCCCGGCACGTCTAGAGCTTACCCATGGGGGATGCCATTTCTATCAGACGAAGGTTTTCATCCCACCTCTTTTGGAACCCCAACTCCAGCTATCCAGAAGGCCTCGGCAACAGTATCAACAACAGCCTCGACAACAGGCTACCCAGCAGTCCGACAACAGAATCGGGTTCAGCGGATATCCCATTTTGATCCAATCCCCATGGCGTATGCAGAGTTGCTTCCCGCTTTGCTTGATAAAAATCTTGTTCAAACTAGGGCATCTCCTAAGGTACCTGAAAGATTGCCAAGGGGGTATAGACCTCATCTTTCTTGTGCTTTCCATCAAGGGGCATCCGGTCATGACGTTGAGCATTGTTATGCCTTGAAAGCCGAAGTCCAGAAGTTGATCCAGGCCAACATCTTATCCTTCAAAGGGTCGAGTCCCGATGTGCAAGCTAATCTACAACCTGGCCATGGGACCCCATCTGTTAATTTGGTGCAAGATTGCCCAGAAGCTCACCCTGTTGAAGAAGGTGGCAGTGAATTTTGTAACACATGGCAGAGATTACTGCAATTGGGTCGCTGTTGACATTTCCTCAGCTACTCATAGGTCCAAGTAATGTGTTTTGTTGTCTTGTCTTTTCAAAAAAATCCTTTCGTTCCGCCCGAGACGAAAGTGAACTTTTAGGGTTTTTGTTTCATGCATTCCCATCATCAAATAAGAAGTCGTTTTGTTCCTGACTATGTTTTTTTATTATTCTTAGCTTTTTCTGGAAAATGGTAACACAAAAAAACCAAAAATATTTTATTTTTATTTTCTGTTTTCAATCAATTTCAAAAAGTTTGCCTTGTTCACTCATCTTCTAAAATCAATCATCAATCATATGCAGACTAAGCATCAATAAACCCGTTGAACACTGTAACCCTATGCTCTCTCCCGACTTTGAGTTCCCTGTTTACGAAGCTGAAGAGGAAGAGGATGAAGGGATTCTCGAAAAGATCTCTATGTTACTAGAATATGGAAAGAACATCATTCAGTCTCATGAAGAAGCACTGGAAGCACTAAACTTGGGTTCCGAGGAACTGCTGCTACGGTATTCCTGATAAAGTCCCAGATGAGTGGTGCCATCGAGGCTGCCAAAAAAAATCAAACAAAAAAAAACATAAAAAAAAGAACAAAAGCAAAAAAAAACAAAAAGGAAAATACATCAAGAAGATAGTGCAGAAGATGGTAACCACCTACAAGGACGTGCATGAGATGTTACCAAATGCTTTTACACGGATATCGTACTTCAGTGCGTACCTCAACAGGGGCAACCCTTTTTCTCTTTGGTATACGGTATGAAAATTCTAATGGAGGTCCAGTTGTCAGAGGCTGAATGATGTCAAAATAAATATGATCAGTTCAAACTTGATTGAAGAGAAACGCATGAATGCTTTGTGTCACGGGCAGTCCTCGTGTGCTCCAAGAAGGAGGTTTTGTGCTCAAGAAGATCCAATCTTTTCAACCCGATTCCAGGGGCAAATGGATGCCTAATTATGAAAGCCCATATGTCGTCAAGAAGGCTTTCTCCGGTAGCGCTTTGACATTTACGACTATGGTAGCGCTTTCCTGTGAATGCCGATGCAGTCAAGAAATACTTTGTCTAAAAACAAAAGAACAGCTCGGTAAGTCGAAAACCCAAAAGGGCGGCTTAGGCAAAAATGAGCGTCTCGGTGGACTGAAAACCCGAAAGGGCGGTCCAGGCAAAAATTAGAGACATGAAACAGAAAATAATCATCCTGATAGATCGAAAACCCGAAAGGGCAGTCTATGCAGAAATTAAGGATCAAAAGACAAAGTAACTGCATCAGGTTGGCCATGACTCACTTGGGGCACACTAGCGGTCAAAGAGACTCTGAATCTAAAGCATCCAAACAGTGGAATTCAAAGTTGTTAGGGAGAATAGCGGTTATTTGTGTTCAATGTACCTTCCCCTTATATTTACCATTTTCCAAACTTTGTAAGGTCCGTGGAGCCACGCCATTGGCGGGCCACCACTCTGTTAAATGAATTTGAGCCCGTGCCTTTTATTTGGAATTCCCATTTATTCAGTTTATAAAATTTCTTCTATTTTTTTGATGGTAGTACTTGAAGCAAAATATTGTTTAAAAAATCATAAATCCTTTTTATATTTTTGGAAAAGCATAAACAACAAACACATTCTCTTTGAACTCATGAATAAGTGAAGTGTGCGTCAACAGTTATCCTGAGAACGGACAAACTCTGCAGGTTAAACGTGGTCAATTGCTTGAAAAAAAGAAAGAAAAAGAAAAGAGCTCGGTAAGTCGAAAACCCGAAAGGGCGGCTTAGGCAAAAATGAGCGTCCCGGTGGATCGAAAACCTGAAAGGGCGGTCCAGGCAAAAATTAGGGGCATACAAAAAGAATATATTCCCGGTGGACTGAATACCCGAAAGGGCGGTCCAGGCAAAAGTTAGGGATTCAAAAAAAGAAAAAAGAACAGAAAAGCATGACCATAGAAACACCAGTTCTTCTGCCAGGTCTATGGATTAGCACGATTCCCCCAGGAAGTATTTACTCCCCACCAGTTGTTGCTTATGTCGGGCTTTACCCCATCATGGTTTTGATATGTCCCCAGTGGCATCATCCCCATTGAAGATTGCCGAGTGTTTGTGATGCGACGTCGGGTCACTTTTCATCTTATCCGTCCAATCTTGTATCATACAAGTCAGTCTTTCATACAATCATACAAGTCAGTCTTCCGTACAATCTTACCAGTCAATCCTTCACACAGTCACAAGTTAATCAGTCATGCCAGTCATACAAGTCACATCATCATTCATGCATTCATACCTTCATGCATATACACATTCAGGCATACACAACATGCACATAGCATCATTCAATGCATGGTTGCATTAACCACCCTGAGTCTTGTTTCTCATGTCAATCAATCATGAATAATTTGTGACTCTTTTTTTTCCCCAAGTGTCATCCCCAGTATGTATGGTCCAGAGATGTCACCCTTTTTATGGCAAGCTGTAGTTCTTTAACGAACAGCTTGTGTCTACCATTATTTCTTTGTCGTCAATGGCAGTTCGGCAACAACCCGAACAGTTGACATCTACCATTATTTCTTTGTCGTCAATGGCAGTTCGGCAACAACCCGAACAGTTGACATCTACATTTACTTCTTGTCGTCAATGGCAGTTCGGCAACAACCCGAACAGTTGACATCTACATTTACTTCTTGTCGTCAATGGCAGTTCGGCAACAACCCGAACAGTTGACATCTACATTTACTTCTTGTCGTCAATGGCAGTTCGGCAACAACCCGAACAGTTGACATCTACATTTACTTCTTGTCGTCAATGGCAGTTCGGCAACAACCCGAACAGTTGACATCTACATTTACTTCTTGTCGTCAATGGCAGTTCGGCAACAACCCGAACAGTTGACATCTACATTTACTTCTTATCGTCAATGGCAGTTCGGCAACAACCCGAACAGTTGACATCTACCTTTTTTCCTTGTCGTCAATGGCAGTTCGGCAACAACCCGAACAGTTGACATCTACATTTACTTCTTGTCGTCAATGGCAGTTCGGCAACAACCCGAACAGTTGACATCTACATTTACTTCTTGTCGTCAATGGCAGTTCGGCAACAACCCGAACAGTTGACATCTACCTTTATTTCTTTGTCGTCAATGGCAGTTCGGCAACAACCCGAACAGTTGACATCTACATTTACTTCTTGTCGTCAATGGCAGTTCGGCAACAACCCGAACAGTTGACATCTACCTTTATTTCTTTGTCGTCAATGGCAGTTCGGCAACAACCCGAACAGTTGACATCTACATTTACTTCTTGTCGTCAATGGCAGTTCGGCAACAACCCGAACAGTTGACATCTACATTTACTCCTTGTCGTCAATGGCAGTTCGGCAACAACCCGAACAGTTGGCATCTACCTTTATTCCTTGTCGTCAATGGCAGTTCGGCAACAACCCGAACAGTTGGCATTTACCTTTATTTCTTGTCGTCAATGGCAGTTCGGCAACAACCCGAACAGTTGGCATTTACCCTTTATTTCTTGTCGTCAGTGGCAGTTCGGCAACATCCCGAACAACTGACATTCACCTTTGTTTCTTGTCGTCAGTGGCATGTTACTTCTATTTTCGTCTTTACCTCAAGTGGCAAGCTCTGCAAACGGGCAGCTTGTTGGTCGGTGTCTTTTCCCATATCATATTTCCTTTTTCAGCTGTCAATACGATAGTTGATCCCTTCCCCAGTGAAACTATGTTATCCCCCAGTGGAGTCGGATCCCTTGCTTTAACAAACTCGGGTATCCTTTGGTTTTGTTTTACCCCGGTCAGGTCATCTTCGCCGTCTTGCATTCACATTTGCATCACGAGCATTTCATGTTTTTTGTTAGCTCCAAAATTGGCGTACTCTGTATTTAAGTCCCTTCGACCCGTCGAATCCAAGATTTTCTCTTCGAATCTCCGGACGAAGAGACTTACATAGGGGCATCTGTCATACCCCAATTTTTGACCTAAAATCCTTTTTCACTCGTCTTTTGGTTCGGAATTTTTTCGTCGTTTCAAACGAAATTTCAACAGGGAGGTATTTTAAAATACCTCATTTTTTTGGTTCCGAAAGCGACGTTTTTTTTTATTATTATTTTTATTTGTCATTTTTACCTTTTATGTCTTTTTATTTTTAGCTTTATTATTTTCCTTTTTTATTATTATCCTTTTTTTATTATTTATTTTATTTTTCGTTTTTTCTTCTATTATTTTTTAAAAGGTCTGACTTTTGATTTTAATGTGTTTTAATAACCATTTTAATGGTTGCTTTTTTTAGTCTTTTGCTGATTAATTGTGTTTATTGTCCATCATTGGCCTTTAAATCACATTAATTGGCATTGCTTAATAAAAGAGGACACAGAGTCAGAACACAAGGGGGAGCCAATTCAGTCAAACACAACCAGAAGCAAAGAACCGAATTCTCAATCAGAAACATTTCCAACAAATCAAAACCAAACATAAAACAAAACACAGCCACACATCAACAACACAACCAACCACTTATCACAACACAATACAAGTCCGTACCATCCCCCTCAAATCCAAAACCGTACAGCAACCAAACAACACAAAACAACAAGCCATCTCCACCCCAAACCAACCATTCACGGCCAACAGCCACACCACCACAGAGCAAAGCCGAATCACCCTCACACACAAACTCCACCACCACCAAACTCCCAGCCGTACGGCCCACCATAACCCAGCCCCTCATCAACCCAAAAAAACAACAACAGCAACCACTCGCGTCCTCCACCCTTAACCTCACTCACCCCATACGGCCACCACACAAGAACACACACGGCACCACCTAGCCACACAAACACGCAACCCAGCCACAATCACACGCGAATCCAACCCCATACACAAACACAAAACCGCGGCCAGCCAAAACACAAAACCAAGAACCACAAACCACCATACCCTACCCAAACAACCCATTTACGTTTTCCTCCATAACCAAAACGCATACCATTTCTCTTTTTCTTCTAACTGTTTTTTGCCTTTCCTTTACTTTATTGCCGTTTGTTGTTGTTAATTTAGAATTAGGACCCTTTCTTTGATTTAGGGTTGATGTGTGTTGAAAGCACAAAGTAGCAATGGGTGTAGGGAGGAAGAGAGAGCGCTGAGAGAAGAAGGAAAGGTTTGGGAAATAAAAAAAAACCGGCCTTTTCATGTTATAAAACACCGAACCGGTTCGGTTCGCTTAAACCGGACCGGTCCGGTCTCCCCACTTTCAGCCCAATACCTCAGCCTCGGCCCAATGTTCCTTCCTCATTCTGATTTTATTCTGGTTACTTTCATGCACCCCTCTTTATGCTTCAGCACCCCCTTTTCTTTTTTCTTTGTTTTATTTCTTTTTTTTCCTTGCATTTCTCTTTTATTTCATTTCTCATCCATTATTTATTTCTTCATGCATTCTATCTTACTATTTTATCATTTTGCATTTTCTTCATTTTATTTTTATTTTTATTAATCTTGTAGTCCTTTTTAGTTAGTTCATCATTATGCATTTATTTACTTTATTTACTTTAATGCTTTTATATTTCGGCACCTCATGCATTCTCATTTTTTTTCCTTTATTTATTTTTTACACAACATATTTACTTAATGCCTAACTATCTCATGCATTTTATTTACACAACATAGTTATTTATTGTTTTTTGCACTTCATGCATTTCTATTCCTTTATCTTTAACATATTTATTTTAGTGCATTTGTAACTTTATTTTTATTTATCATTTTGTCATTTTTATTTTATTTTATTAGAATGTATTTAGGATCAATGTAAATATAAATGAGAATATGCACCGACACTCACACTTTATTTATTCTGCTTTACGTCTTTTATTTATTTTTATTTATTTCGCTTTACAAAAAAAATACAAAAAATATTAGGTTAGTTTAATTTCAAAAGGGTTTCGTGGTGATCCAACGTCACCACGGAATTTCCTCGCGTATTAGCTTTTAGTTACTTTTAGTCTTAGTTGATTAAAAACAAAAAAAAACATGCAAATAATAATGAAAAACTCAAAAAAAATCTTTTCTTAATAAACCTTGATTTTCAATCAAGTGTCCGTTTTTTCTTTTTATTTTCTTTAAATAACCATTAATATGCTTTAATTACACTTTAATCATTTTCAAAAATAAAAAAAAAACACAAACCAATTCCATTTTGCCACTTGGCTTTTATTTTTAAAACTTTTTTTAAAAAACTAATAAAAAACACCAAACAAATCAAACGTCATTTCTACCCCGAACTACGAGGTTTTGATCCCTCACGGGTACGTAGGCAGAGGACTCTGTCCTTCCAAATCATAAAAAATACAAAAAAAACATTTCTTTTCTCACTATTTTAATTCTGTCTCTTAAAAAATAAGCAAGTTATAGCCAAAGTAAATAAATAAAATCAAGAGGTTCTCGTAGAGTACTACGAACGTTTAGGGTGCTAACACCTTCCCTAAACGTAACTAACCCCCGAACCCTAATCTTTTAAAATGTGGTAATTTAGAACTTTTTTCCACCTTTCTTTAAAAAAAAATTAAAAGTTCAGTCGTGAATTAAAAGTAGTGAGTCAACGCTAATCAATAGCTTGATCTCCGAAAATCACCGCGACACTGACAATTCTGAGAAATTGGAATTAGCAGAAACTGAGACTGCAGAAGTTGAAGTTCTGAACTGCTCAGACTCTAAAGCTTCTGAACTTAAGGGAAAGATGATGGCAGATGTTAAAACCTTGCCAAAATCTAAACCAAAAGGTTCTAAGCCTAAGAGTATGAGAAAATCAGACTCTAAACCTGAAACTAGTAAGTCTTAGAGTCTGAAAAATTCAAACTTGGATTTTACTAAGACTGGGCTTATAAAATCTTCAAAAACTACTAAACCAATCTATTCTAAACCTTTTGAAACTCAGAATGTCAGGCAAAGCAAGCAAAAGAAAGCCAAAATGTTACCTGTTTCTAATTTCATTAAGAAAGGTCAAACTGAAGTTTGCCTTGTGTCTGGAACCAACAAAACTAGAGCTCTGAAGAAATCAGAACCAAAGTGTTCAATGGTTCAGACTCTAAACAACTCATAACCAAAGACCTTCAAGTCTCAGGTTCTGAAGAAATCTGAGTCAAAACCATTGAGAACTCAGGTTCTGAAGAACTCAGGTTCTAGAACTCAGACTTATTCAAGACTTAAGGATTCATATCCAAAGTATCTAAACAAGTCTGAATATTATTACTCCAGACATAAGGTGCAACAACAGTCTAAACCCTTCAAGACTAACCATAAAGGACCCATGAAAATATGGGTACCAAAGTCTGAGTTCATTTCTATTGCAGATATGCTTGTCATCCAAAGAAAAGGAGAAGTCCTGGTACCTGGACAGTGGATGCTCGCATCATATGACAGGAGACAAGTCTATGTTCCAAACCCTTACTCTGAAAGAGGGAGGAACTGTGGGGTTTGGAGGAAGTCAGAAAGGAAAAATCATTGGTACTGGTAAGATAGGTAATTCTTCCCTGTACATTGATGATGTTTGGCTGGTAGATGAACTTAGACATAATTTACTTAGCATAAGTCAATTATGTGATAGTAATTATGAAGTCCTGTTTAATAAGAACACTTGTACTGTAATTAACAACAAAGATAAGTATGTAGTGTTCAAAGGAAACAGGAAAAACAATGTTTATAAAATCAATTTTTCAGAATTGGTTCAGCAGAAGGTAGTTTGCCTTCTGTCTGTGAGTGATGAGAAATGGGTATGGCACAAAAGGCTGGGACATGCTAACTGGAGACTCATCTCTAAGCTTAGCAAGTTGCAGCTGGTCAGAGGCCTGCCTAAAATTGACTATCACTCAGATGCTCTTTGTGGAGCGTGCCAAATTGGAAAGTTTTCTAAAACCTATTTTAAATCTAAAAACATTGTTTCCACCTCAAAACCTTTAGAACTGCTTAACATTGATTTGTTTGGTCCTGTTGGAACAGCTTCAATCAATGGGAAGAAGTATGGACTTGTAATTGTTGATGATTACAGTAGGTGGACTTGGGTTAAGTTCCTTAGAACTAAAAATGAAACATATGATGTGTTTTACAAATTCTGCAAACAAGTACAAACTGAAACTGACTTGAAAATTTTAAAAGTCAGAAGTGATCATGGTGGGGAATTTGAAAATGAACCATTTGAAAATTTTTGTGAAGATCATGGAATTCTTCATGAGTTCTCATCTCCTAGAACTCCACAACAAAATGGAGTTGTAGAGAGAAAGAACAGATCATTACAGGAAATGGCCAGAACCATGATCCATGAATCCAAAATTGCTAAGTACTTTTGGGCAGAAGTTGTAAACACAGCATGTTATATTCAGAACAGGATCTATATCAGACCCATTCTGAATAAAACAGCATATGAACTGTTTAAAGGAAGAAAACCATGTATTTCTTATTTTCATCAGTTTGGTTGTACTTGTTACATACTAAACAATAAGATCTACCTAAAGAAATTTGATGCTAAGGCTCAAAATGGTATCTTTTTAGGATACTCAGAGAGATCCAAAGCATACAGGGTGTATAATTCTGAAACACATGTTATTGAGGAAGCTATACACATCAGATTTGATGATAAGAAGCCTGGTAATGAAATACCAGAGTTGGTTGAGAGTTTTGCAGATTTCAGACTCTTAGAAGAACCTTCAGAACCTGAACAGAGTTCAGAGTCTGAAGAAAGTTCAGAAGCTGAAAACACTGAAGAAACTGAGAAACTCTCAAATGATGACACTACTCCTGAAGCAAATCAAGACCAACATGGTTCTGAACAAGCCCCTGGTAATTCTTCAGAAGCTAATCCATCTAAAACCTCATTTAAGTACAAGGTTTCACATCCTGAGGAACTGATCATTGGGAACAAGAGCAGTCCAATAAAGACCAGATCAGCATTCAGTCAGAATGAATCTTTGGTTGGACTATTATCCATGATTGAGCCCACAACAGCTGATGAAGCACTTGCAGATGATGGATGGATTGTAGCTATGCAAGAAGAACTGAACCAGTTTCAAAGGAATGATGTCTGGGATCTAGTTGCAAGACCAGATAACAAGAAAATCATTGGAACAAAATGGGTGTTCAGAAACAAGCTTAATGAACAAGGAGAAGTGATCAGAAACAAAGCAAGACTGGTTGCTCAAGGCTACAGCCAGCAGGAAGGAATAGACTACACTGAGACATTTGCTACAGTTGCAAGACTGGAAGCAATCAGGTTACTTCTTTCCTATGCAGTTAATCATGATATTATCTTGTACCAAATGGATGTTAAGAGTGCTTTCTTAAATGGTGTAATTTCTGAAGAAGTGTATGTTAAACAACCTCATGGTTTTGAAGATATTAAAAATCCAGATTTTGTTTTTAAACTTAAGAAATCTTTGTATGGTCTGAAACAAGCTCCCAGAGCTTGGTATGAAAGACTAAACAATTTCTTACTTAAAAATGATTTTGTAAGAGGTCAAATTGACAATACACTCTTTAGAAAAACTCTTAAGAAAGACATCTTAATAGTACAAATATATGTTGATGATATCATATTTGGTTCTACTAATGCCTCTCTTTGCAAAGAATTTTCTAAGTTAATGCAGGATGAATTTGAGATGAGCATGATGGGAGAGTTGAAATTCTTTCTTGGAATTCAAATCAACCAATGCAAAGATGGGGTGTATGTTCATCAGTCCAAATACACAAAGGAGCTTCTGAAGAAGTTCCAGCTGGATGATTGTAAGCTGATGACAACACCAATGCATCCAACCTGCACCTTAAGCAAAGATGACAATGGCTCAAAAGTGGACCAGAAACTGTACAGAGGTATGATAGGTTCTGTATTATACTTAACTGCATCTAGGCCAGATATTTTGTTTAGTGTCTGTCTGTGTGCTAGATTCCAGCCAGATCCTAGAGAATCTCATCTGACTGCTGTCAAGAGAATCTTTAGGTATCTGAAAGGAACAACTAATTTGGGACTTTTGTATAAGAAATCCTTGAATTATAAGCTAGTTGGATTCTGTGATGCTGATTATGCTGGGGACAGGATTGAAAGAAAATCCACCAGTGGAAACTGTCAGTTTCTTGGTGAGAATATGATATCCTTGGCCAGCAAAAGACAAACAACTATTGCTTTGTCAATAGCAGAATCAGAATACATCTCAGCTGCAAGTTGTAGCACACAACTGCTCTGGATGAAACATCAATTAGAGGATTATCAGATTCATGAAAACAGCATTCCTATCTATTGTGATAATACTGCTGCAATATGTCTGTCTAAAAATCCAATTCTGCATGCTAGAGTCAAGCATATAGAAATTAAACATCATTTTATAAGAGATTATGTTCAGAAGAGTGTTTTGGATATTCAATTCATTGATACTGATCATCAATGGACTGACATATTTACAAAACCCCTAACAAAAGACAAATTTAATTTTATCAAAAAGAATCTGAACATGCACTTTATCTCTTGAAAAATATGCTTGAATCTGAATAGAAACTGAGACTCTAGGGTTCATCAGAAACTAAGGCTTATCAGTCACTCTCTTGAGAGTCTGAAGAAAGCTAAGTTTCTGAAAAACTTCAGAGTCTGAAGTTTCAGAATCTGGATTTCTGACTTCTGAATCTGATTAGTTATCTAATTATTGGTCAGAATCTGATAAGTATAACCCTGGGCAATGATGATTTAAAGCTTTGAAAGTTATACTTTGTCCCTCCCAAAGTCATCAATATGAAAATGTGTTTTCCAGTTTTCAGTTTTGAAATGTTTAACAAACGCAGACACATTTTTTCAAATGCTCAAATTGAATCAGACATGTTCAGTCTTTCGGAACTTATTTAAAATTGGTATCAGTTCTTTTCTGAAAGAATTCAGCAGCACTGAACCAAATGCTATACCTTGGTATCAACAGCAATAACTTTTTCAATTTCTGAAAAGAGTTCAGTAGTGCTAAAACCTTTAGTTGGTATATGATCTGAACAATTTTGTTTAAAATAGTTCAGTGATACTGAACAAGATACACTGAACAACTGTGTCTGAACAAAGAATGCTCTAATCAGAAGCTCTGAACTATCTTTTTATGCTTCTGAACATCATTCTATTTGTCAAATGCAATGTCATATACTTCATGTATGATCAAGCTTGCTCTGATTCTCATCTTTGCTGCTTGATTACCTATATGATTACATGATTATCTCACATGTTTTTCAAACTCTCTTAAAATTTCTTTTCTGAAATTTCTTTTTGTTGATGACAAAAGGGGGAGTAAAAGTAAACAAGTATTAAGGCTCCTGAGCTCAAAACAATAAGTTAATTTCTGTCAATTAATTAACTTATGGGGAGTAAAAGAGTATTAAGGCTCCTAAGCTCAACACATAAGTTAATTTCTGATTAAAATTAACTTATGAGAACTGTTTTTAATCCATTAGCCTTGTTGTGAGATATACATTACTCTTAGTGAGTTAAAATGAATTTAAATAACTTGGATAAGACTCAGGGAGCTTACAAAACTCATCCTGTGGATTATCAGACTTAGGGGGAGAGCTTACAAACCTCATAACCTGAAGTCAGCAAGTTATTTGTAATTCTGAGTGATAATTTCACATTATTGTGTTAAGTTAAATTTAATTAACTTGGATAAGAATCAAGGGGAGCTTACAAACCTCACCTTGTGGACTGTCAGACCTAGGGGAGCTTGCAAACCTCTCCTGAAGTCAGCTTGTTAATTAAACTTAACAACAATTCTGAAATTTTCACATGTTTTGATCTGAACTGAATTTAATTAACCTGGATCAGACTCAGGGGGAGCTTACAAACCTCATACCCTGCAGTCAACTTGTTAATTAAATTAACAACAATTTTCTCTTAATACTTATGTTTGTCATCATCAAAAAGGGGGAGATTGTTGGAACAAAATGTATGAACAATTCTCTTTGAATAGAGGGAGATTGTTGGAACAATATGTATGAACAACTCTCTTTAAGGTTTTGATGATAACAAAGTGTTAAATAGAAAATTGGTTATTGCTAATGCTTTGTTCTAAGTTGTGCAGGACCATGTTCTTAATGTTGATTAATTAATATTGGTTATGGAAGAACAAGCTAAGAGCAAGAAGGAAAGCTTAGAAGCTATGTTGCAAAGTTGAAGGAAAACTGGGTCTGAAGGCTGAGTCTGAAGACTGAGTCTGAAGGGTGCTTCTGAAGGCAGAGTCTGAAGACTGCGTCTGAAGGCTGAGTCTGAGGGTCAACGAAAGTCAACGTCTAAAGGCTGAGTCTGAAGGTCAACAAAAGTCAACGTCTGAAGGGAACGTCTGATGAACAGTGCTTCTGAAGTCTGAGTCTGAAGACCAGCTTCTGATGAACAGTGCTTCTGAAGTCTGAGTCTGAAGAACTGCTTCTGATGAACAGTTCCTGAGAAGCTTCTGAAGTCTGACGTGGAAGGAAAAACAACTGTTACTGTGTGCATTTAATGTCTGCAATGTCAGAACAACTCCAATGGAACAGTTGTCTCCATGACCTGAACATTCCCCAGCTTTTAAGGAAAGCAAATTCAAAAATGGCTGCTGCTCTATTTTCTGCTGAGTTTAGCTCACAATTTCAGCCTGGCCTAGCTCAAGATTTGCAACGGCTCTTTGCCTAATTTCTGGCAATCTTCAACAGCTCTAATTTCCTCTATATAAGGATGAAGAATTGAAGAAGAAAACTGCTAAGACTCTTGAAACCAACTGACTGAAAGTGTGCTCTGTTTTGCTGTCCAAAATTCGTAGTTCACTAAAACTCTTAGAAATTCTTTCAATCTTTGTATCTTATAATTTCTTAAGGTTAGAGTCTTATACCTGAGTTGTATTAAGTGAACACCTCTGATATTTGATCAAGTGTTCAGCTCAAACTTCTTTCTTTGTAAATCAGTTTGAACCAAAGTCTCAGCCTGCGTGCTGAGCATCCAGAAGTCTCATTACTTTGTGTTCTGAGCAGGGAAGTCTCATTACTTTGTGTTCTGAGCATTGGAAGTCTCTTGACTTAGTGTCTTGAGCATTAGAAGTCTCTTACTAGGTGTTTGAGCATTGAAGTCTCATAACTTTGTGTTCTGAGCAATTGTAATCAGTTTGATTATAGTTAAATCTCCTGTAAGTGACAGGGGGACTAGACTACTTCCAACTTGTGGAAGGAACTAGTATAAAAATATCTTGTGTCATTCTTTCCCTTTCTCTTTACTTCTTAATCCGCTGCATAAACATCTCTGAAAAAGGTTCAGAACTGATCTATATCAGATTCTGAACTTAACCAAAGTTTTAAGAAAGGAAAAGATTTCATCCACACAATTCAACCCCCCCTTCTTGTGTGTTTTTCTCACCTTCATCTTTAAATGTGCCGAGGTACCATTTTAAAAAACAAAAAAAAATTGCAGGGATGAATTTCAATTTTTTTTGCAGGGACCAAAACCCAACCAACCCATATTTGCAGGGACAATTTGTATTTTTTAGCCTTTTGAAAATAGCCACGAGTTTTTAAAATTTTATCATATTGTCTATCACATATCGGTACTTATTAAAATTTTCTTTTGCATATATAAACTTATATCATCCTCAACAAGTGCGGTTCAAATATTTAAAGGTGTTTTAAATATAAAATAAAAATTTATTTAATAGACACACTACATTAATGTTGATATTTTGAAAATAGTCACGAGTTTTTAAAATTTTATCAAATCGACTTTGTCATGTATGAATTTAAAAATTTGTTTATGCAGATATAAGTACATAAAATTTGCAACGAGTGTGGTGTAAATATTGAACTGTGTTTTCCATATAAAATAAAATGTTATTTAATAGAAATACTACAATGTTTATATTTTAAAAATAGTCACGAGTTTCTAATATTTTATCATATCGACTTTCTCATATATGTAAATAAAATTTGTTTCTGCATATATAAGCATTTAAAATCTGCAATGGAATTGGTGCAACCATTGAACAATGTTTTGCATATGAAATAAAAAATTATTTAATAGAAACACTACGTTAATTTTGATTTTGAAAATAGTCATGAGTTTTCAAAGTTTTATCTTATCGACTTTCTCATAGATGTACAAAAAATTTACTTTCGCATATATAAGCAAATAAAATTCACAACTGACGTGATTCAACTATTTAACAGATATATATATATATATAAGAGAAAAATATTTGATAAAAATATTACATTAATTCATAATTTTTAGTTAATATATATATGTAAACATTCGACAATAGTAACAATCTAATTATCTTATATATAATTATCGCAATGTTACGTGACATGTGCGAAAGCACGAGTCTTTTACTAGTTTTAAAAAAATGATATTTCATATTATTTCACATTTTATAATAAAGTTTAAAACCATATGTTAATGATATTGTGGCTAGAAAATAGAGAAACATATGTATTTAAATTTTGATTATAATAAAATGAACTACAACCTTTTTCGCAATCATTTGTGCGTTAGATTTTTCGTTGCTATAGTATCAAAAACAAAAATAAAAAATATTAAGAGAGGAAATTGTAGATTTTAGCATAAGAAGAAAGAGAAATGTAATTCAAACTTCATTTAGGAAAGAGGAGTGTAACTTTTTCTTATATGTTTTGTAAACAGATGAGGGGGGTGTATGTTTTGATATAAGAGTGGAGATTAATATAATTTGAGCATCTCTCATGAGGAAGAGGAGGGTAATTTACTTTTTTTTTTCTTATAATTTAAGAGCCTATATACAAAAATTTAAATTTACTGACTTTACAAAACTTTGTTCAGGTACGTCAACTGAGATCAATCTTTCTTGAACGTGATCCTTCACCATAACAATATACGATGATATCAACAACCTCTCTTATGTTTTTTCAAAGAGCTTTCTTATGTTGTCTCTTTTGTAATTTCTTCACGGTATTATCTTTATTACAGTCTTCTTTTTCTTCAAATGCTTTAAAGTTCCAATTACCAAAATCAGAAAATTAAACCAAAAAAATGGAATTTGTCAAAACTAGTAAATTGAACAAAAATTTGGAGATTTTTTTCTCAAATTTGAAAACTTTTTCAATAAATTAAAAAATTTCAGATGAATCTTCAAAGAACAATTACCCATAATCAGTGATTAATGTCTCCAGGAATAGGAAATTAAACTTCCGGTTGGGAATTTTAGGGACTTAAACATTTCATACTCTTTTATTTCCATATCTTTAAACATTTTCATACACATCTATTTCCATGTTATGATTCTGGTTTGAACTATGTCAATAGGACACAACAAAATTCACAAGATGAAATGTATTTGGTTCATAATCATTTATACCAACAACAATATTTAATCACATTCATTTAAATACTAATATACTTTCATAAATCTCATTCATTTGAATACTACAAGTCTCTAGGAAATTAAA
This sequence comes from Medicago ruthenica, assembly GCA_018208015.1. Classification (NCBI taxonomy): domain Eukaryota; kingdom Viridiplantae; phylum Streptophyta; class Magnoliopsida; order Fabales; family Fabaceae; genus Medicago; species Medicago ruthenica. The sequence continues at coordinate 44,649,629 of CM031377.1, read as the reverse complement.
TGGGACACACAACATGCTTAGGTGAAAAATAGAGCGATTTGGCATTGTTCATTTGTCACCTTCTTTCTAGCTTTCTTTAACCTAAGGTAATCCAACAACCACCCACCGCCACCTTCCCTTCACCACTAATCATCATGAATCCGACCATAATACCATGGAAATGTCTCATAGATGCTCCTTGCTCAGCAGATCAAGAAAAAACCAACCAGGTAAACCCTAACCCTAAGCCTGATAATAACTCAAACAACAAAACCACTGCCCCCCCCCCCACCCACCCACACACACACACACACACCATTATCCCTTAGAATTTTCTCCAAAACTCTGATTCAAACCTTAACAACAACCTTAAACCACCTAGAGTGATCTAAAAGCAAGTAAAAACTTTTTCTTAGACAGTTTCTAATTTATGTGACATATCATCTTCCCATATGCCACAACCGATCCTTAAAGGAGATAATTTCTAAATCTCAATTAAAAAGGAGGAGTATTTGGTGGGACTGGAAACATGCAAGTATAATCTTCATGCTAGAATCATCTGGCCAAAAGGGTCCACTGTTCTCACAGTCTTTGCCTTGCGTACCAAACTTGCTACCTTGTGGAAGGATCTCAGCAAATGGGGAATCTCTTCACTAGGTAAAAACGTTTATGAGTTTACATTTTCATGTCTTGAGGATGTTAAACGAGTTAGATCATTAGCTTCTTGGAATCTCAACCATGGAATCATGAAGCTTTTTACATGGACAAAGGATTTTAACCCTAATCTGCAAAGTAGCTCTTTTGTGCAGGTTTGGGTGAGGATCCATGGTTTGTCTCAGGAATATTGGAGACCTAGAATCCTTTTTTCTATTGCCAGTAGCGTAGGTACTCCTACTTGTACTGACTCTGCATCAGCCAAACCCATGATTGATAGAACCTTTGGCCAATTCTCTAGGGTTTTGGTTGATATGGATGTTACTCAATGTTTAATGTATAAGGTTTTTGTAGAAAGGAATGGGTCTGCCTTCTTTGTTGAACTTGAATATGAAAATCTTCCAGATTATCACATTCATTGTAAGAAAGTTGGTCACCATATTGATTATTGCAAAATCTAAAGGCCTATGAGGGTCAAGAAGGAGAAGAATATCATAGAGGAAGTAATACTGCTCCTAAAAGAGAGGTTTGGCAAAAGAAAGTGGACATGCCAAAACAGGGCAATAATGTTGATGATCCAAATATTGTTGCTGGCTCAAATAAAGTCGTTGAGAATGAAGGCACAAAAAAAAAACTGGCCAAAAATACTGGAACAAGTGTAACAAAAGAGCTGACACAAACTAATTCTTTTGATGCTCTTTTGAGCAAGGAAGCTAATCAGGATCCAGTGCTTGAAGCTATGAGAGCTGAAGATCTTGAACTTGAACAACAAATCAATGAGGAGCTAATGGAAAAGCAGAAAGATTTTGAGGAGAATGAAACAAGCTCAGAAGGTTATGAGTTTATTGAATCTACCCAACAAAACTTCAGCAGTGAAGAGAATGATAGTAGCTTGTATAAAGAGATAAACAATAAAGATGTGGAACATGCAACAGATGAGCAAGAAGTTGGTAATGAAGAGATTGAGAAGCAAAATAGACAGCTTCTAATGCAATCATGGGCCAACATGGCTGAAGATGAAGCATCTGAGCAAAAATTACTCCAACATTTAGAGACTGGCATTCCACAACATATGGAAACTCCTGCAAGTAGTGATGGATTTCAGCTGGTGGTGAGATCAAAGAGCAAGAATGTTGAGAAAAAGACTTTACAATAAAGAATAGTTATAGCACAAGAGCCAAGGATGGTAATCCTAAACCCTTGAAATGAAGATATTGTATTGGAATACAAGGGGTTTGGCTAACTCCCCATCTAGGTTAGCCCTTAAATACTTATTCTACTTCATAAACTTGACTTTATATTTATTGCTGAACCATGGATGGATTTTGTGAATTTCCCCCCATCATGGTTACAAAGACTAGATCTTAAGATTTTTTCCTTCAATGAGAGAGGAAATCTTTTGCCTAATATTTGGTGCATTTGCTCCCCTGACCTTGACCCTCATGTCATTGACCTTGATGGCCAGCAAGTTTCTTTCAACATCATTGTAAATAATAATCTTCTTCATTTCACTGCTATCTATGCTTCTACCAATAACATGAAAAGAAAAGATCTTTGGAACAAGCTCACAAACCTGCAAGCTTCTATTGATGCTCCATCGGCACTCACTGGAGATTTTAATACTATTATGGGAGCTCATGAACATAGTGGTAATTTTACTCCTGCTAGATAACCTATTGAAGATTTTGTTTCCTGGACTGAACTTAATGATCTAATTCATCTACCTACTAGAGGTGCTACTTTCACTTGGGATAATGAAAGATCAGGCAGATTTTACACTAAAAAAAGGTTAGATGGATCCATTGTTAACCAAAAAATTATTGTTCTTTGTTATTCTATTTCTTGTTCTACCCTAACCAAAACCAGATCAGATCACTACCCCCTCCTATTAGATTTCAAGACTGATTCACATAAATTTTCTTCTTCTTTCAAGTTTTTAAAAATGTGGACCCTTCACAAAGACTGCAGAAAGCTCATTTCTGATTGTTGGAATGTCAACATTGTTGGTTGTCTCATGTTTGTGCTCTTTCAAAGCTTAAACTACTCAAAGGGAAGCTTAAAGAATGGAACAAATATGTTTTTGGGAACATACACTATTATGTGGACCTAGCTGAAAACAAACTCTCTGATTCAAAACCAAATCAACCTCCCTGGCCATTCTGATACCCTAATGAATGAAGAAAAAATAGCTTAAATTGACCTTGACCAAGCCCTAAACAAACAAGAACTGTTCTGGAAGGAGAAAGCTAGAATGAATTGGCATGTGAATGGTGATAGAAACACTAGTTTTTTTCATAGAATTACAAAAATAAAGAACAAAACCAAAGTAATTTCTTCTCTTAGAATTGAAGAAGAAATTGTTACAGATCCTCAAAGAATTTCTAATCACATCGTTGATTATTATAAGAACTTGTTTTCTACTAACTTTGTTTTGCAGGTTTTTTTGCTTGTGGAAGAAGTTATCCCTAATCTCATTGATGATCATACTAATAACCTTCTCACTATGATTCCTTCAAGTGCAAAGATCAAAGCTGTAATGTTTAGTTTGAGTAGTGATGGTGCTCCTGGCCATGATGGTTTTGGTACCTCCTTCTTTCATACTTACTGGGACATTATTCAGAAGGATGTCATTGATGCAGTGCTCGAATTTTTCCACACTGGATGGTTGCTTCCAAATTACAATGCAAACTCTCTTGTTCTTATACCGAAAACCTCAAATGTTGATACTGTTGATCAATATAGACTCATAGCTCTTGCCAATTTTAAGTTTAAAATAATCTCCAAGGTTCTTGCTAACAGGCTTGCAAGCATTCTACCTAACATCATATATGTGGAACAAAGGGGCTTTATAAAAGGGAGAAACATAAAGGACTGCATAGCTCTGGCATCTGAAGCTATAAATGTTCTTGATAAGAGAAGTTTTGGTGGAAATTTGGCTCTAAAAATTGATTTATCAAAAGCTTTTGATACTCTAAACTGGGATTTTTTGCTCAAAGTCTTGCAATATAGCTTTGGTTTTAATCATGTTTTTTGCAATTGGATCAACTTTATTCTTCACTCAGCAAGGATATCAGTATGTATTAATGGTTCTCAAGAAGGTTATTTCAGTTGTCAAAGAGGGGTTAGACAGGGAGATCCCCTCTCCTCCATCCTCTTTTGCATTGCAGAAGAGGTTATGAGCAGAGGTATAACTAAGCTAGTCATTGAGGGAAAGCTTGATCTTATCAATGCTTCTCGAAATGCAAAGATTCAATCACATTGCTTTTATGCTAATGATATCATGGTATACTGCAAAGGGAAAATGTCTGGTTTAGATGCTTTGAAAGATCTATTTTCTAAGTATGCCTCATGTTCTGGTCAAATCATGAATGTTAGAAAATCTGCAATTCATGCTGGAGGGATTTCTCAACAAAGATTAAATCAAATAGTAAATATGCTTGGTTTCTCTTTAGGTTCATTACCTTTTTCTTATCTTGGAGCTCCAATTTTCAAAGGTAAGCCTAAAAGAATTCACTTTCAACATATTGCTGACAGAGTTAAACTAAAGCTTGCAACATGGAAAGCTTCCCTCCTTTCCATTTCAGGTAGAGTTCAGTTAGTCAAAGCAATAGTGCAATCCATGCTTCTTCATACTATGGCTATTTACTCTTGGCCAGTCAGTTTATTGAGAGAAATTGAAAAATGGATCAAAAATTTCATTTGGAGTAGAGACATCACAAAGAGGAAAATGGTTACTGTTGCTTGGAAGAAGATTTGTGCTTCTTATCATGAAGGAGGATTAAATATCATATCTCTTATATGTCTCAATGAAGCTACTAATATGAAGTTATGCTGGGATCTTTTGAACTCTAAGGAGCATTGGGCAACAATCTCAAGAAGTAGAATTTTGTGAAGAACTACTAGCATTAATCATCACATTTTCTCTTCTATCTGGAGTGGAATCAAAGCTGAGTTTCAAGTTATCAAAGAGAATTCATCATGGATGATTGGTAATGGAAATCAAATTGACTTTTGGTTTGATGCTTGGTGTGGAGATCCATTGTTCCAAGCCCTTAATGCTACCTCTGATATGATTGATGATCTCCCTACTTCATTGTCTGGATACATTGAAAATTTCCAATGGAAACTTCCTCCAAACCTGATTCATACCTTTCCTGAGTCGAGGAATCTTGTAGTACAAGTTACTCTTCCAATGCTAGATCAGCCTGATAGTCTGGTTTGGAAACATTACACTTCAGGTATTCTCACTCTCAAAGAAGCATTTGAGTTCAAGAGACAACATTTCCCTAAATTGAATTAGACAAAATCTATTTGGTCTCAGGACATACCTTCTTCTAAATCTTTATTGGTTTGAAGACTTATGCATGATAAGCTACCCACAGATGACAACTTAACAATAAGTGGTTATTCCCTTCCCTCTATGTGCTCTCTATGCATGATTCAATCTGAGTCCTCTTTCCATCTTTTCTTTCAATGTCCCTATGCAATCAACATATTGAGATGGTTTGCTTCAGTTCTAAACCTCACATTGCAATTTCAAACAATGGAGGATATCTGGAATCTTTGTCACAGGAACTGGAATCCTCAATGCAAGCTAGCCATTACTGCTACTTTGGTTAATATCATCAATGTTATTTGGTTCTCTAGAAATCAAAGAAGATTCAAGGATAAAAAGTTCAACTGGAAGTCAGCTATAGCCACCATAATATCAAATGTATCTCTCTCAATTAATCTTTCAAATGCAGTTGCTTCTTCTGCAATATCAGATTCCATCATTCTCAAAAAGCTTAATGTCATCATACATCCTCTCAAAGCTCCAAAGTTTATTGAAGTTGTCTAGAACCCTCCCATTCTTCAGTGGATTAAGTGTAACACTGATGACTCAGCAAATCATACCACATCTTCTTGTGGTGGTATATTCAGAGACAAAGATTCAAAGTTCCTCCTTTGTTTTGCCGAAAACACTGGAGCTGGTAATGCTTATCATGCAGAACTCTCAGGGGCTATGAGAGCCATTGAATTGGCAGCTCAAAATCAATGGAGCTATATTTGGTTGGAATTAGACTCAACATTGGTGGTAAATGCCTTCAAGAACCATTCTCTGATTCCTTGGAGGCTAAGGAATAGATGGAACAATTGTCTGCTCCTTGCCAGTAGCATGAATTTTTTGGTTACACATGTGTATAAAGAAGGAAATAGTTGTGCAGATGCTTTAGCCAACTTTGGTTTAACTGTTAGTCACCTTACTATTTGGTTAAAGCTCCCTCTTTGGATTAGAACACATTATGTTCAAAACAGGCTAGGTATTTTAGGTTTGTGAACTTTTGAAGAGGTTTTTAATTTGGTCCCCCTCTTCTTTTTCCTTGTTTTTGTTCCCTTTTTCTTTGGCTAATATATTTTGGGTAGTCTTAGCTCTCTGCTAAGCTATCTTTGTTTAAAAAAAATACTACAATACTTCCATAACTTAAGATTGTCGCATAACATACATCATTCAAGTTATGGACTTTAGTTATTTACTTTCTTATTAAAGATATTTGATGTATCCAAATTATGAAAGTAACCATTGCTTCAGATAGTTATGAAATCACAGTTCATTGAGCTTCACTCTATTGAACTTAAGTTATGAAATCACATGTCCAAAACATAATATGCATCCAAAAAACAAATAAAATACTATCATTTCACCACCACTGCAATGCTACAATACTACAATACAACGCACAAAACCTATCATTTCACCACCACTACCACACTACAATACTACTCATGAAACCATGTAGCTTTAATAGAGAGAATGATTGGAACAACGATAGCACAAAAATAATCAAATATCAAATATTAGCATATAAATTGATATCGCATAGATAAACATCAAACTATTTTAAGATACAAGTCATTTAAATAATTACAATCCAATGACATCCAACTATTAGTTGATGATATAGAATAGATAAACATCAAATTATTTTAATATGCAAGTCATTAAATTAGTTACAAAGAAATGACATTGTTATCCAAAACAATGAAATCATTTTGAATATCAAGCAGCTCGTGAACAATGTTTACCAGAGTGAAATGAAAAAAAAAATGTTCTTGTTTGTCATTCCTGAAATGAAATCACTAATAAAGAGAAAACATTTTTCAAACACTAATATAATATTTATCATTAATTAAAACAAAATCACTTCACATAACATGACTATAACTATAACATAAAGAAAACATGTCATTATTATTATAGTTATAAACTGACATGTCAAAACAAATATTAATTATAATAGATTCATAAATTTCACTAGCATTAAATTGGGCCAACTGCTGCTCAATATGTTGCATACACTGTAAGCAAGCTATAATGGAAGTCAGATGGTCTCCATCAAAAGAGAAGAATGGTGCAATTGGTAGCAAACTATAGGTTGAAAAAATATTGGTAGTGAAATGTTACAGTTTAAATTTTCAATCCATGTTGGATCCGTTTTAGAAAGTTGAAATCAAACCAACTCTCATGTCGCTTAATTGTGAGTGCACTAACTGAACAACCTCAAAACAAATAACGAAACTAGAGATCAGCTTTGACAGCAGTGAAACTGTTCATGCGATATTGAGCTATTGCAACATAGAGTGTTGTATGTTCCTCCTTTTAATGTATATATAAAATTAAATTAGTAAACTTCTGCAATAAACAACAAAAGACAAAGACAACTTGACCTAAATTATATTATCAACTAACTTTTGTATATTTAACTTGCTTCATTTAATTTGGTAATATTATGGAAATAAGTAAGCGGAATTAAACATAATTTTGTTTGTTTTTGGGTAAGATGCACATAACATTATATATATCAAAATTAAGTAGAAAAATAAAATTATGAGACCTTAAATAATGAATATCTATGAAATATAGGATTTACCGATATTGCATGAGCTATGGCAACCCGTGAACAATGTTAATCGGATGTGGAAAGAGAACAATGTTAATGTTTGCCATTTCTGAAAGGGTAAAATATGTTTTCGGTCCCTACATTTTGCGTCACTTTAAAAATAGTCCCTACATTTCAATAAATGTTTTTAAAACACTACATTTTTGCTCCGTTAGCGTGTTTAGTCCCTGCTGTCAAGTTTTTCATAGTCAGCTAACGGAATGGTGATGTTTCAATACTTTTTTTTTACTTCTTAAATGGGTTGGATTGAAAAATATGGGTGAAATACAACCTGACCTGTATATCAAACCCTAAATCCCCAAATTCTCAAATCAATCTCCTTCTTTCTCGTGAGCTCTCCCTTCATCCCATGATTTTTTTTATTGGATTTTTAATTGTTGTTGACAAGGAAGAAGAGGACGCGAGTGATTTTTGAATGAATCCTTACAAACTCAATTGAGTAAAATTGGAGATGGAATATTAACTGTCATGTGGGTTTTTTGTTCTTTTATGTTGGGTATAGTTTCTGGTGCCTTAATCAAATCCCTTGAAGAAGCAGAATGCAGAAGAAACAAAAGAAAAAGAGAAATCAATGATGATGGAGAAGAACCAGAGAGGGGGAAGAAGTAATTTGGGGATTTAAATCCCTAAATTGAAGAAACAGTATATGGAATGAGAGAAAGAGAAGTGAAGAAGTTTTGAAGTTCTCCATTACCAGTTTCAATCCTCTTTCGATTTTAACCATAAACTCCATTACCAATTCACTCAATTAATCACAAACAAAAAAATATTACAGAAAGTTGAGATAAAAATTGACAACAAATACAAAATATGGTAAGGAAAATCATGTGGGTTTGGTTATGACATTAAAGCTTATGTTTTTTCATGGGTTTGTATTGGGTGTCTCTGGAAAGGGGATGAAGTTGGTTGGAATTGGGAGCAATGATAGGAACCGATCTTGTGAGAGGGAGATGAAGAGGTGGTTGTGATAGCATCACCTGTATTTTTTGTTGGGTTAAATAAGTAAATGGTCCCCCTAAATATACCAACATTTGATTTTAGTCCCCCTAAAATATTTCTTAGGCTTTTGATCCCTTCAAAATTTTTCATCAATAAATTAGTCCCTACTTTTTAGTCAATTCATGTCTAACCTTCATATTTTTTAATGAAATTTTCCATATATGGGTAGAAAATTATGACAATATTTTCCAAAAAAAATTAGAATTTTTTAATAAAACATGAATTTAATATGAATTTTTTAGCACAAAAAACATAAAAATTCATATTTAATTCATGTTTTGTTAAAAAATTCCAATTTTTTTGGGGAGAGATTATCATAATATTTTATCCATTTCTGGAAAGCTTCATTAAAAATTATGAAGGTTAGGCATGAGTTGACCAACAAGTAGGGACTAATTTCATGGATATAAAATTTTGGAGGGACCAAAAGCCTAAAGAATATTTTTGGGGGACTAAAATCAAATGTTGGTATATTTAGAGGGACCATTTACTTATTTAACCCTTTTTTGTTTATGCCACCTAGGATAAGTGAAATATACTAACTTATTGTTGGGGCCCACTCCATGCCACATAGGCACACATGCAACATTGTCAGACGTCAAGTAAAAAAATATGGGACCTACAATGTGCCACATCAGCATTCCGTTAGTTAAATTGACAGCAGGGACTAAACACGCTAACAGAGCAAAATTGTAGGGATTTTAAAAACATTTATTGAAATGTAGGGACTATTTTTCAAAGTGACGCAAAATGTAGGGACAAAAAACATATTTAACCCTTTCTGAAATGAAGGAAAAATCAATGAACACATTAAACAATATCAAACTCTAACTCTGACTCGAACACAAATTTGAAACCGAAAATGATGGAAAAATCAATGAACACATTAAACAATATCAAACCCTAACCCTAACCTGAAGATGAATCCGAAACAAAAAATGATGGAAAAATTAATGAACATTAAACAACATCAAAATCTAACTCTAATCCGAACACGAATCTGAAACAAAAACTTAAAAGAATGCAACATGAACAATGAAAAATATATGAATGAAAGAGAAAACGAAAAAAATACGACTAAACAAAAATCAGAAACCAAAAATAATGGAAAAATCAATGAAGACATTAATCAATATCAAACTCTAACCTGAACACGAATCCGATACCAAAACCGAAACTGAAAAGAAGACAGTGTGAACAACGAAAAAGATATGAATGAAAGGGAAAACGAAAAGACGAATGAAGAAATAGAGAGGAGATTACATCAGTGGTCGAAGATTACGACGAGTAGCGGTATGGAAGTGTTTGGAGATTCAGAGATTACGACGGTATGGACGAGGGTATGATTTTTAAGATGGAACCTGATGTAGGAGGATTTTCATAGTATTTTTAATATTTCAGTTTGTTATATTTTTGTTTTATTTTAGTTTGTTATTTTTTGTTTTATTTCAATTTGTTACTTTTAGGCCCATTAGGGGTTTGTTATTTCCCTATTTAAGCTTAACAGTTGTAGCCTAAGAGGCAACTTTTATTCAATCAATAATATTTTAGAGAGTTTTTCTCAATTTCTGGTGGATTCCGGAACCCTATTTTCACAAGTTTGTCGCTTGCAAACTTGTTTCTTTTCAACCTAGGTTTTGCGCTTGCTAGCCTACGCTTCCGACTGCGTCAGTTGGCATCATAGCAGGTTTCTCCTGTTCTTTTCCTAACATGATCAGCCATGGGAGGTCAATTTGTTGCGAAAGCATACTTCAACGTTTTAGCTGCGACGGTCAACGATTTAGCCGCGACGGTCAAGGCGTTATCAGATCAGATGGCGGTTTTAACAACTAGAGTCGATGGCATCACCAACAACAACAAAAAAAAACAATCTGAACAGGAGAGGTGGACCAATTAGGTTTCCACATGGTGGAAACAATCAGATTATTAAGGATTCGAGTTCTTCAAAGGTGGAGAAGAAAGAAGAAACTCAGTGGAATAAAATTGTGCAAGATAGCTGTGTGACTGCTGAGGGGATTGAATCTGGGGATAATGAAGCACAAGGAGCTGTTGATAACAACATAGTGATTGCTGCAGTAGAAGATGCTATGGAATCTTACAAACAAGAACTTGTTGCAAGTAATCTGCCTTGCAATTTTGAATCTTCTGATAATACAAATTCTAGTCCACATAGTGGTGAGGAGAAACATGGTGACAAGGAAGAAAAGGACAAGAAAAGGCAGGAAAAGAAAGAAAAAGACTACAAAAGTGGCACAAAGAAGCAAAAAGAGAAAGACAACGCCAAGAAAATGGAGAAGAAAAAAAAGTTGAAAAGTAAGGAAAATAAAGGCAAGGATGGAGCAGTAATCTCTGAGGATAAAAAAGGAAAAGGCGATGAAGGTGAAGACGGTAAGAAGGAGAAAACGAAGGATGAAAAAGAAGTGGAAGAAATGAAGCACATAACTTCTTCTTTGTCTTTCACTCAGTGGGACCCAGGAGGATGGTCTCTTGTTCATTGGAGGAGTCAACATGCATGAGAATATTTTTTATTAGAATGAGAACTCGGGGTCGAGTTCTTCAGAAGTGGTAGAGTCTGATGTAGGAGGATTTTCATAGTATTTTTAATATTTCAGTTTGTTTTATTTTTGTTTTATTTTAGTTTGTTATTTTTTGTTTTATTTCAATTTGTTACTTTTAGGCCCATTAGGGGTTTGTTATTTCCCTATTTAAGCTTAACAGTTGTAGCCTAAGAGGCAACTTTTATTCAATCAATAATATTTTAGAGAGTTTTTCTCAATTTCTGGTGGATTCCGGAACCCTATTTTCACAAGTTTGTCGCTTGCAAACTTGTTTCTTTTCAACCTAGGTTTAGCGCTTGCTAGCCTACGCTTCCGACTGCGTCAGAACCTCAGTCTTCTTGTTTTATTTATACATGGATTCAGGAGTAACAACCACACAAGCTCATATTTCAAACCTCAATCCATTTAATGTAAAAATCAAAATCAGCCCATATAACAACAAAAAGCAAAAACCAGTTTACCATTTAATTTATTTGGTTCTGAGCCGGTTCATTCAACTCATAAACCACACAGTTCACAAAACTCAAAACCACAACAATTCACAAATCACAACAGCGGCGACAAACGCAACAACGATGACGACAACTGCAACAATCTGCGAACAAACTCATAATATCCATCTCAACAACATAAAACAACGAAGTACATAAACTTACAAATATGAATATATGCAAGTGTCTGAAATGCTCATGCCTCTAAATTTGTAACAAGACGAAAATGACAAACAACATTGCACAAAGACAGCAAACAAAACAATGTCGCACTAAGACAACGAACCCGAAAAAAAAACTAAATATAAGTGAAAACACTTATTTGAATAAAAGGGAAGGAAAAACGATGCAGATGTGTGTTTAGGAGTCAAAAATTGACCCGAATCAACGCTCTTTGATGGATAAAGGAGAATAAACTAAAGTTTTAGGTTTATTAGATTTCATAGATTTATTAGAATTCATCGGATTATTAGATTTCAAAGTTGAAATTTTGAGAAATGAACCAATCCAACTTGGTTTCCTTTAGTTTTGTTCAGTTTTTTATGTAGTGTGTTATGTCTAATGCAACATACAACTTACCCTTATTTGCATTCTAACACCACCACAACTTTTTCTTTACTGATATACATTTTTCTTAAAAAACTAATTTTTGGAACTCCTCGTCACGCTCCCTTCTCCTCTCCTACTTTCGTGCACACATCAAAAGAATAAAAATCTTGTATGATCTAAACCAATAGAAACTATCACATATTCACACACTAGAAAACTATTTTAGCAATTCAGGACTCATTAAAAGGAAAAAGGTCAAGTGATGGAAGAGTCGGGTTGAACATCATATAAGTGAGAGGATTTATAAACTCAATGCTTTAAGGTTTTGGATGAAGATGGATTATGCAACTCATTTGAATGATTGCTCTTAACTCGATGAGATTATTTAACCCAGTTAAATTTTATCTCGTGCCCAACACCTCCGGAGTGTGTTTTGTAATGCAAAGATATCTTGCATCATTGGGGAGGTGACTGATACCAACATCAGTTGCACAAAAATTAAATATATGAAATTGCATTATGAGACCATGTTTAGGGTGTGTTTAACCGTTAAAAAGACAAAGTATTGAATAATTTTTTGTCTTGTACGATGTTTGGTAGAAAATAAAGGTTATTTTAGTATTTTAGGTAGACAACTTGTACTATTGACATAAAGTTGTGACGTGGTTTAGTGTGGAATAATATTTTCAATTTTTGTCCGGTCTCTTTCTCCCAAATTGTCCAATCTTAAGACCAATTTTAAAATCAAACACAATACAATTTAAGTTGTCCTGTCTAATCCCTTAGTTTTAACGGATCAAACCCACCCTTAAGGTCTCCCTTAAATCACTCGAGCCTAGATACATTTTTTACGCCATGAAGCAAGATTCAAAATTAGTGTTATTTACGTTAAAAAAGTGTTATAAAATTTAGTTTTCAAAACACAGGATTATCAAAACCAGTTTCTAGAGCACTCAACCAAAGTCATTGTGAAAATTAGTGTGTGATTCAGAAACAAGTGAAACACAATTATGTGGGAGTGTAAATTGACGAGGATATTCAAACACAACAAAAACATCGATTCCAAATATAACTAAAACATCACAAATACTATCTCTGTCTCTATTTACAAGACCTTTGACAGATTTAAGAAAATTAATATTTGTATTAAATTTGTTTGTGATTACTATTATTTTTACAATTTTATCCTTTAAGAGAAAAAGATAGTTTATGTTTTTAACATACTAGTTATTGTTGATTGAAGAAAAAAATGTATAATAAATAAAGGTATGTAGGTAAAGAAATAGTTAATGTAGTTGGAAATAGCAAATAAGTCTTATAAAAAGAGACAAAAAAATTCTCAAAAGAATCTTATAATTAGGGACGGAGGATTGAACTAAGACCATATTTATGTAAAATTGTAAAACAGAGTTGTCTTGTGGGAACAAACTTGTCAGATTAACAATTGCCCAAGTTGATTAAGACATGCACTATTCTTAGAAATTTGAACTTTATCTTTTCCCAAACCAAAAAATGAGAAGAATTAAGAAAACATTTCAGCGATCTCTCATTTGTGCGCGTCTCTCTCATAAATAAAGCTCTCCATTTCTTTTGTAAAATGGAGAAGATCTTAAACTTTTGATTCTCATAAACCAGACCAGCTGCTTGAGAATAATACGTTGAAATAACTAGATAAGTTCATCCCAACATAAGCTTATACTAAGCTGCAAGATTGGAGTTAATGAAATACATATTAGTACTTTTCCAAATTAATATTCACATACATGAGCTATTCTGACCAATGTAATGAAACTTGAATCTAGTAAATAGATAACCTTTCAACAATTTGTAATCACTATTTAACAAAGAAAATTATAAGGTAATATACATTGAGAATCCAAACCTAACTATGCTTCTAGATAACCATAAGAAATGGTTTTAGCCTTTATTTGAGCAGTGTCAATTACTGCATTAACTAAGAACTAACTAATTACATGATACGAACCTTTGGATGATGATAATTTAATTTGTAGATCATAAGTAGATCTCTTTGATCTAGCTTTCAACATATGATTTTCCCACCAGTGAAAGCTTTACAGACCATGAGTGCTAGTCGATTAGCTAGTCTAGGTAAGACCTTAACGTGAGAGAGAACCAGTGGGAAACACAAATACCTTAATTAAAGGCTAAAAGCCACATGATTGAAATATTGGTTACTAACCAGCTAGGCATCGTAACCAATATTTGAAGTGAAGACTATTTTTCTTTTTAATTTAGTTTATTTTATATGGACCTTCTAAGTTGTCTTGGACGACGATAACTCTCAATTAATAAGGCCTTCATATGTAAGACCGGTGATATCAGCTACAACTCAAATCCAAAACAATGTTTAACTATATTAATGTAAAAGTAAGTTGAATTATAAATTTATATGTAAAAATCAAGTATAGAATCGAGAGCTGCAAATCTTAGATTTAAGTAGAATCAATTCTAGAAACAAAATCAATTATACTCAAAAATAACCAAACATAACAAATTCAACTCAATTCAACACAACTAAAATTAATTATGATCCATTTAAAAAGTAAAACCAAACTTTCACTTAATATATACCAATTTTCTATACCTCATCAATTACACGTTAACTTGAAAAACTAAATACTTAGTCTTCTTTTGAGGTCTTACTTTTAGGTCTTGTTTAAAAACAAAAGAAAAAAGATACGTATGGGATTCTTCATTATGCATTTTATTTAGATTTAAATAATAGGAATGATGTAAATCACATCATGTGTGAGCTTATGGTACGGGCCACAAATGCATGACTTTTGTCTTTTAAACTTTTATAAACAAGACCCTACATTAGTCTTTTTCTATTCTACACACATATTGAATTTGAAAACTGTTCCTCCTACAAACAAAAATGTTCATTTCTATAGAAATTGACTAAAATACTCATGCGTTACTTAAGTCACGTTCGGTATAAACGAGCGTGATTTAAGTCACGCTGCAAGCAACGTGAGTTAAGTCACGCTTAAAAGCAGCGTGAGTTAACTCACGCTGCGATACATTACTGTTTTGAAACAAAATCCAACAATTCCAACTTCAAACACACACTTCTTTCCCTCTTCACCTCTAAAAAACCCAAAGGTGCGAAAATTTGGAGCATAATCTTGAGCTAAAATCATTGCAAATCGTCAAGAAGCAAGTTTCTACGCTCATCAAACGTCAAAGATCAGGTAATGTATCATCTAAACCATCTTGATTTTGCTGGTTTTTGAGCTAGGTTTGTCAGTCTGGAACATTGCCTGGGCGTGGTTTAACTCACGCTGGAGCTCCACGTGAGTTAACTCACGCAAGTGTTAGAGCAGCGTGATTTAAGTCACGCTGGTGCCCAGTATTTGAATTTTTACACCAATTTTTGTTTTCTTTCTTAGCTTGTTGCACAAGTTTTTAATATTTTTTTCTTGTTATTTTTCTATTCAATAGACATGGTGATGGTTGAAAATGTGGTGGATGATGGCGTTGAGCCGAAACCGGCCATAATTGAAGCTTCCCGGCGAAGCTTTCGTTGATGTCAAACCAACCGTTGATGTGAAGGTTAAAGTCAAAATTCCATTTCAAGCTCACATTGAAGAAAAACCTAAACTGGTACCTACCGGTGTTGACAAGCTTCGCGGTTATGAAGTAAACACCGCCTCATTTTGTTAACAAATGAAAGATGGTGAGAGCGAGATGATTTGCTTGGTTGGGTTCGTCGACAAGCGGCAAGGGTGGGATTTACTATATCTATAGATAAATCTAGTCTACAAAATCCAATGGTGACGTTGCAATGTGAAAGGAGTGGTGTATACAAACCACCGAAGACGAAAAAGAAATTGAAGCTTGAAGGCACGGGCTCAAGGAAATGTGATTGTCCGTTTAGGTTGCGTGGTTACTTTGAGAATAATACAAATGGTTGGTGGTTGGCCATGCTTTGTGGAATTCACAACCATGAGTTAGAGTCAAAGTTAGGCGGTCACCTTCTTGGGGGAAGACTAAAAGAGGCGGTCACCTTCATGGAAAACTGAAAAAATATTTGAGTAGTGTGGGAGATTTGACATCATGTAGGGATGAAATAGACATGATGTTGACTATCCAATTGTCTGAGATACAAGCAAGTTTTGGGAGGAGCCGTGCTGTCTTAGAACATAGATACAAAGGAGACTTTTTGTACTCTGAGTTGGAGCGTTATGTATCTAGACTCGCATTGTGTTTTATCTTTGAGAAAGCAAAGCGGTCAAAGACATTCGGTTTTGCTAAGAAAGATTGCGGTTGTGTTCAAAAGACATCGTACGGGTTACCTTCTGCATGTATTCTTGCCATGAAGAGAAAAGAAAGATTGCCTATTCGACTGGATGACATAGAGCCTCATTGGCAAAGGTTAAATGTATGCCGAGAAGAGGTTGATGATGATTTTTCGGTGATGGACGAGTGGAATGACATTCAAGAACGTCTTAAAAAAGCCCCTTACAAGATGAAACTCCACATCAAAGAGGCTATGCGTCAACTTTCATTTCTGGAAGACACAATGTTGTCTCCACCTCCAAGAAAGGTGATAACCAAGGGAGCACCTAAAAGGGCGAGGTCTACACCGAAAGAGTCATCCATGGGTCGAATCCGCTCTACGTGGGAGCGTGTTGATTCTCAATTTCCCGATAGCCAATCTTCGCATGCCAAGACTTCAC
This sequence comes from Medicago ruthenica, assembly GCA_018208015.1. Taxonomy (NCBI): domain Eukaryota; kingdom Viridiplantae; phylum Streptophyta; class Magnoliopsida; order Fabales; family Fabaceae; genus Medicago; species Medicago ruthenica. The sequence goes on along the minus strand of CM031377.1, from coordinate 44,632,755 downwards.
TTCCAAAGAGGAAAAGTGCATGTATAGGCAATTCATCGCGCTCATAAGCTTCAACCTCTACTATACACCGTGATCCGTATATTCTGGATTTACCATACATAACACAATTCCTAAAGATCATGAGACCTTACATCAAAAATATTGTGAATGTTAAAGGGGATGATAATTGTGGTTCGTAGTGCACTTATTCAAGAGTTAAAAAATAATAAGAGTGACTATTTGCCGATATTTGGTTCGGAGAAGCGTTTTCAATACATCTTGAATGATTTACACCCTCCAACGAATAGTGGTGGAATTGCATACGAAGATAAATGGTTGACATTACCGGATATGGGTCACATTGTTGCAACTTGCTACAATAGAGCCGTTGTTCAATTGGTTTTGGCCGAAAGAGGTATATGTGAGACATATTTCCCAATCCGAGGTGCTCCGCCACTTAACGCACATTCCCACATCTTGTGTCTTGGCTTAATTCCTGACAACTTTCTTCATGTTTATTTGAAAGACGGTTGTCCATTACCACCGCCTTGTACGGAGTGGAATATTCACAAGATTGGTGTGGCGGAGCAATGAGAGTTTGCATTTATGGATAGACAAGCTTTGTTCAAAGACCTCACGTCTAAGGAGCCGAAGCTGTAAAAAAAAACCAACAAATCATCTCAATCCAATTTATTGCGACACTCCCACTCCGGAAAAACCAAAAGGAGAATTTGAAGTAGTTGAAGAAGATAAAGATGATGCACTATCAGTAGCTAGTTAGATAGACTACGACACTTTTTAGTCGTTGTTTGACCTTTTTTGTCGATATTACACCGGCATATTTTTTTGATGTCGATTATGTAACACAAATTTTTGTGGCCAATATGTAACTAAGATTATATAAATATATGACTTTTTGTGATGGACAAAACATCAACAATTTTATTCCTTATTATTATTGCTCGCATTTTATAAAATTATATGTTTCTAATTATTCAACTATTTATTTTATCTTTCATTTGGTTTTATTCTTATACTTGTTACTCTATAAAATTTTGTGAAGTGAAACATGTCTCAAGATGCACAAGTTGAAGCTCATGTCCGATACTCCACCGTGAAGAAAATGTTTAAGGTCTTTTTAACCCCCACCGACAAGTTGGATGATTTGAAGGCACAACTTGACAGATACTTTGTCCATCTAAGCGAAAATCAAAGAACATCAAATGTATTTGTACGAGTGCCATGCGTGAACCTAAGGGAGGATAAGGAGGAAGACTTTTGGAAGATGGTTTATTATCCAGATATTATCCGTGATGATAGCGACGTTGATTACATGTTTAGGTTAATGGTTGAAAATAACATTTTACATCTTTGTGTCCGATCCATTGAAGTGTAATATTGATTAACATGTAATAGTGTAATGTGTTCTAATTTGTGTATGTAATGTTGCATTTTAATGAATTTGTGTCGAATTTGTGGATTGTGTATTTAACAATGAATTTGTGTAATTTTGATCGTATATGTGTGATTATGTGATTATGTGTGATTAACGACGAATTTGTGTAATTTGAGTCGATTATGTGTGATTAAGTGATTATGTGTGATTAACGAAGAATTTGTGTAATTTGGATCGATTATGTGGTTGTGTGATTAACGACGAATTTGTGTAATTTAGATCGATTATGTGTGATTATGTTGTTGAAATGGTGTAATTTGGATCAATTATGATTGTGTACTGATTATGGGTCATTAATGGCTTGGTTGACAACATTCAATGATGTTTTGCTACTACACCAGAAGCCTGCGTGAGTTAACTCACGTTGACCTGTAATGAGCGTGACTTAAGTCACGCTCGGTATGTTGGCCAGTGACGGAGCGTGACTTAAGTCACGCTCGGTAGAATGGTCAGTTATCAACGTGATTTAACTCACGCAGGTTATAGCCCAGCGTGAGTTAACTCACGTAGGATGGACGACAGTTAGAACGATGGTCAATCAAGGAGGAGTTGTTACTTTCTTCGACCAATATAATTCAAGTAAAAAATCTAAAATTGAAACATTTCTTTTCATTTTTTCTGATTCTCATTTCTTCTCATTCTCCCATCTCCCATCTCTTCTTTCATATTTTGTTTTTATAGTTTTGTTAGTATAGACGTAAACGGCCTCAATGTCCGTCGTCGATTAATCATAATGATCTTATGTTGTTTTTTTATGACGGCGATTAAGATCATTATATTAATCGACGAGAAATTTTTTGAGTCATATTAGGATCATTATGATTAATCGACAAGAATCCACCCTAATTGTGTTTTCCCGCTAGTGGTAGAGGTGGTTATGACATGTTCGTCTACCTTAGATTTGTTATAAGGGTTGCCAAAAGTGGCCTTTTACCCCCACCCCATCCCAAGAAGATTAATCGGTCATTATGATTAATCGATTTTTTTAAAAAAATTTCCTTTAATTTATGTTATAATAGTCATTGTTGAATGTAACGAATTACAATGTAATATAATACTATTTATGTTGTGTGTAATAATAGTTATGTTTTAGTGTAATGTAATAATAAGTACCCATCGTGAGTTAACTCACGTTAGTTAAGTCACGTTAGTATATACCGGACGTGGCTTAAGTCACGCTGAAGATATTTTGATCAATTTGTATGGAAGTGAGCAATTTTGTACGAGAGAAGAACAATTTTCATAGTATAATTTTTATTGTTCAACGGTAAACCCACTCAACGTTCCATTAGTATTAGAATTCCAACGGTTACATCTTACAGTTGTTGCTGATCTGAATCTGAATTAGATCACACACTCTCTCTGACCGGACTCTGTTCACAAGCCATGCTGATCGTTGGATTGTACGTGTCCAAATGATTAGATTTGGAGTTTTTATTTAAAGATGAACAAGGTGTTACTTTTGAAATTTGATTGAATATGTATTCAACATCTAATCTAATTATTTAATAATATTATGTGATACTTTTGAAATTTTGTTGAATATGTATTCAACATTTATTTTGCGTACGAAAGTGCAAATTATTGTTGTGGAGTGCTCTTATAAAAATATTAATTTAAAAATTATAATTTTAGAGAAAATCAAAAAGATTTTTTTATTAATTAAAGTAGCACTATTCTACAACGAATATGCTATTTGAATTATACGAGTTGAATATATAACTGCTCATGAATACTTTAAGAATAATATATTCATGAGAAAATAAAAAGATAAAAGGATTGTATTACAAATATGTCATCTAAGTTAATAATTTCATTAGTTACTTTGAACAACTTTTTATTTTAAAATATTGGTAAAATTATACACTACCTTTCCAATGGAAATTTTTATAAATATTAGTTTCTAGGAAATTTCTATAAAAATTTATTAGAAAGCTTCTTTAGATGTTTGTTTTCTAAATTACTTAGTTAATACGGACGTTTATCAAAATATAATTAATTTTGCCGTTGTTAATATTCGTATTGTTGGTCCTTAAAGTGATGCGGTGGAAGATAATGAAATTGAGCAAGGGTTGGTTCTTCTTATAGTTCATCAAATTTCTGATGTGCAATTTAACAATCCAAAATGTTGCTCATAATATACGTCTGTTGAGCAGCTTTTAGAGTGATATGTGAAAGGGTTTATCTTTATCATAGATGTATGTTTTCTCTAAAGTAGTATCAAAATCTAAAAATAAAAAAGTTAGAGCATACAAATGTATATAATTTCGTTTCAAGGGGCAGATATCATAATACTCTCCAATGTTGCGTTTTTCTTTTTTTGTTTCTTGTTTTTGACTTTTTTCTTCTTATTTTTTGAATCGAATAAAGTTTATGTCCCTCGTATTTTTGTTATTTTTTCATTTATTTTTAGTTTTTGCTATTGATCTCATGGTCACTACATACTAAAAAAAAAACACATAGATGGAGGAAAAATCATGATGACTCATATTCAAATATCAAATTTTACAAAATATACCCATAACTAAACCACAAAGTTGTGAGATCGAAAACTCATTTATTTTAATATGCTTTTATTTTATCTTATACTTTTTTAATTAAAAATTATAATAGAAAGAATATAAACACTCTACTACAAACAATCTTATAAATTTCATAAAAAAACATCTTATAAAATAAATTATTTCAATCATTTCTAAACTTGAAATCAATAAATAAGAGTTGGATTTTTCAAACACTCATTATTTCATAAAAATAACATAAAACCAAAACAACGTTGTTTTAATTTTATGTTATTTTTATGAAATAGTACTAAAACAATTATAGAAAGATCAAATGGTTGATCTCAAATCGTTAATGAGATCTACCAACGTATAAATTCTTTGAGAGAAATCGAGTTTGATTTTTGGGTGATTTCTTTTTTATTAAATTTTGCTTACCTCCCAACGAATTTTGGATTACATGAGTCATCCCATTAAAATCAAAGGTTTAATAATAAAAAAAGAAAAACTAAAGATTGAGTTCAATTGATGAATGAATTTCAATTAAAAATGAACAGATTCATTAAAAACAACCAAATTCAAATTTTACTTCAAAGTAGATCATTGTATCCTTTTATCTAAAAACCGTAGAGTTAAAAAAGTTAAAAGTTGGTAAAAAGAAAAAGTATATGCCAATAATTTTTATTACTTGTTGGCACAAACTATTTTCTTCCTAACAAAAAAAAAGTATATGCCAATAATTAGTAATTAATAATAATCATTGATGAGAATATCTTCTCAAACCAAAACTGGCTATAGCAGGTAAAATCCACTCATTGTGGATATGGGTTGACTCTCATTAGCGGCAAAAGTGACTAAAAACATTACCGGCTATTCCGGTCATATTTGGCTGTACTTGTAACCCTCTTTGTTTTGTTCCAAACCTTTGTCTCTTTGATTCTCTGCTTGCTGTGTCTTCGGTTCTTCTGCTTCGCTTGTTGAAAGATCCTCTCTTCAACCCTTCATCCAATTTTAGGTAACCCTTTTTCTCTTTTTTCTTCTGCTTCAATATCTCTTTTGGGACTTTTTTCTTTGTTTTTTGTGTTTAAGGTTTATGTTTTTTTAGGACATGAACAGTAAAGAATGATGTTTGATGAGTTATGAGGAATAAATAACTAAAAAACTTGGTTTTTTGTTTTGTTTTTTGTTTAAGGTTTGTGTTTTTTTTTAAGGTTTATGTTTTTTTTGAAGATATGTAACATGAAGTTGTTAAGTTGTCAAGGGAAAAGATGCTGAATTGTTGGTCAAATATCTGAATTGAGGATTATGTGATATTTGTTCATGTTGTTGATGATTATTAATACCCCTTTTTATGATTAATGATGATTACCTTGATACTATGTGATATGTAAAATTTGAAGGGAAATTCATTTGAAAGTTTGTGACTGTATTTGTATGAATTATGCTTGTTACTTAGGTTTTAAATCACAGTCATGGTTTGATCAAATCGAGAATTGTGTTTGAATGCGATTGATGTGACCTCGGTGACGGTTGTATTATGGTCTCAGAGACAAAACAAACTTTGGTGTTGCGATTCAAATTGTGATCACTGACTTTTTTTTTGTTGGAAACCCTGGCTGTGACTACAAAACACTTATACTTGTGAAATTGATTTTTGTGGTTGATGATTTCTTTTGTTTTTCAACTGTAGATCGTCTTGGTACTAGAACGAAGACGATGACAAAGGGCAAGGGAACAGCAAAGACTTCAAGGGATGTTTTGAAACCAGTTGATGACCGGTTAGTTTCTATATCATCGCACTTTATGTTAACTGATATCGTAATATGGAGTGTTTAGTTTTTCATGACTTTGTATGTCATTGTCCGTAAAGGTGTTGGTTTGCCGGTGATTTACTTAGCCATGTAGAAAAGTGCTATCAATATCTGATTATAGATACTTTATAGTGGAAGTCAGAGGCCGATATTTTTTGGGACAGTTTGCCGTGGCCACCGCAAAAGTTTATTCTCTTTAATAGATAGATAGATATATACATTTAAGCAGTAATAAATGTGTCTACATTTTTTGCTTCGCATATTAACTATGATTGTTAAGCCGCGTAGTGACAAGCAAAGGCTTTTCAAAACACGAGGTTGTGAGTTGGAGTCCGCCGTGGCACCTTTTTTCGTATTTCTAATTTCTATTGTATTTTTATTCAAAAAATGTTCTGGTCAAGATCTGAAGACTGGTGTATTGATGTGTAATAAATCGCTTAGAGAGTAATAAATGTGTATATATTATTTGCTTCGCATATTAACTACGATTGTTAAGCCGCGTAGTGCCAAGCTAAGGTTTTTTAAAACACGAGGTTGTGAGTTCGAGTCCGCCAAGGCACCTTTTTTTTCGTATTTCTAACTTCTATTGTATTTTTATTCTAAAAATGTTCTGGTCAAGATCTGAACCCCTCGCCCTAGAGAGTAATATTCGAGCAAAATTAACCACTGAACCAATTAATGATTTGTAACAATTGTTTGAAATAGTTTTCTATTCATTCTATGGCTTTTTGGCACCGCTAAAAAGTTATTCAAGCTCTGCCACTGGTGGAAGTAGTGTTACAGGAATAATATACTGATGGAACATATATATCTGTTGTTTACAGAAAAGTAGGAAAGAGAAAGGCTGCTGCTAAACCTGAGAAGGTGCCAAAGACTAAGAAGGAGAAGAAGGCCAAGAAAGATCCCAACAAACCAAAAAGACCTCCCAGCGCTTTCTTCGTCTTCCTGTTAGTATCTCTGTCTGTCACTTTCTGTTGTTATAGCTCCTTTTTAAAGTTTTCTGACTTATCTTCCATTCTTTTATAGCGAGGATTTCAGAAAGACTTTCAAGGCAGAGAACCCTAATGTGAAGGCCGTATCAGCTGTAAGTTTACATGTTGAATTACTATGTCGTGAATCGTGATGTATCCTACTTTAATTCGTGTCTGAAAAATTTGGTGTACTTTGATTGTAGGTTGGAAAGGCTGGAGGAGAGAAATGGAAATCCTTGACTAAGGCTGTAAGCAATGCAATCTTCGATACAAATGATTGACTTGAGTCTTTTTTAAATATTTTGTACTCTTCATTATGTCTTAATAAACAGTATTTTTGTAAGTAGAAGCAGTTTATCAACTGTGAGAAATTACTGCTTCTGTTGAATTTCCACTGTATTACATATCTGTATCAACAGCATTATATTGAAAAGAGGTTTTATTCTGTTGAAGAATTGATTTATAATTTATTCCGTCTGATTCTAACTTTCTTATTTTGAATGTAAAGGAAAAAGCTCCATATGAAGCCAAGGCTGCAAAAAGGAAAGTTGAGTATGAAAAACTTATGAATGCTTATAATAACAAGGTAAGCATATCCTGTGTTTCTAGTTTTGTTGTTTCTGTGCTTTGATGGTCTTGTTTATGTGCTTAACTTTCTTTAATGTTGATAGCCAAGTTCAGCGGACGATGACGAGGAGGAATCAGAGAAGTCCAAATCTGAAGTTAATAATGAAGATGAAGCAAGTGGAGAGGTAGTCTAAATTCTTTCATCTTCTTTTACTTTCATGAATTTTTAGCATTATAAGAAAAATGCTTTGAATATTATGACGATTGCTACCCCACAAAGGTGCTATGGTTGACCATCAAACTCTAAAAGGGTACTGCTCACCTTACAAGCCAATTTTGTAAGAACAAATTAGGCTCAGTTCAAAACCTAAGATGGTTCATTCTTCATATTCTACAACCTCCATGATAGTTTATCTTCCCAAAAAATTAGATTACACGTCCCAAAGTTTAAAGGGGCATAAAATTTGTTTTCGCATTTTTTTCTTTGAAATAAGAAAAACTATGAAAACAAACCTGCTTTTGGCATAAAATGTGTTTTATACAATCTCTCCTTGTTGTACAGGATGACCACCAAGATGACGAGGAAGAGGATGACGAGGACGAAGATGACGATGACGATGAGGACAGTGATTGAGATTTGTGTGCATAACTTGAAATATGACGTTTCATTGGTGGAGGGAGGCTTTTATGTATTTTGTAGTAGGTCAACTCTTGGATATCTGTGTTGATTGAATATTTATCTCTTATTGCTGGTATGGTATTTTGCCAGCCACTTGAACTTCCCTCAGTCGTTGGTTATTGTACTTAAATTCTCCTTTGTGCATTGTGCCTCAAATGTGTTGGCTAAAGTATTATAAATTTCATTTTGATCGATGCTTTAGCATAATTGTATGCAACTTGTCTACACATTATGTATGCACCAAACTTAGTTTGAGTAGTTTGTCGCATTTTTATCTCATTCTAGTTGCTCGTTAAGGATTTAGCTCCTCCAAAATAAGCACCGGCAGTTAATAGGCTTAATTACAGTTTTGGTCCTCCTATTTTCACTCACTCACGGCTATTTTAAAATCACTCAATTTTGGTCCCTCTTTTAAATTTTTGAACTTAAAAATGGGGATATATCATATTAAATTGAAGTTTTTATGGAGTTTTTAGGTAATTCCATGGGTTTGATCATTCCATATCATCTGATCATATGACAAGTCATTTAAAATATAAAACATCATCATTTTCTTGTCCAAAATAAAACCTTAAATACAACATATTTGCTTCTAAGTTATGTTTCACATTTGTTTAGTTTAGTTTAATTTAAATTCAATTTTATTTCACATATTGGTAAAAGAATCGATACTTCACCTATAAAATATAAAATACCACACTATAAAATAAAAATTCATTTCAATCCACATAACGTGTGGGTCAAAGTTTAGTTGAAATGGGTTTTTAGTTTAGACTGAAATGTTAATACTTCTATGAACAACAAAAACTTAAGCAGTTAAAATGCTGGGCACTCAACAAATCAAAATGAAATGTCACTGCTTCTATGAACAAGAAAAACTTTTGGACTATGAACACTCCCTCTAATTCAATTCCAATGAAATGAGTAATAAATTAAAGGAATGCAATGACAATGCAACATGTAATTACAAATATAATCAAGTTTGAATGAGCTTCCATTAAGAGGCTACCACAAGTTGTGATGATACCATGTGAATATAGGGTCTGGCAACAAGAGGTAACTTTTCTATGTACATTAATAATCTTTTCAAATTCTCCTTGTTGATTGAAGCAAGATCATCTATCTCACTGCTGCTCATGTACATCCATAGGTCACTTGAGTTTACTCTTTTTAGACTATCCCGACAGAAAGGGCAGGATGCAGATCTTGCATGCCTAAACCAACAGAAGGACAAAAAGAGAATTCATAAAGTTGAAGAAACCATCAACTAGTTGCAGATATATGAATTGTGGTTTGCAGCCGCATTTGTGGACGCAATATAATGTATTTAGATGTCTCTCCAACGACATCACAACCACAATTGCGGCAGCATCGCCGCATTTTACCGCAATAACAAAGTTTGCAGCGCAACCGCAGCCTTAATTTAGAATCATGTATAAACTATTTTCTATTAAACTAACTAAAAAGATTGTTGTGGCCGGCCAGCATAATCGCAACCTCAATTTAGAATAATGCAAACGATTGCTTTCTTCCAAACTAACTAAAAAGATTGTTGAGGTCCCTCAAGGGGGGGTCGACTAATAGATCCTGGATAGGCTCTTTCGCTACATATCATTAAGAATCAACCTCTGACAATGTAACAAAATGAGCAACATTTTACAGCATGAGAAGGCCTCCAAAATGCAGATTCATGTTTGGCTTGGAACACAAAGACCACAATAATATTTTAACTCATGATCGCAACAAGTATGACTTTATGAGTCACATTCTAACCTGTATTTTCCACTTCCATTCCATTGTTTAGCATTATTATCATTAGAACTAATCTTCAACAAAAAAAGAGGTAGTTACAAGTAACTCACCAGTCTCGGTAGCATTTGATACACATTGAATGATTGCAATTGGGCAATACAACTATACTGGTAATCTCCATGCAACAAATATCACACTCTTCTTCTTCTTCTTTCTCTACGTCAATTTCAGAGCTCTTTCCTTTGTCTACTAATTCTATAGGCTTGTACTTAGTAGCACACAGATGTTTTTGTTTCCTATCCTCAACATCAGTGATTCCTCTGTGAAGTTGCAATAAAGAGGGAAACACCACACCTGTTAATAAAATAGACTTGTAAATGTAATCAAATTTTCATTGCGAAGTTAAACTTGAAAAAACTTATACGAGAAAGCTATATTCAACTTATACGAGAAACTATTGTTTAAAAAAACCAGTTATTACAAGATTCATTTAATATATCTATTTATTTTTCATAAGTAAGTACTTATTGAGAAATTTACCAAATTGACTCTTGGTAACACTTAACACTTACCATAGAACTCCTTTAAACTTGCTTTTCTTTCATAAATAGACATGGTTGTCTTCCCATCCTTATATGCCTGCCACAAACCAAACATGTACATCATTCACTAGCACGATAACATAAGAACGTGGGTCGTGGTTTTGCACTATCATGTATAACAATGGATTGTACGTGTTAAAAACATTTCATAAAAGGAAAAGGAGATAGAAATATTAACATACTAAGACCAAGTTTGAATAAACAACTTAATTAAGCGGCACTTCTCCTACAAGTGCTTATGTGTAAACCATTTGTACACAAAAGCTAAAATAAAGTCAAACTGTTTTTATAAGCTATAAGGTGTTTTCGTAAGCTATCTTGATGAACTTGTGAAAATAAGCTGAAAACAACTAATGAATATGTTATAAGTTGTTTCCATAAGCTCTTCCAAACAGTCTCATAAATGCTTATACTAGTAGATAAACTCAAAAAAGTCATTCCAACATTCCAAACATGTCCAAAGTAAAGAGGCAGGGAAAGCACCTTGTATATAAATATTTTAAGCAATCCTAAGGCTCCGGCAAGGTGACAGTCGGTCCACTGAACCAAAAAAAGGAAGAAGTGTGCAGCTGGGCTGTAGGACAATCTCATTTGAAGGTAGGCACCATCCTGATCACTTGGATAATCAGAAGCTCTGGTTCAAAACATATTTGCCACAAAGATTAGTTAAGACAATGAATTTTTTCAAATTACTTTTGGTAGAGAAATTTTAATTTCAATATTGTAACATTGAAGAAAAGGTCCAATCAAATTACATCTTGTAATATCAAGGTACAAATAAAATTGGAAATTAGGAGTGATAGGAAATGTACTGTACTCATCCTCTTTCTTTTGTAACATGATATTAGGATTCCCCTTTATTTCCCATCCATTGATTTGATCCATATTTCACAAGAAACATATACACCCCAGCTGCTTTGCTTCAACTAGAGGATGATATTGATTAACTTATATCACCCAGTTTCTATAAATTAAGTCCCCTCCTCAACTCATCAAGGGGACAATATTTTTTTATTACTTCTTAGAGAAAAGGGTCTTGATAATCTGCAGTTTAGCTAAGAGGTAAGTAAAGTCTCATCAAAGGTTCCACTTACGGCTCAAACTCGGGTAGTTCTAATCGTTTCGACCTTCACTAGAAGGTAACCACTTGATTCCTCATGTAGAGAATTCGTTTGTCTCTTGGATCATCTTTAGCAATGAAGCAATTAATTAAAAAATGACACCAACAAATTGAATAAACAAGACACAAACGGAATTATATTATATAGTTCTATAATACAAGGTTCCACCCATTAAAAAATATCATTTACTTAAAAAGCAAGTTATTTCCAAAATGGGTAGTATCCAAAATCATATAAATCAATATTCATAAATAAAAAAAAATGTAAGAGGAATGATTAATTACAGTGTATTGGCAAAATGGATATCAGCTTCAAGAGCTTTGAGGGAATCCTTGAAAGACTTTCGCATGATCTCTATTTTTCCTTTTTCTTCTATTTCTTTCTTCCTTCTTTTGAGAAAAAACCCCATTCATAAAACTCAAAAACTGTAGCACATTAAAATTAAAAAGCCATAAATAAATACAGTGACCAAATTAATTAACCTTCTCAATCATATAAGAAAATTAATAATTAAACCAACAAGAACAAAAACAAGGTACACAAGTACAAGTAGTACCTCGTTTTACATGTGAAGGAAGATCATCATACACAACAGCATCCTAGTACCAAACCAAAGTACTAGAAAATAGAACAGTTTCTCAGATGTAGAGAGAGAGAGAGAGAGAGAGAGAGAGAGAGAGAGATTAACTAACACAAGAATGTGTTGTGTACTCACTTGAACTACACGTAACTCATTTATTTTGTACCTTTAATAGTTACACGTATCACACGTCATGGTCATGCTGCTATGCTATGAGTTTCTTATTTAATTACTAAAATACCACTACCTCTTTTTTCCTACAAAATAGAAAATAGAAATTCATGCAAGATTTATTTCCCTACTTTCCCCGTTATCATTGTTGATTTGTTTCTACATACGACTAATTCTCACTGTTTTTCAGCTCTTGTGATCAATATTATTATTTTTTAATTAGAGAAAGGAAAAAATATTAATTATGTAAATACCCCATTTTTTTTATTTTTGTTTATTTGTTTAAGAAACTATATTAAAATCGTTTTCTATAATGCACCCACTTTAGTCCTTTTGTAAAAAAAATGTAGTCTTTATTTTGACGATTAAAAAGCGGTATATTTCTTGACAAAAAAAAAGCTGTATATTTTTTTGTTTGCACATTGTTTTTTGATGATAAATATTTACACATAATTTTTACATAATTTTTTTTATATAATTAATTTAAGGTGAGGGGATGGTACTTGGCTCAAAATAAGTCGTTACAACTCAAGGGATTTAATGTTAGCTATCTATTTAAACCTTATAAATATCTAACAATTTTTTTTTATAATCTAATGATTTAGTTGTGATGACATTTTATGTATTAATCATTAGGCCAATAGCAAAAAGAAAATCTAAAAAAAAATATATTGTCTATGGTTGTGTACGAACTCTCAAAGAAATTTAGTGCAGACTAATTTAAAAATGAGTGTTAAGAACATTTTTTTCTTCAATATTTACTCTTTTATTGAGTAAAATCCAAGTGGATTCTACCATTTTATGTTGGACTCATTTAAAATATGAGATCAATATTGATTTCACCTAATAATGTGGTATACAATCCCTGACAAGGGGTATACAATCTGTGTAGTTTATCAATTTTTTACAAAGGATGACGATGTTACTCGCTCTGAAGTAACCAACAATATTTGTTGCGACGACGGGTGATTTCGGAAAATTATACTCTTTGTTTCAACGGGTGTGGATTGGAGAAAAACGTCGATCGACTTTTCTGAGCTGCTCGGTTTTTGGTGGATTCTGGTTATTTTATTCATCAATGGTTAGGATGCCAATCAGTCTGTGTCCATTGTGTATATATGAGCAAGTTATCCAGTTTAGCAATTCAGGTGGTTATTCATAGAAATTTTGTTGGAACATTGGTGTGAAGTTTGAAGGAAATTGAAAGATTAAACACCAAGTAATAAGACTTTGAACTAGTGTGATGTGAATTGAAAAAATAGAGTGTGGGTCCCACATAAAATAGAACACACACATTAGTAGTGTTTAAATTGAGGTATTTAATTTTAAATACTTGATAATGATAAAAATAATAGTAATTATTATTTTTATTCATGAATATCACTTCACATAATTTTAGCTTATGTAGGTTATGAGAAGAATAAGAATTCAAATGAGTTTCATATCTTTCCTTCATTCATATCCAATGAGTTTGTTTCCTCCACTTTTGTGGATTTGTTTCCTTTTGATCTTATCCACAAGTGTTATCGAACTGATTAGTGGTTAAGTTTCCTTTTGATCTTATCCATTAGAGTAACTAATGCCGCAATTTTAGCTAAAACAGTTACAAAATCTCTATATAAATAGAGGACTCCTCTCAGTTCAAAAAATACACCAAAGAGTTCTATTGAGTTGTCGAGAACTCTTTCTCTCTTCTCCCCCAAGCTTGTGTTAACGATCTATTCTTCTCTTTATCTCCTTTTTCTGTCCCTTCGGAATTAAGAGTGTTCTTAAGACCTTAGTCCCTATTCGGTATAATGTCCCTTCGGAATTAAGAAAGGTCTTAAGAACATAGTCCCTTCGGAATAAAGAGTACTTTTAAGATCATAGTCCCTTTTGAAATAATAATGTCCCGTCGGAATTAAGAATGATCTTAACGGTATATATATGTGAAGAAGATTTCCTTCTAACTTTGGCTGAGTTTTGATGATAACAAACTCACATCACAAAAGAAGAAAAACTATGGAGGCACAAGATGAAGATTAAAAATGAAGATTAGTGTCTAGGCTTCTTGGTTATACACTTTGTAAGTATGACAAATTATTTTTTGATTTATCATTCTTAACTTATGGAACAACTTAGAATGCTCAGAAAATAATTACAAATATTTTTTCTAAGTCCCCATATGAAACAATGTCTAAAAATCTTTTGAAAATAAATCACACACTCACAATGTTTTCATATAAATGTGATTTTGCATAAAAAATATTTTTGCATGAAAAAACATAATTTATTATGGAAATTTTACAATAATTTTTTAGCATAAAAATAATGTTTAGCATGCATTGAGAATTATAATGGCACATAATCTTTTTGTTACCATTGGCTTTTATAAAGAAAATATTTTGTCTAATAAATCAAAGTGTGGCCAACGGCTAGTTACTATATTAATGAATCAAGTTAATATGCACATATTTATTTCATTTTGTATTAACGGCTATTTTTGGATTTAGTATTTCTTGCAACAACTACTATATTTTAAATGCTTTTCATATTCAAATTTTATGAATGGGTGCCATTTTAAATTTGTGTCTTTTCATTTTAAACCATTTTTAAAAAATAGTATTGTTTCATAAACAATTTTTTAGCCTCTATAAATTCAATTGAGAATCAAAGCAATAAACAAGACAATAACTTTCAAATTCTCAATTGTGAATTTTCAATATCACTTGCTTTCAAACTTTCATTCAAATTGTTTGGAAAACTTTGTCCACACTTTAACATTTATTAAAAAGTTTTCTGAGCATTAAGTCCATTTGTTTAAGAGTGATATTGATAAAAATATACAGCCATACATTTGTTATTCTTCAATTACATTGTTGTAAAGTTTTCTTGCCATTGTTGGTGAGAATTGTTGAAAGATAGTGGGGTGCTATCTTGTGTATGTTAGAAAGATTGTTAGGGGGTCTTGGGGAGAGATTGCTTGTAACAAAGATTCTAACATAGTGAATTCCTCACAGGGTTGTGGGGGAGTGGAGTACCAGTAGGGGAACCACTATAAATTGCTTGTGTCCATCTTCTTCTTCCCTACACTCTTTATTTTTCCAAGCATTCGTTCATACATTCATACAAAATTCCGGAAAAATTTACAAGAACACAATAAACCAGAAAAATTATCCATTAAAAGTCATACAACCTAATTCACCCCCCCCTCTTAGGTTGCACTCTGAAATTACAATTGGCATCAGAGCAAGTTAAGGTAATTTGCTCCTTGATCCAGAAAAATGGCTTCCGCTTCAAATTCAAACATTGTGTTCAAAGATGGTGGTAGTAGCAACAAACCTCCATGCTTTGTTGGTGAATACTATGATTTTTGGAAAATTCGCATGCGTGCATACTTGGAAGCACAAGGGGAAGAAATATGGAATGCCGTTGAGAATGGTCCATTCATTCCTACAACGGTTGTGAATGATGTTGTCCAAGTAAAAATAAAAACATCTTGGACTGATGATGATAAGAAAAAATTGTTGTTTGACAAGAAGGCAATCAACATGCTTCATTCAGCCCTTGGCATGGATGAGTTCTTCCGAATTTCTCAATGCAAAACTGCAAAAGAAATTTGGGACACTCTAGAAGTAACCCATGAAGGCACAGAAGAAGTGAAGAGATCAAAACTGAACACTTTATCACAAGAATATGAACTGTTCAGAATGCAGCCCGGTGAATCAATTCTTGATTTACAAAAGAGATTCTCTCACTTAACAAACCACTTGATGGCTCTTGGAAAGACTTTCACAAATGATGAATTAAATCTCAAAGTCCTTAGATCATTAACAAGGGCTTGGCAACCAAAGGTGACTGCAATATCAGAAAAGAAAAGTCTTTCTAAAATGACTTCTGCCGCTTTGTTTGGTAAACTCCAAGAACATGAAATGGAACTTGGAAGATTGGAAAAGCATGAAGGGCAAGAGAAGAAGAATAAAAGCATTGCTCTAAGAGTTGAGTCAAAACAACAAAATGAAGGAGAAAGTTCTGATGAAGGTGAGACCATCAATCTTCTTGCAAAAAGTTTTAAAAAATTTCTTAAAAAGGACAAGTCCTTCAAGTTTGGTAATAAAAGAAAATCTTTCAAGAAGAATGAGGGCTCTACGTCAAACCAAAACATTACATGTTTTGGATGTGGGAAAGAAGGTCACATGAAAGCAGATTGTCCATCTTTTACAAACAAAAATGGTGACAAAGGAAAGAAAGAATTCAAGCAAAGGAGGGCCTACATTGCATGGGAAGAAAATGACATAAGTTCATCTTCTGAATCAGAGGATGAAGAGTATGCAAATCTTGCACTAATGGCATCTCATCACTCTGATGATGAACAAGAGGTTAGTGATTCTGAACTTGATATTAAACCTTCATATGATGAATTACAAAATGCATTTGATGAATTATATGAAGAATGTAGTAAACTTTCTAAAACTTGTGTAAAACAGAAGAAATTAATTGTTTCACTTGAAAGAAAAGTTTTTGATGCACAAGTGGATTTAGAAAAGGTCAAAAATTCTTCATGTAATAAATGTAAAGAACATGAAACAAAAATTATTAAATTAAATCAAGTAATAAAAATTTTTGAAAAAGGTCACAATAGTTTGGAAGATGTTCTTAGCAAACAAAGAGATTTAAAAGATAAAACCGGTCTTGGATTTTCAAATTTTGATAAACCAAGTACAAGTAAAACAATCTTTGTTAAAGCAAGCACAACTTCCAACAACTTGGAACCAAAGAAAATGCATGTTGTAATTCCTCTTAAAAGTATGAATACTAGAAATAATTCTTATGGAAGAAATTATTCTAACAAGTCTTATAAGAAAACAAATTCTAAGGTTAGAAATAATGTCTCCAATGGAAGTAATTCTAGTGTATATCATGTTCAAAATTTATCATGTTTCTATTGCAACATGAAAGGCCATACTCCAAATTCTTGCTACATAAGAAATGTTGGAGTTCCTTATGGTGAGTATATTTGGATAAAGAAAGGTATTAACACACAAGGACCCAAAGAAAAATGGGTACCTAGAAAGTTCTATTAATTGTCTTGTAGGTACTTGAAGATCATATGCAAATCTTGTCAAATTAAGATTGATTTTTCAAGATACAAGAGCATATGATATATATGGTTCGATTTACGATTTATTTGTAATTATTTAATGAATACGATTTGATGAAGAGATGATCTCTTGCAAGTTGAATTCTTATTTATTCACGACCATGGTGAAAGGTACACAATTATTTTGTATAGATATATGATGTCTTTTGTCTTCTAAATTAATGCATATGGTATTAAATTAATGCATGCATGGTTTAGAAACGATTCATGTTTGTGAATTTTGACAAGTATAAATAAGTTTGGTTTATTTGACATATTTGAATGCATATTAAATGTTAATTATTGTTATTTCATGCTTGCAATGTTTAGCCTAAAACATGAATGTTACTTGCTAGTTTTTTACTGTTCATGGGTAAAAAGTTTTGGAATATAATTAATTAATTTAAATAAATATATCATGTTTGAATATTTGACTAATGTTATAATAGTAGCATATGTGACTTGTGCAAAAATATCAATTGGAAGCTTTAATGATGCTATTGTTTTGTGTGAGAAATCATTGTATTTAAAATATTTATCTCATATGATATGTGCAAAATAATGTGAAGGATTGAATATTCATTGTGAAGAAGATAAATTACTTTTATATAAAATTTGTTATTTCCCTTCTATTTCGACCCTTTGGATCTTATCCTTTCTTTTCTTCTTTTTGATGATGTCAAAAGGGGGAGAAAGTGTATGTTTGTGTTTTGTTCTTAAATTGTTTCAGGTTATCCAATTGCAAAACAAAGGGGGAGATATACAAGATAGGGGGAGTTTCGTTGAGCAAACATTGTCAAAAAGATATGGTTTGTCATCATCAAAAAGGGGGAGATTGTGAAGAAGATTTCCTTCTAACTTTGGCTGAGTTTTGATGATAACAAACTCACATCACAAAAGAAGAAAAACTATGGAGGCACAAGATGAAGATTAAAAATGAAGATTAGTGTCTAGGCTTCTTGGTTATACACTTTGTAAGTATGACAAATTATTTTTTGATTTATCATTCTTAACTTATGGAACAACTTAGAATGCTCAGAAAATAATTACAAATATTTTTTCTAAGTCCCCATATGAAACAATGTCTAAAAATCTTTTGAAAATAAATCACACACTCACAATGTTTTCATATAAATGTGATTTTGCATAAAAAATATTTTTGCATGAAAAAACATAATTTATTATGGAAATTTTACAATAATTTTTTAGCATAAAAATAATGTTTAGCATGCATTGAGAATTATAATGGCACATAATCTTTTTGTTACCATTGGCTTTTATAAAGAAAATATTTTGTCTAATAAATCAAAGTGTGGCCAACGGCTAGTTACTATATTATTGAATCAAGTTAATATGCACATATTTATTTCATTTTGTATTAACGGCTATTTTTGGATTTAGTATTTCTTGCAACAACTACTATATTTTAAATGCTTTTCATATTCAAATTTTATGAATGGGTGCCATTTTAAATTTGTGTCTTTTCATTTTAAACCATTTTTAAAAAATAGTATTGTTTCATAAACAATTTTTTAGCCTCTATAAATTCAATTGAGAATCAAAGCAATAAACAAGACAATAACTTTCAAATTCTCAATTGTGAATTTTCAATATCACTTGCTTTCAAACTTTCATTCAAATTGTTTGGAAAACTTTGTCCACACTTTAACATTTATTAAAAAGTTTTCTGAGCATTAAGTCCATTTGTTTAAGAGTGATATTGATAAAAATATACAGCCATACATTTGTTATTTTTCAATTACATTGTTGTAAAGTTTTCTTGCCATTGTTGGTGAGAATTGTTGAAAGATAGTGGGGTGCTATCTTGTGTATGTTAGAAAGATTGTTAGGGGGTCTTGGGGAGAGATTGCTTGTAACAAAGATTCTAACATAGTGAATTCCTCACAGGGTTGTGGGGGAGTGGAGTACCAGTAGGGGAACCACTATAAATTGCTTGTGTCCATCTTCTTCTTCCCTACACTCTTTATTTTTCCAAGCATTCGTTCATACATTCATACAAAATTCCGGAAAAATTTACAAGAACACAATAAACCAGAAAAATTATCCATTAAAAGTCATACAACCTAATTCACCCCCCCCTCTTAGGTTGCACTCTGAAATTACAATTGGCATCAGAGCAAGTTAAGGTAATTTGCTCCTTGATCCAGAAAAATGGCTTCCGCTTCAAATTCAAACATTGTGTTCAAAGATGGTGGTAGTAGCAACAAACCTCCATGCTTTGTTGGTGAATACTATGATTTCTGGAAAATTCGCATGCGTGCATACTTGGAAGCACAAGGGGAAGAAATATGGAATGCCGTTGAGAATGGTCCATTCATTCCTACAACGGTTGTGAATGATGTTGTCCAAGTAAAAATAAAAACATCTTGGACTGATGATGATAAGAAAAAATTGTTGTTTGACAAGAAGGCAATCAACATGCTTCATTCAGCCCTTGGCATGGATGAGTTCTTCCGAATTTCTCAATGCAAAACTGCAAAAGAAATTTGGGACACTCTAGAAGTAACCCATGAAGGCACAGAAGAAGTGAAGAGATCAAAACTGAACACTTTATCACAAGAATATGAACTGTTCAGAATGCAGCCCGGTGAATCAATTCTTGATTTACAAAAGAGATTCTCTCACTTAACAAACCACTTGATGGCTCTTGGAAAGACTTTCACAAATGATGAATTAAATCTCAAAGTCCTTAGATCATTAACAAGGGCTTGGCAACCAAAGGTGACTGCAATATCAGAAAAGAAAAGTCTTTCTAAAATGACTTCTGCCGCTTTGTTTGGTAAACTCCAAGAACATGAAATGGAACTTGGAAGATTGGAAAAGCATGAAGGGCAAGAGAAGAAGAATAAAAGCATTGCTCTAAGAGTTGAGTCAAAACAACAAAATGAAGGAGAAAGTTCTGATGAAGGTGAGACCATCAATCTTCTTGCAAAAAGTTTTAAAAAATTTCTTAAAAAGGACAAGTCCTTCAAGTTTGGTAATAAAAGAAAATCTTTCAAGAAGAATGAGGGCTCTACGTCAAACCAAAACATTACATGTTTTGGATGTGGGAAAGAAGGTCACATGAAAGCAGATTGTCCATCTTTTACAAACAAAAATGGTGACAAAGGAAAGAAAGAATTCAAGCAAAGGAGGGCCTACATTGCATGGGAAGAAAATGACATAAGTTCATCTTCTGAATCAGAGGATGAAGAGTATGCAAATCTTGCACTAATGGCATCTCATCACTCTGATGATGAACAAGAGGTTAGTGATTCTGAACTTGATATTAAACCTTCATATGATGAATTACAAAATGCATTTGATGAATTATATGAAGAATGTAGTAAACTTTCTAAAACTTGTGTAAAACAGAAGAAATTAATTGTTTCACTTGAAAGAAAAGTTTTTGATGCACAAGTGGATTTAGAAAAGGTCAAAAATTCTTCATGTAATAAATGTAAAGAACATGAAACAAAAATTATTAAATTAAATCAAGTAATAAAAATTTTTGAAAAAGGTCACAATAGTTTGGAAGATGTTCTTAGCAAACAAAGAGATTTAAAAGATAAAACCGGTCTTGGATTTTCAAATTTTGATAAACCAAGTACAAGTAAAACAATCTTTGTTAAAGCAAGCACAACTTCCAACAACTTGGAACCAAAGAAAATGCATGTTGTAATTCCTCTTAAAAGTATGAATACTAGAAATAATTCTTATGGAAGAAATTATTCTAACAAGTCTTATAAGAAAACAAATTCTAAGGTTAGAAATAATGTCTCCAATGGAAGTAATTCTAGTGTATATCATGTTCAAAATTTATCATGTTTCTATTGCAACATGAAAGGCCATACTCCAAATTCTTGCTACATAAGAAATGTTGGAGTTCCTTATGGTGAGTATATTTGGATAAAGAAAGGTATTAACACACAAGGACCCAAAGAAAAATGGGTACCTAGAAAGTTCTATTAATTGTCTTGTAGGTACTTGAAGATCATATGCAAATCTTGTCAAATTAAGATTGATTTTTCAAGATACAAGAGCATATGATATATATGGTTCGATTTACGATTTATTTGTAATTATTTAATGAATACGATTTGATGAAGAGATGATCTCTTGCAAGTTGAATTCTTATTTATTCACGACCATGGTGAAAGGTACACAATTATTTTGTATAGATATATGATGTCTTTTGTCTTCTAAATTAATGCATATGGTATTAAATTAATGCATGCATGGTTTAGAAACGATTCATGTTTGTGAATTTTGACAAGTATAAATAAGTTTGGTTTATTTGACATATTTGAATGCATATTAAATGTTAATTATTGTTATTTCATGCTTGCAATGTTTAGCCTAAAACATGAATGTTACTTGCTAGTTTTTTACTGTTCATGGGTAAAAAGTTTTGGAATATAATTAATTAATTTAAATAAATATATCATGTTTGAATATTTGACTAATGTTATAATAGTAGCATATGTGACTTGTGCAAAAATATCAATTGGAAGCTTTAATGATGCTATTGTTTTGTGTGAGAAATCATTGTATTTAAAATATTTATCTCATATGATATGTGCAAAATAATGTGAAGGATTGAATATTCATTGTGAAGAAGATAAATTACTTTTATATAAAATTTGTTATTTCCCTTCTATTTCGACCCTTTGGATCTTATCCTTTCTTTTCTTCTTTTTGATGATGTCAAAAGGGGGAGAAAGTGTATGTTTGTGTTTTGTTCTTAAATTGTTTCAGGTTATCCAATTGCAAAACAAAGGGGGAGATATACAAGATAGGGGGAGTTTCGTTGAGCAAACATTGTCAAAAAGATATGGTTTGTCATCATCAAAAAGGGGGAGATTGTGAAGAAGATTTCCTTCTAACTTTGGCTGAGTTTTGATGATAACAAACTCACATCACAAAAGAAGAAAAACTATGGAGGCACAAGATGAAGATTAAAAATGAAGATTAGTGTCTAGGCTTCTTGGTTATACACTTTGTAAGTATGACAAATTATTTTTTGATTTATCATTCTTAACTTATGGAACAACTTAGAATGCTCAGAAAATAATTACAAATATTTTTTCTAAGTCCCCATATGAAACAATGTCTAAAAATCTTTTGAAAATAAATCACACACTCACAATGTTTTCATATAAATGTGATTTTGCATAAAAAATATTTTTGCATGAAAAAACATAATTTATTATGGAAATTTTACAATAATTTTTTAGCATAAAAATAATGTTTAGCATGCATTGAGAATTATAATGGCACATAATCTTTTTGTTACCATTGGCTTTTATAAAGAAAATATTTTGTCTAATAAATCAAAGTGTGGCCAACGGCTAGTTACTATATTATTGAATCAAGTTAATATGCACATATTTATTTCATTTTGTATTAACGGCTATTTTTGGATTTAGTATTTCTTGCAACAACTACTATATTTTAAATGCTTTTCATATTCAAATTTTATGAATGGGTGCCATTTTAAATTTGTGTCTTTTCATTTTAAACCATTTTTAAAAAATAGTATTGTTTCATAAACAATTTTTTAGCCTCTATAAATTCAATTGAGAATCAAAGCAATAAACAAGACAATAACTTTCAAATTCTCAATTGTGAATTTTCAATATCACTTGCTTTCAAACTTTCATTCAAATTGTTTGGAAAACTTTGTCCACACTTTAACATTTATTAAAAAGTTTTCTGAGCATTAAGTCCATTTGTTTAAGAGTGATATTGATAAAAATATACAGCCATACATTTGTTATTTTTCAATTACATTGTTGTAAAGTTTTCTTGCCATTGTTGGTGAGAATTGTTGAAAGATAGTGGGGTGCTATCTTGTGTATGTTAGAAAGATTGTTAGGGGGTCTTGGGGAGAGATTGCTTGTAACAAAGATTCTAACATAGTGAATTCCTCACAGGGTTGTGGGGGAGTGGAGTACCAGTAGGGGAACCACTATAAATTGCTTGTGTCCATCTTCTTCTTCCCTACACTCTTTATTTTTCCAAGCATTCGTTCATACATTCATACAAAATTCCGGAAAAATTTACAAGAACACAATAAACCAGAAAAATTATCCATTAAAAGTCATACAACCTAATTCACCCCCCCCTCTTAGGTTGCACTCTGAAATTACAATTGGCATCAGAGCAAGTTAAGGTAATTTGCTCCTTGATCCAGAAAAATGGCTTCCGCTTCAAATTCAAACATTGTGTTCAAAGATGGTGGTAGTAGCAACAAACCTCCATGCTTTGTTGGTGAATACTATGATTTCTGGAAAATTCGCATGCGTGCATACTTGGAAGCACAAGGGGAAGAAATATGGAATGCCGTTGAGAATGGTCCATTCATTCCTACAACGGTTGTGAATGATGTTGTCCAAGTAAAAATAAAAACATCTTGGACTGATGATGATAAGAAAAAATTGTTGTTTGACAAGAAGGCAATCAACATGCTTCATTCAGCCCTTGGCATGGATGAGTTCTTCCGAATTTCTCAATGCAAAACTGCAAAAGAAATTTGGGACACTCTAGAAGTAACCCATGAAGGCACAGAAGAAGTGAAGAGATCAAAACTGAACACTTTATCACAAGAATATGAACTGTTCAGAATGCAGCCCGGTGAATCAATTCTTGATTTACAAAAGAGATTCTCTCACTTAACAAACCACTTGATGGCTCTTGGAAAGACTTTCACAAATGATGAATTAAATCTCAAAGTCCTTAGATCATTAACAAGGGCTTGGCAACCAAAGGTGACTGCAATATCAGAAAAGAAAAGTCTTTCTAAAATGACTTCTGCCGCTTTGTTTGGTAAACTCCAAGAACATGAAATGGAACTTGGAAGATTGGAAAAGCATGAAGGGCAAGAGAAGAAGAATAAAAGCATTGCTCTAAGAGTTGAGTCAAAACAACAAAATGAAGGAGAAAGTTCTGATGAAGGTGAGACCATCAATCTTCTTGCAAAAAGTTTTAAAAAATTTCTTAAAAAGGACAAGTCCTTCAAGTTTGGTAATAAAAGAAAATCTTTCAAGAAGAATGAGGGCTCTACGTCAAACCAAAACATTACATGTTTTGGATGTGGGAAAGAAGGTCACATGAAAGCAGATTGTCCATCTTTTACAAACAAAAATGGTGACAAAGGAAAGAAAGAATTCAAGCAAAGGAGGGCCTACATTGCATGGGAAGAAAATGACATAAGTTCATCTTCTGAATCAGAGGATGAAGAGTATGCAAATCTTGCACTAATGGCATCTCATCACTCTGATGATGAACAAGAGGTTAGTGATTCTGAACTTGATATTAAACCTTCATATGATGAATTACAAAATGCATTTGATGAATTATATGAAGAATGTAGTAAACTTTCTAAAACTTGTGTAAAACAGAAGAAATTAATTGTTTCACTTGAAAGAAAAGTTTTTGATGCACAAGTGGATTTAGAAAAGGTCAAAAATTCTTCATGTAATAAATGTAAAGAACATGAAACAAAAATTATTAAATTAAATCAAGTAATAAAAATTTTTGAAAAAGGTCACAATAGTTTGGAAGATGTTCTTAGCAAACAAAGAGATTTAAAAGATAAAACCGGTCTTGGATTTTCAAATTTTGATAAACCAAGTACAAGTAAAACAATCTTTGTTAAAGCAAGCACAACTTCCAACAACTTGGAACCAAAGAAAATGCATGTTGTAATTCCTCTTAAAAGTATGAATACTAGAAATAATTCTTATGGAAGAAATTATTCTAACAAGTCTTATAAGAAAACAAATTCTAAGGTTAGAAATAATGTCTCCAATGGAAGTAATTCTAGTGTATATCATGTTCAAAATTTATCATGTTTCTATTGCAACATGAAAGGCCATACTCCAAATTCTTGCTACATAAGAAATGTTGGAGTTCCTTATGGTGAGTATATTTGGATAAAGAAAGGTATTAACACACAAGGACCCAAAGAAAAATGGGTACCTAGAAAGTTCTATTAATTGTCTTGTAGGTACTTGAAGATCATATGCAAATCTTGTCAAATTAAGATTGATTTTTCAAGATACAAGAGCATATGATATATATGGTTCGATTTACGATTTATTTGTAATTATTTAATGAATACGATTTGATGAAGAGATGATCTCTTGCAAGTTGAATTCTTATTTATTCACGACCATGGTGAAAGGTACACAATTATTTTGTATAGATATATGATGTCTTTTGTCTTCTAAATTAATGCATATGGTATTAAATTAATGCATGCATGGTTTAGAAACGATTCATGTTTGTGAATTTTGACAAGTATAAATAAGTTTGGTTTATTTGACATATTTGAATGCATATTAAATGTTAATTATTGTTATTTCATGCTTGCAATGTTTAGCCTAAAACATGAATGTTACTTGCTAGTTTTTTACTGTTCATGGGTAAAAAGTTTTGGAATATAATTAATTAATTTAAATAAATATATCATGTTTGAATATTTGACTAATGTTATAATAGTAGCATATGTGACTTGTGCAAAAATATCAATTGGAAGCTTTAATGATGCTATTGTTTTGTGTGAGAAATCATTGTATTTAAAATATTTATCTCATATGATATGTGCAAAATAATGTGAAGGATTGAATATTCATTGTGAAGAAGATAAATTACTTTTATATAAAATTTGTTATTTCCCTTCTATTTCGACCCTTTGGATCTTATCCTTTCTTTTCTTCTTTTTGATGATGTCAAAAGGGGGAGAAAGTGTATGTTTGTGTTTTGTTCTTAAATTGTTTCAGGTTATCCAATTGCAAAACAAAGGGGGAGATATACAAGATAGGGGGAGTTTCGTTGAGCAAACATTGTCAAAAAGATATGGTTTGTCATCATCAAAAAGGGGGAGATTGTGAAGAAGATTTCCTTCTAACTTTGGCTGAGTTTTGATGATAACAAACTCACATCACAAAAGAAGAAAAACTATGGAGGCACAAGATGAAGATTAAAAATGAAGATTAGTGTCTAGGCTTCTTGGTTATACACTTTGTAAGTATGACAAATTATTTTTTGATTTATCATTCTTAACTTATGGAACAACTTAGAATGCTCAGAAAATAATTACAAATATTTTTTCTAAGTCCCCATATGAAACAATGTCTAAAAATCTTTTGAAAATAAATCACACACTCACAATGTTTTCATATAAATGTGATTTTGCATAAAAAATATTTTTGCATGAAAAAACATAATTTATTATGGAAATTTTACAATAATTTTTTAGCATAAAAATAATGTTTAGCATGCATTGAGAATTATAATGGCACATAATCTTTTTGTTACCATTGGCTTTTATAAAGAAAATATTTTGTCTAATAAATCAAAGTGTGGCCAACGGCTAGTTACTATATTATTGAATCAAGTTAATATGCACATATTTATTTCATTTTGTATTAACGGCTATTTTTGGATTTAGTATTTCTTGCAACAACTACTATATTTTAAATGCTTTTCATATTCAAATTTTATGAATGGGTGCCATTTTAAATTTGTGTCTTTTCATTTTAAACCATTTTTAAAAAATAGTATTGTTTCATAAACAATTTTTTAGCCTCTATAAATTCAATTGAGAATCAAAGCAATAAACAAGACAATAACTTTCAAATTCTCAATTGTGAATTTTCAATATCACTTGCTTTCAAACTTTCATTCAAATTGTTTGGAAAACTTTGTCCACACTTTAACATTTATTAAAAAGTTTTCTGAGCATTAAGTCCATTTGTTTAAGAGTGATATTGATAAAAATATACAGCCATACATTTGTTATTCTTCAATTACATTGTTGTAAAGTTTTCTTGCCATTGTTGGTGAGAATTGTTGAAAGATAGTGGGGTGCTATCTTGTGTATGTTAGAAAGATTGTTAGGGGGTCTTGGGGAGAGATTGCTTGTAACAAAGATTCTAACATAGTGAATTCCTCACAGGGTTGTGGGGGAGTGGAGTACCAGTAGGGGAACCACTATAAATTGCTTGTGTCCATCTTCTTCTTCCCTACACTCTTTATTTTTCCAAGCATTCGTTCATACATTCATACAAAATTCCGGAAAAATTTACAAGAACACAATAAACCAGAAAAATTATCCATTAAAAGTCATACAACCTAATTCACCCCCCCCCCCTCTTAGGTTGCACTCTGAAATTACAATATAAATATTCTTTCGATATTTTTCTATTTTTGGAGAAGTTAAAAAGTTAGAACGGTAGTATCACCGAATTTGAGTGGTCTTAGTACCACATTGATATTTTGGAGAGTTTAAAGGTTAGAATGGTGATAACACCATATTGAGTGGTCTTAGCACCATAATAGAGTGGTCACAATACCATATTAGAAAGTGGTTTCAGTATTAAAGAGTGGTCTTAGTACCATATTGGAGGTGTAAATCTCGAACGGTTTTTTACAGTGCAGTAGTTAACCGCACAGTTGTAGCTGGGCTTGTTTTATCCTGGAGGCGGCATGGTTGATAGTCTGCCTTGCACAATTTTGGGCAGTGCCGCGAAACGTCTTAAAGAGAGCGACCTGGTCGTGACTCAACCTAGTAACAACTTCGCTGGATAGTCCCTTTCAAAATAGAATTTGGAAATCCAAATACAACAGTTTGGAAATCCAAAACCAACAATTTTAAGACGTTTTCGATCTGCCATGTCTACCGAAGAAATTACTCACTCGAGTTTTATTGTCCCTAAATACAAGAAGGATA
The DNA here is from genome assembly GCA_018208015.1 of Medicago ruthenica. NCBI lineage: Eukaryota > Viridiplantae > Streptophyta > Magnoliopsida > Fabales > Fabaceae > Medicago > Medicago ruthenica. The sequence continues at coordinate 44,604,708 of CM031377.1, read as the reverse complement.
AAAAAGCTATAGAAATACATCTCTATACTGAACACAATAAAGTGCTTGTTGTTATAACAACAACACTAAGAAATTCACATATGCGACTTTGAATCTGTTTCAAATTTATTTTCAAAAATCAGAACCGCATTGTGAATAAATAACTCTAATTGCCAAGAGAATAGGAACCCCAAAAAGGCCCTATATTAAAAATCAGCAGCCACCATCAAGAAATGACATTTATTCACAATTTATTTTTAATATAGTTGTGAGAAACCAGGTCATATGTCCCGCAAGTATATGAACAAGTAAATTATTGCTCCGCTGCCTAACCTAACTAAAAAGAAATTCACTGATATGACTAGTTAAATCAATCTAGTTGGTGAATTAAGTGAATGATGGATAAACATTAGTGTCTCGCGCTGTGTTTGTTATGATTATGTTATGTTCAAAAACATATGCTACTGCTGTAAATAAGAAAGCGTTGTTAGAATATTATAACAACATTAAATTCGTTGGCATTGGAGATGTGAAGTTGCAAATCACTTCCGAAAAGAAAATTATTCTCTAGGACGTGATGCATGCTCCAAGATAAGAAAGAATCTGAATTTCATATTTCTACTGAATAAGACCGAGTTGACTCGAACTTAAAAGAGACTTGTGCAACATGCATTCTTGTGGAGAAAAGACTGCGCCTTTGATGATATGTTCAAAATTAAATTCTCCTTCTATTTTATAAGTTGTGTGATTTTAATATTTGACATGTCAAAATTTATCATATGAACAAGCATTTAATTTTAAACTTGAGTAACTTGGACTTAATTCCAAAGTTATATGACTAGAATTTTTTTTTTGCAGTCAAAAGTTCATATAAATCAGTGTTTAGAGAATTTGAACCTCTAAACTTAACAAATTATGATATGTGCGAACTTGATGACACATAAACTAGAAATGATAAAAATATATTTTATCATATTTATTGATGACTGTAAATTTTGAAAAATAAAATTGATACGCTTGATATGTTCAATTTTTATAACAAAAAATTGAAATTTATGTTGAATAGAGTACTCAAGTCTAAGAACAAAATTTCTACTTATGAAATTTTGAAGAAAAGACAGCCTAACTTGTCTTATTTTTTGAACTTGGGATTGTCTGGATTATATTTGGATTCTGGACCCCAAGAAAGTTGAACTCACTAGTAGAGCCCATGAATGTGTATTCATTGAGTATGTTATAAATAGCGAAGCATATAAGTTTTATGACCTCAATGCTAAAGTGTGCATAGAATTAAACGATGCTAATTTCTATGTAAATAAATACCCCTTCAAATAAAGAATAGTGGGGGCGCTAGTGAAAGCACGCCATTAGTGGGGGCAAAAATTTATCTTTTAAATTGAGAGCTAGTGGGGGCACTGCATCTGATCACATTCCAGTAATCATAAACAGTTATGAAAACATCGTACGAGATGTTATAGAACCTCAAAGAGGTAAGAAAGCTATAATTGCTAAAGAGTATAAACCTAGTTATATGGTTTGTATATTGGAAGATGATCCATCTGGCCTTCAAGAAGCTTTGTCTTCATTGGATGCTAACTTTTGAAAAGAAAAAACAGTAAACAATGAAATGGATTCTCTAGAGTCTAACGAAACACGACTCTTAGTTGACTTGCCTCCTGGATGCAAACTATTCGGTTGTATTTGGATTTTGGAAAAAGAAACTAAAACCTGATGGTTCGGTTGCTAAATACAAGGCTCACCTTGTAGAAAAAGGTTTTAGGCAAAGAGAAAAAAAATTATAGATTTCTTCGACACTTAGTCACCAGTCAATCGAATCATATCCATAAGGGTGCTAGTCCCTTTAGCCGCTGTTCATAAATTGATAATACACCAAATGGATGTGAAAGTTGCCTCATTAAATGGTGAACTAGAAGAAGAAATCTATATGGAACAACCAGAAGGTTTTGTGATTCATGACAAGAAAACAAGGTCAACAAGTTAGAAAAATCTTTGCATGGTCTAAAAATAAACTCCTAAGAAATGGCATGGAAAATTTGACAACAGATATCGAATGAGTATAAAGTGAATGAAAGTGACAAATGTATTCACTACAAATATGGAAATAACATTTGCACCATCATATGTCTCTATGTAGACGACTTGCTCATATTGGTTCAAAGATTCATTCTATAATTTATGTGAAATCATTGTTTATCAACAAACATTGATAAGAAAGACCTAGACAAAGTTGAAGTAATTCTTGGTGTCAAGATTACTAGATCAAAAAAGAGAATTTTTTCAATTAATCTCACAATGTTGATAAGATCTTAAGAAATGTAATTATTTGACTATAAACTTGCAAGCACACCTTATGATCCAAGTGTAAAACTCTTCAAGAACACTTGAGGTGGTGTTAGACAAATAGAATATGCGAGCATCATTGACAGTCCTTAGATATGTCACTGAATGTATTAGACCCGACATTGCCTATGTCGTGGAACTCTTGTGCAAGTTTACTAGTAGACCAAGTGAGAAGCATTGACATGCTATTGAAAGAGTCATAAGGTGCCTTAAGAAGACTATGACTCTAGGATTACATTATGAGGAGTATCTTATTGTACTTGAATGGTACAAGGTACAAAATAGAACATCCTTCATATGAGTCTTAAGCGACCAGTGGCTGCGTATTGAGCATCACTGGAGGAGTTGTTTGTTGAAACATATGATATTGACTCAATCCACTATGGAATGAATCTGAGATGAGAACAATAGAGAAAACTAGTGAAGAAGCAAGTTGAGAAAATGCTTGTTAATTGAGATCCCCTAGTGGATAAAACCGTTGCCATGAGTGTTAATTCATTGTGATAGTACTGCAACTATTACAAAATTGAGAATCATTACTACAATAGTAAGAGACGATAATTAAGGCACGAACACATAAAAAATTAGAGAGCTAGCTACTCTAAAAGGAACGGTTAAAGTAGATCATGTACATACTGATAAAGAATTAGTCAATCCTTTGACGAAAGGAAAAACTAGAAAGAAAGTCATAAACACATCCAATAGGATGGGACTAATGCCTAAAGATCACAAGTGATGGTAACCCGACCTAAATGACTAGAGATCCCAAGAAATAGGTTCAATGAGTAATAACAAGTCATGAGTGATAGAACTTGCTATGAGAAAATTAAGAAAGCATGAATCCTGCAGCGACAGAAGGATGAGATAAAATAGAAACTCTTAATGAGATCTATACTCTATATTGAGTGGAGTACATAGCTACAAGAGTACTCTTGATAGACTCACCTATATGAATGTGGAACTGAGGCCGGTTCCTATGGGATTTTGAGGCAGAATACCTAGAGCGTTCGTTAAAACTGGGATAAACGTGCATGGCCATAAACACACGGGCTTTTAGAATACACCTTAGGAAAAGGTTTGTGTGCGGACTCTATGTCTGAGATAGAGTTCAATGATGTAAGCAACTCTTGTTGAATCAGAATAGTTTCCGCTATGCAAAGGTTCAAGTTGTAGGCTACACCTTTGTTTATTAGCAACCATATAGAAACATTTTTACGTTATTATTGAAACTATTTTTTAAATTCAAGTGGGGGATTGTTGGAACATTGGTGTGAAGTTGGAAGGAAATTGAAAGATTAAACACCAAGTAATAAGACTTTGAACTAGTGTGATGTGAATTGAAAAAATAGAGTGTGGGTCCCACATAAAATAGAACACACACATTAGTAGTGTTTAAATTGAGGTATTTAATTTTAAATACTTGATAATGATAAAAATAATAGTAATTATTATTTTTATTCATGAATATCATTTCCCATAATTTTAGCTTATGTAGGTTGTGACAAGAATAAGAATTCAAATGAGTTTCCTATCTTTCATTCATTCATATCCAATGAGTTTGTTTCCTCCACTTTTGTGGATTTGTTTCCTTTTGATCTTATCCACAAGTGTTATCGAACTGATTAGTGGTTAAGTTTCCTTTTGATCTTATCCATTAGAGTAACTGCTGCCGCAATTTTAGCTAAAACAGTTACAAAATCTTTATATAAATAGAGGACTCCTCTCAGTTCAAAAAACGCATCAAAGAGTTCTATTGAGTTGTCGAGAACTCTTTCTCTCTTCTCCCCCCAGCTTGTGTTAACGAGCTATTCTTCTCTTTATCTCCTTTTTCTGTCCCTTCGGAATTAAGAGTGTTCTTAAGACCTTAGTCCCTATTCGGTATAATGTCCCTTCGGAATTAAGAAAGGTCTTAAGAACATAGTCCCTTTGATAATATATGTCCCTTCTGAATAAAGAGTACTTTTAAGATCATAGTCCCTTTTGAAATAATAATGTCCCGTCGGAATTAAGAATGATCTTAACGGTATGTATAAATATTCTTTCGATATTTTTCTATTTTTGGAGAAGTTAAAAAGTTAGAACGGTAGTATCACCGAATTTGAGTGGTCTTAGTACCATATTGATATTTTGGAGAGTTTAAAGGTTGGAGAGTTTAAAGGTTAGAATGGTGATAACACCATATTTGAGTGGTCTTAGCACCATAATAGAGTGGTCACAATACCATATTAGAAAGTGGTTTCAGTATTAAAGAGTGGTCTTAGTACCATATTGGAGGTTTAAATCTCGAACGGTTTTCTACAGTGCAGTAGTTAACCGCACAGTTGTAGTTGAGCTTGTTTTATCCTGGAGGCGGCGTGGTTGATAGTCTGTCTTGCACAATTTTGGGCAGTGCCGCGAAACGTCTTAAAGAGAGCGACCTAGTCGTGACTCAACCTAGTAACAACTTCGGTAGATAGTCCCTTACAAAATAGAATTTGAAAATTCAAATACAACAGTTTGGAAATCCAAAACCAACCAATATCAGTCTACATTACATCTAATCTGACCAGCTACTGTTGAATAATTTAGAAGTAAAGAAACTCTTGAATTTTTCAGAATAATAGGTTGCGATTCATCGACTCTTCGACAAAGTAAAATTGTTAACCTTCTCATCGTTGAAAGTGAAAAACTTGTTTTGTCTTTTGATATACAGTTATGGCATGATCTTTTGATATACAGCTCTGTGCTTTTGGTTTGTTGTTGGTTTCATTATGGTTGTGCAGTGACTCTTTAGTCTCGTTTCAAGCACCCCTTGTGTTGGTTACATGGCTTTTTCAGTTTAATTTATTTCATTTTGTCTTCTAAAAAAATCTAATAAGATAGCGAGAATTAGAGTGAATGTTGCAAAAATGGTATTTTTAGGGTTTATCTAATTTTTTTTTTGAGGGATTAGCATTTATCTAATTGAAAACAGATTTAAAAGCAAAACATAAAAAAAGCGATAACGAATCTTAAATATAAAATACACCGGATAACAAAAAAAACTAATTATTTACTACTCTTTATATTTTTTTCTTTTGACGTTTTAGAACTTCAACTATATTGTAAAATATTTGATGTTTTAGTATATTTAATATATTTTTTTTTAAATTTACTCTTGTTGGAAAAAACACCGTAAACTATTAAAAGGAGTTGTACCCTTTGGTTTATCATATGTGAATTTAATCATAAATAAGGATATTTTAGGCCAAAATATATAAATATTTATATACTTTAATTACTTCTTAAGACTTGTGTCAAGAGCTAAAACATCAAAAGATAAAAAATGAGTTTTTCTATCGTGTGCAAATTTGCATATGTTAAGAAGTTTAAAATAGAAATTTTGTATTGAAACTTGTACATTTAATATTAAATATAAAACTTTTAAATAAATAATTGTTGTTTTCCAAAAAAAAGTTGCTGCTATTAGTTGTTTTAACATGTGCAATATTGTACATGTTTGACAAACCCAAAATGTTAAGACGGAATCCAAGCAACTTTAATGCTAATGTAATTATTCTTTTTTGTCTAGACGATTCCACCAAAAGAAAGGATATTTTAGCCTATATTTGCAAGTTACGTGGTGAATCAGTTATTCAAGAAGCTACCATTTCTTAATCCTTTGGATTTTAAAATGATGGTCGATTGGACATTAAACATTTCACATTTTGATTGATCCTTGCGGTAAACCAAACAGCTACCACCATTTCCTATATTTTTTAAGAAGCAAAAGAAATGTATCGAGGAGAAATTAAAGGTATTTTATGTTAGAATTAACCTAATAATTAATCAATACATAATATGTTCAATACACATGTTATAACTACAATCAATCATAAGAAAGCCAAATAAACAAATGAGTATATATGTATGTAATTTTAGGATCTATGACATATTCATCTTCCATGATTACAAGAATAGTTGAATCATTGACTAAAAGTCTCTCGTCACTAATTTTGAAAAACAAAAATATAAAAATGAGTAATGATCACTAATTGACTTATGGTTCTTCTTTAAGGAGGACTCGTAATGTCATTGAGACTTTTAAGATAGAGAGATGAAGTAATACTCATTATGTATGGTATATGGGGGATGATGACCTATATAAAGTGTGATGACCAAATAAGATTCTCATTATTTTGAAACGGTCATTCTAAGATCATATTTGAGTTTATATTGATTATTTAGTTAATTGTCCAAATTGTAATATAATTATTCTAATTAGTTAATTTGATCACTAATCAATTAAGGATCCTAATTGATGAAAGCTGGTGTAATTAATAAAAAAAATATTAACACATTATGATATGAGAATATAATTAAATAATGCAAATATTCCATCATTTTAATCAATGTTTTAACAATTGGATTAAATTCTTTATAAAGAAAAGGGTCAAATTACTCTACTAAAAAGAGGATTAAATTAGATATTTCAACCAAATGAATTGAGAATTGACTAGTTCATAGGTTGGTTCAATTTGTTTTAACATTGTCCAATCGAACTAAATGAACCAATTTACACAACAATCAAATTTTAATATTATTTTATTTATTTATTTAATATTATTTTATTTAAGTCACCTAAAGAAAGCGGCAAACACCACCACTTGCACACAATTATGAGGTTTCAGTTTCAAACCCGATTAGCCTTACAAACAACTCTAAATTCGAAGAGATGGGAAAAAAAGGCAAACACAGCATAGAACACAATACAAAAGGCATCCCAACACCTACCATTTCTTATAGATGCATTTTTTAGGATCAGTACATACTTTTTTGAGGGAAGGATCAGTACATACTTGCCAAAGAAGAACTGATCGAATAACCATTTTTAAGTCACTTCCTTAATATTGTCCACCAATTACACACAATCAGATTCCTTATTTGAGAAAATACACTAATAGTAAATTGTTACGTCTCAAATAGTCTCTAAAAGTGATTATCAAATCAAAAGCATGCCCATTTTACTCCTACGTAAACCTCAATAGCAAAAAACATAGGGTAAGAAAAGAACCCTAAAACTAGTGAAAATACAACTTCCTTTTGATATACCATTTGTTGTGGCAAGGACAGTTGGCAATTTCTTTAGGATAATACTTGGCCTTACATTAACCACTGTTCTAGGCTACTTCACATACTAGTCTAAAGTTACCATATATTAATTGAAGAAGTAGTGATTCAACCAATTTTAATTTGTTGATAATGACATGCCAACCCCCTTATTAATTAACAATGAGGAATACCACCTATTAGTAGAAGTTAAATGTTGCTTGCACTAGGCTATTAGAGAGATACCTAGATACGTTCTATTAATAACTTCACACTTGTTGCCACAAAAAAAAAAAAAAAAACTTCACACGTGTACACGACAATATGAATAGACCCTACACACGTGTACATGTGATAATATATTTCCCATTCTCTTTCAATAAATTTCATTGGTGTTTTTTAATTCAGATAGAGCATCAAAATTCGCTTGGTTTTTATTGATTGTGATATCAGGAAAAAAAAACTATAGATATTTGGCTTCATTGGATTAAAATTGATTTTATCTTCAAACCTTAGTTTGCCAAGAAGCAAATAAATGCAACTCTTCGTTAGATTTATCAAACATGTTTTTGGTGTAAAATATCCAAACATGAACAACTTTATGTAAAACTCATATTTAATTAAATCAATTTTCTAGAATCCAATTCATTCAAAATCATCACATTTGTCATATGCTAATTCAAACACCCTTTTAATTTGCTTTTACACCCGTTGCTTCTCCTCAATCTTTGTTGCTTAATTCCATAGATTATAAAAAAAAAATTACAAAATAAAAATCAATGTAAGTAATGAAAATTATGCAAGCTTGGAATGGAATAGTAGTGGCAAGAAATATCCCTTCATATAAATGGTTGTTTAACTATAAAAAGAGGTGTCCCGGGAACTTAACTTGGTATGAACATTGCATAATATATGTAGGGGTCAGGGTTCAAACCCCGAACACCCCACTTATTAAACGTAAAAGGTGAATTTCTAGCCACTAGACTACTTGATAAAAAAAACTATAAAAGGAGGTATTATGTTCATTTAATAATTTGTCAAAAGTCAATGACATTAATTTTATCATTGCTAAAATATTATCATTACAGGACACTACACTACAATTGAGATTTGAAAGTGGATGCATACATCTTTCTGTTCTGATAGAGAAACAAATTAAAATGTGAGAGCTAGCTAGCAAGGAATCTTTCCAAACAAGGCACTGATCTGTTATTACAATAACTCCAAACACTGACAAATATAGAAACATATGCTTTACCTACATGTATAGAAAGCAGTACAAGCACCTACTAAATTATCTTTGAAGAGGGGAAATCAATTTGATAACATAAGTTGTAAATACTGTCTCAATTTTTTGAATAACTTCAGGTGAAAATAAATATTTTACTTTGAATGCTTGCTTGTTAATCTGCTAATACATTGAATAATTTGGCTGATCACATTTTAGCGTTTGACTCTCGAAAACCCCGGTATCATTAAAAAATGAAGCATTTTCAATCTCCACCATTTTAGAATTTAAAAAGTATTGATATCATCAATTGAAATTTCTTTGGGAACCTTCAATTTTAATTGTTGAGTATCCCATTCAGCATCTTTCAACTTTTGAATGAAATCATCAAACCTATTTTCCAATTCCATTAGGCTACTGACAAGTTGATCACAAACATTACCCTTGCTCTCCCAATTCTCACTAAGCCAGAATGTCTGCCATATGCTTCGCAATACCGAGACACTTGTAGCTCCAACCTTCATAAGTTCAACTAGTACTAATCATATAACCATTCATAGCATAATTGTTGATCATATAAGTGCTTATGTAAAAGTTATTTCTATGACAAAAGATAAAATAAATTCACATTGTTTCCATATAGACTATAAACTGTTTTTCTATCCTAAAGAGCTTATCAAAATAAGTTGTTATCATAAGTTATTTCCATAAGTTCTCCCAAACCGTCTCACAAGTACTCATGTTGTAGATAAGCTCAAATAATCATTTAGCAATAGAAGCTTTATAACATATCAGTGACCAATTATCCTAAAATCTTCAACCGTAACGATCATGGAAGGTTTTTATATCTAATAGTAAAATCTAGATCAAATAGGGAATGTGTTTTCCAATTAATTCTGATAAGCGAAATAAGGCATACCTTGAAAGAAACATAAAACTTCAAATCATCTAGTTGCTGATTTACCACAAGAATATATTTCTCATCTGCATATAACTTTAGAAGAGCCTCTACCTGCACACCATTATGACACTTATTATGAAATTCCCAAATGTAGAATAAATAATTATGAATTTCTTGGTTTCCTTCATAAAACTGTGATAATAGCAGCAACAGTGATCCTATACCATAAAATGAGATCTCTCCATGCCATCCATCTTGTCTAAGGGTGAACCGAAAATTATTATTGGCTTCATGAACTGTGACCACACTAATATATCCTCTTCCTTGTTGCAATCCATGCATCCTGAAATAATTCCATTCGGAAAATTGAAAAAACTACATTGAAGAGTAATAACTCAAGAAAACCACTGAATTTATCTGAATGTAACCTGGAACAGTGGAATGTAAAACATGTGATTTTACCAGTATGCGAGCACGCTTAAGATTTATCTGCAAAAAGTAGTTACAACAAGGTAAATAACAAAACAAATCGTTCATTATTACAAAGATCGGTGGATTTGATTCATCATTGTTAAGATTTGTGGATTTGATTCCTTATTTGCACTAGAATCTACATCAGCCCACACAGTACATGCTTACCGTGTTAAACTGGAGAACTGAAAGTGATTCGTAGCGTAGCCAAAGATGAAGAAGTCGTACACACAACCAAGTTGATGAAAGTACAGTATATGATTTTACAAGACCAGGTGTATCCTGCGGTCAAAAGCTAAAAGAATGTAACATGGAAATCAACGGGATTGTGGTGCTACCACGATAAGAAATAAAGGTATCCTGAAAAATTATGTGGTTTACCAGTATCAATATGCCCAAACCAAGACCAACCAATTGAGCTACAACTTCCCAAACTTCTTCCTGAGGTATTATGATGAAACAATTGTTGTAATTTGTCATGAATACCGGTGTATATAATGTAGAATATAATAAGAGTTATTATTCAAAGCTTCTTAGCATTAGCATAATCTTAACCTAATTGTGTCATCAATTGCTTCCTACTTTCATGTGACCCATTGGATCAGAGAATCAATTAAACCAAAGAGCCTTGAATCAGTTTTTGGCTCAAATTAAGAAAAACGGGATAAGGTGAACATGAATTTTAAAATTAAAATCAGCCTCCAACATTGCATTAATACAGGAAATAACAAAAATTGAGTTTCTCCTGATAAAGATGTATTCATAGATAGGAGAGAGTTACATTTGATGCTTGAAAGCATGAAATCATGAAATTCCCAAGGCTTTATAGATACGATCATAAGTGAACATGAGAGTATATATTACCTTTGCTGCTACCTCTCCTAGATTTGCTGAAATTGCAAAGTGGCTTTGAATCACTCTAAAAGAAGGATCTTTTAGTCCTCTAGCTATAGCCTGTTTTAATGTCAAATCCAAAACATTACACAACTATATGTGCTTGTTTTCAATATACCATAATCATTATTGTGAATTGATAGAGAGAAAAGAAAAATTGCATCGTAATGTGAAAATATTATAAGCTTTAGTTGATTATAGAGAGGTTTTGATAGTAATCTGTTTAGATAAACAACTTAATTAAGCGCTTGTAGCATATGCGCTTATCATATAAGTGCTTATGTATAAACTATTTCTATAAGACTATAACAAAAGATAAAGTAAAGGCGGACTGTTTTTATATAAGCTATGTAGGAGAACTAAAGGAAGTTAGCTAAAAACAGCTCATGGACATGCCATAAGTGGTTTCCAAAAGCTCTCCCTAAAAGTACTTATGCTAGTAGATAAGCTCAAATTAGTCAATCCAAACAGACCCCAAGGTTTGCTAAGAAGGCTTTACAATAATAACATAATATAACAATCCTAACAGTAAGCTACATCTATACTAACCAACTAACCAAGAACCTTTTAGAACCTATCCTGACAAAGACCATGTCCAGTTTCACGTGTTTAAATAGAGTTAATTACCTTAGTAAGATTTCCAAGAGATGCCAAAGGAAGAAAATATCCGGGATATAACTGGGTTGTCAGATCAAAAATGCTGCATGAGATACCATTGTGGTAAGGGTTTCTTTAGAGCTATATTTCATTTGCATATTTCCATAGGAAAACAAGAGGGCATGTTCAGACCTTCCAGCACTGCCAATGAAGTCTGCATACATTCTCCATTGTTTTGGATCATCATCGAAAAGATTTCCAAACCGCCCACCTGAAAAAACTAATAACAGTGAGTTAAAAAGTAAAACTTTAGCACACGATCATCTGCTTCCGTAAGTTTTCTTCATGAATTCCCAGACCAATGAATAAGCGCCCGACAGCTCCAATGCCGTCCTTTGAGACCCATCTAGAGATGAAAGCATAAACCATTCAACCAACCCATAAAAGTCAAAATAACAAATAGTGGTTGCATAGAAGCATTTAACATATTGCTATGTGCATAAAAATGCTATATTAGTAAACAAATGAGTAAGTTTTAAAGTTGATAATTCACCTGATGGCAGCAGCAGAAGCAGCTGCTGTGGTTCCAGAGAAAGAACCAACACCAACAGCCTGCAAGTGAAGGGGAATTATGATACAGGACAGAAACACAATCATCATTCCGTATATTTCTGATAGAAAAAGTATTTTTAAATATAAGATGACATAGCGAAGGAGCACATTGAATTGCACAGCACTTTGTTGCACGCTATGTAGCATTGCACTTCTGATTGAAAGGCCTGTGAAGTGTCCGGTTGTTGTCGGATACCGACATGTGTGGTTACATTCAATTATTCCATTTTCTCAAATTATTATCAATGTTGACGTGTCAGTGTCCTATCTGGTGTCCGTGTATGTGCTTCATAGGTTGCATGATCACATTGAAACACAAGTAAAACCTTCCATGAAAAAGTTCATAGGAACATATTCAACTACCAAAGTAGATGGTTTCCTAATGTGAATCAACATACTTTTGGAAAATTCAACCAAGATAATTTTTTTATAACATTTGGCCGTAAGCCTCATTGACATGCACTATGAGACTTTGTGCACTAATTATCAAACTTGCTGCTAAGAGCGCCAAAGTGCACACAAACCAACCATAAAAACTAATCAAATACTCACAATGCAAACATTCTCGAGAAAAAAAATCAAGAAGCGTGAGCAAGAATGACATGCCTTTAGGAGACTTGAAGTGACTATGGTGTGACATATCCATCCAGTCACATTGGTAGGGAACTGTAGTAACATGTATTGCAAATAATCATCTGAGACTGATCCTGCATCATATAGAGAATGGTAAGTAAACAGGTTACCCTCCAACTTCATCTAATCGATGAAGTTATAACTCTAGACATTTCTCCGTGAATGTGAAACATCGACTGCAACTTTTAATGTTTGTTTCTTTTAGTATTCAGCTTTTGAACTCTTGTGCAAGTGTCCCTAAGTTCAGTCTTAATTGTATCATTAGAAATTTATCTCATGTTGGATAATATTTCTGTGGCATCAAGTTTTAAAGCATTTCATACCAAAGAATGAGCAATGAACCTATTAAAGGGAAGATGTTGCAATGACAATATGGATCCTATTTTCTAAAGCTTTTAAGTTTAACAAGAAAAAAACAACAGAAAAGTTGTTTAACATATTCTAGATAATTAATAAAAGAAATGTATGTTAATTACCGGGAAAGCCTGCAGGTAGAATAAAATCTTTAATTGTATCTGGAAGCCAGGATAGTCTTTTATCAGGAGAATGCAAAACCCTAAACCTGTTTTGCATAGACCTATCCTCCTCAACTAGAATGGTTTGCAATTGCGAATCATCACCAATTACATATCTGTTCATTAGAGAGAGAAATGGTCATAATTAAAGTTTGTTTTAGAGAAGGCAACCACTATGAAATTTATGCAATAATAAAAAGTTTAATAAGTTACAAGCAAGGTTTTACATTGCGATTGCAGTCACTCCCGCATTTATTCGTGATCCTTGATATTGCAGAAAATTATGGAAAAATGTGGCTGCAAATGCATTGGCAGTAAACAGAAAAGCCTTGGCGTTTTGGTCAAAATAGCAGTTGTGACAGCAAATAGAATATAAAACCTTGGCAACAGTCAAACACGGCCATGAGTATTTCTTATTCATAGCTGATGCCTATGATACACGGAAACATATACAAACACTAGATAGGATTGAATGTAGCCACATGTGTCAAACACCAGATACACCTTCTATAAGAAGTATCGATGCTACATAGGCTTGTGCTACATAGCAGCTATAGTGCTATAGCGCAGCGGAATTAGCACAAATCACTATTGTTCTACCACACCCTATTTAGTACCACCAAGTGTTATCAAATAGAGGCTATAGCGATGTTATAGGCCTATAGCGTAACTAAATCAACATTTCGTTAATGTTTTATAATAGCTGATTCAGACATTGTTTCTAACGAAGCAATTTGCATTTCATTAATGTTTCATAATAAAGAAATAATTAATGTGTGTTAGTATTCCATAATCTCCAAACTTCACAAGACAACAACCACTATCATTGTTGCTGCTAACACAGACTCTGTAGCACGGGCACTTCTGATCGAAGGTGTGTTCGGTGTCCGATATGTGTCGGGGTGATTACATTCAAATAAATCATTTTTTCAATTTTTTTTACGGGTGCCGACATGTCCATGTCAATGTCGTATCAGGGATTCAGTTCATAGAACACAAAAGAGAAACCTCTTAAAAAGAGAAGTACACAATCACAACAAATGGTTTAGTTAAGTAAAAACCTCTTAGCAGTACCATTGCTATATCTCTCCACCAATATCACCCTTGATAACCCTTCACCTCTAAACAAAATAAGATAAAGTTACTTAATACATAAAAACAAACACATTAAACTCAAAACCTTAATTTAATTAACTCAAATCAACCCTTAAAACATGCAAAGAGTTTAGTAACAAACCCTTCATTAACATCATCATTATCATCATCTTTGAAACTGGAATGTTTGGAGGAACATAGAATTTGAAAACCATGAGGCTTAACTTTCTTCAACTTCTTCAAATTCAGTGAAGAAGAATTTAATGCAGTTGAAGATAATGAAAATTGCAAAGTTTGAGACATTGAAAAAAGTTTAGCATGCTTTGAGGAGTTTCATTGCTTCTTCTTCTTCTCTTCTAGTTCCAATATCCAAAGCTTGAAATGCAGAAAGAGCCACGAATCGGGTCGGAGGTTCTACTTGACCCGGGAAATTATTATCCGACCTGACCCATGTTAGTTTTTTCAAAAAGTTTTTAGATCGAATTAAAAGAAACTACTTTCTACACCCCCATCCTTCACTATATAGCCCCCAGTTTTTTTCTCTCAGTCTTTCTCGGAGAGAATTATCTTCTTATCTTCTTATTATAAAAGCTTATTAGGTAGCCATTGCTAAACCCTAATCAAGCCAAGCTTTTCCCTCCCTTCATATCATTAAATGCATCAGAATTCAGAATAAAGCATATTTCCTTCCTCTCATCCGTATGCATTAAATGCAACCCTTCTTATCTTCATATCGTACAATGTTTAATTGTAATACAATTTTTCCTGTAACTTATCTAACATCAATGAAAATATATAATATAATTTATTGGTGTATATATTACGGTCAATATGACTCGTGTGTCGCACGGGTCGACGGTCTAGTAGAAGAGAAGTGTTGGATGGTCAACTTAAAGAGGGAAATCACGATTTTTTTAACACTTCACTACTAATTAAGTTTGTGTATCAATATAAATGGTGGTTTATATTTATTAACATGAAAACACTATCTAAATAAGGAGAATGTTCCAAATAATAAATCATACAAGTCTATTTAGCTCTAAAAAAAAGAGTATATTTAGGTGTTTTAAGATTTTTTTGTCAAGTAATCAAGTGGCTATAAATTCACTTCTTTTTGTTGTTTTAAGATTTTATTATGTAGAAAAATGATGTTTTCTACAATTACTATATGGGTTATTTTAACAAGTGCCCTAGGGGCTCTTGTTAAGGAAACGACAAACACTAAGTTTGCATTGAATTCAACAATATTTTAACTTTTAAAAAGTTAAATTCATCATTTTTCACCATTTTCCAATGCAATAATTTTATTTTTATCTTCTTAACCAATGTCCTAAGGGCACTCTTTAGCATTTACATTACTATATTAAGTTGTGCTTTTGTAAGTAAAAAAGGTGAAACGATTTCTCTGTCTCTTTTACCTACTACTTCTCCCATGTATTATGTCCGTTGTGTAGCAGCTGAGTTAGAAGTCTCACATTACTTATAAAAGTGGAGGTTATATATTTTATAAATGAGATGACTCAAAAACTCAATATCTTAAGATTTTGGATAAAAATATGGTGTCTTTCTCATTTATGTTATTGTTCTACGTCTAATGTATCCTTCGAGCTCCCCTCATGGGCCAATAGTGTTAAACTAAACTAAAAATTATATTTTCTTTTACTTTGTTAAAAAATCTGAATACCTCTTTTCTTGCTAATCTACCAAAAGAAAAAAAAAACAATAATATGTTTTTGGATTGAATATACTTGCATTCATTCGGTGTTTAGTGCTTTCGTAAGCAGCCAAATCAAAAATTCATTCAAATCAAAAATCATGCACGAGTCAAATGTTTGTCACTAAGATATTTTTTTTAAATTAGTGTTTTTCTAATTATATTCGACATAGAATGAGAACAATTATAATACACTAGTTACAATTTTTGCACAACTTAAGGGTTTAACATTTATAGGAAAATGAGTCATTAAAAAGTGTCATTTGAATATACAATACACACACATGAACTTTTTGGCTCAATTGTTTATTTCTCACTCAAGAAAATGCACTTTATGGTTACAACATCTATAGAGAGGAGAATTTTTGTGCAGATAGATTAATTTTTATTGATCTTTCTATGGCCCATTACACTGTTGATATTTAGAATGAAGTTCCTATAGTTATCAGACCTGAGTACATTAAAAATAAGTTGAGATTACCTAACTCTAGGTTTGTCATTTTTTTGAAGAGGTTTTGGCCTAATCCCCTTTTCATTCATGTGACCTGAGTACATTAAAAATAAGTTGAGATTACCTAACTCTAGGTTTGTCATTTTTTTGAAGAGGTTTTGGCCTAATCCCCTTTTCATTCATGTACTCCATTTTTTTGGTTTGTATATTGATTATTAGTGGTGTTCATGCATCACTTTAGCTTAAAAAAAAACTCGAACTTTATTCCATATTTTTGTCATTTAAACTGTAATACTCACTAAAAAGTGTTTTATTTTATTTTTAATATCATTTTTTCATTAATTTTGTCCTAACCTAAATGTGACATAAATACAAACGCACTTCGACACCCAATTCACGTTGTTTCGACGCGTAACCCGCCCTACGGTTAACACAGACCTGTTGCTTGTTTATCAACATGAAAACATTATCTAAATAAAGTGAATATTCAAAACAATGAATCATAAAAGTCGATCTAGCTTTGTAAAAAAAAAAAAGAGTCTATTAGCAGTTTTAAGATTTTATTATGTAGAAAAATGCTGGTTTTTTATGGTCAATATATTAACAAAAGCGGACAACGGTTTCTCACCGCTAATTCTCCCCCATGTATTTAGGGTTGGGAATAGGTCAAGTCGGCCTACAGGGGTCTACGGTCTCACCTGTTTATGAAAAAAGCTAGACTTAGGCTTTCTAAAAAGCCTTTTTAAGTAAATAGGTCAGACTTAGGCTATCAAAAAAGCATACGAAGCATGATAGACCGGCCTATTTATGCATATTATTAAAACTTATTTTTTATTTATATTAAAATATAATTTATATTAAACATTAAAATCAAGAAAAAACTCAAATAATTGACTTTTTAAATAGGCTTTAAGGCCTTATAGTGATAGACTTTTTATGGTCTTATAGTGATAGACAAAACTTACAATTAAATAGGCTTTAAGGCCAATTTTTGATCTATTTAAAAGTAGATAAAATGAATTATTTAATAACTTTAATTTGAAGTAGGTTGTAAATAGGCTTTCAAGTCAGACCAGACTTTTAAATAGGTCATGTCAGACCAAAAAAATAGGTCTACGAAAGGCCATAGGCCAGACTCAGGCTTGCAAAAAAATTCGTAGGACAGACTCAGACCTATCAAAGCATGACCTGACTTGGCTTGACTTGACCTATTTCCACCCCTACATGTATTGTGTCAAAATAAATTGAAAATATTTGACCTAGGAGTATGAAAAAATATTTGTAGGAAAAAGTCAATCATTCAAATGGATCGCAATTATCTAACTAAATTTGTCTCAACGATACTTGGTTTAGAAAAATGAAAAAAAGTATTGATTTTTATTATGAGAAGGACACATATAAGTTCTTGTGTTTTGTTCTGGCTACTCTAGGTAATATATAGCAGCAATATTGATGTTATGTGTGAACATAAAGATTTTTATCATATTATCTTTTACATGAAAAACACCTTGTATATCGCCCAGAAATTGCACTCAATGTCCCAGATAAAAATTGATAAAGAACATCACATGATTGCACATAGGGGTGGGAATAGGCTAGGCCGAGCTAGGCTTTGCAAGGCCTAAGCCTGACCTGCCAAATTTTTTAAGGTCTAAGCCTGGCCTGCGACCTGTCATAGGCTTACTTTTGAGGCCTGAGCCTGGCCTTTTGAAAGCCTGATAAGGCCTGCTAGCCTGTTTAAAAGCCTATATCATATGAACTTCTTTAAGTAAGCAATGTGATCTAAGTTTAAATAGACCTAGCGAACTAATAGATCAATTAGATTAAACTCTCTTTTAGTAATCAACATGAGTTTTTAGGGAATTTAACTATATATTGCATCATATTTCAATTCTAGTTTATAATAATACATTTGTATATGCGAAAATTAATGTATATTAATAAACTTAAATTACTAACAAATTTATATTTTAATTCAAAGTACAAAATATATTATAATAATAAATAATATTAATCATATTTACTTAAATAGGCCGGCCTAATAGGCTTAAGAGGCTTTTTGAATAGCCTGTGGCCTGGCCTTTTAAGCTAAATAGGCTTCTAAAAAAGCCTAGGCCTTCTCTATTTAAGAAAAAAGCCTGGCCTGACCTGACCTGTCGTAGGCTAGGTCGTAGGCCCCTGTAGACCGGCCTGGCCTATTCCCATCCCTAATTGCACACCATATAAGCCATAAAATTTTTTAGGTGGCAGCTACATCTTTACAAAGAAACTTTATTAGGTGGGGTCTGCGTCCTTTTTCTTTCAACTTTTATTTCCTTCTATAGCAATAGTACCACCAAACCGAACATGATACTTCTTTCTATTTTCTGATTTTTTTTTTTTGATTATTTTTACAATCACTTGTTTTCTATGTCAATTCTATTTCAAGAGTTTTTTTTTTTTAATTTTCTAAAGGAGTTTAAAACGAATTTAATCTTCGGAATTCAATTTTTGTCAAAAAGAACTTTAAGATTCAATACTTTCAAACGAGATTAAATCCCTTAATTTGGTCTTGAAAGTTTTATTTAACAAAATTGTAAGGGTACAGAAATGTCATATGCCCTTTACAATGAGTTGGTGCTTAAAAATGAAATTTAGGGTCCTTCATGTTATTACAATTAAGAAAGAGACCTAATCCACGGTAATCCAACAAAAACAAAATAAAATAAATATAAGTTGAATTTTGACAAATTGAGATTCATTTTTTTATTGTTGATAGACTCGACACTAATTAAGCCGGCGTCTTAGTTTTTTAGGACAAAGAATATCATGTACTAATTATATGTTTGTTGTTTGTGAGAATCACTTGAATCATTACATAATTATATGTTTTTTAAAAAATCTGATGACTTCTAGAAATATAAAATAGCCACCGATAATAATGATTCACATGAAAGGGTTGTGTAGTCTAATATCATCATAATTAAGTGGATCATTAGCCAATGAGATTGTAGACCAAGTACTAATATTACATATTAATGCATTTTGGTTAAAAGAATCGAATGTTGGAATATTTTATTATTTAATAATATTCCGATATCATTATGTGGACAAATATCGTAATAATAATTATATTAGCTATTTATCAATTGTGAGCCTTAATTGATTAGTGATCAAATTAAGTAATAAGGCTATTAGATCTCTAATTGGATAATTAATTAAATATTTAATTAGTTGATATGGACTCAATATGAGTGGATGTCCGGATGACCCATTAACGGAATAATGGGAAACCCTAATGGTCATCCAATATAAAAGAGGCTATGGTCCCCAATACACCGTACACAGCAAACTCTCTCTTCTCCCCATCTGAAGAGAACTTGAGGCATCAAGGTACCGGTTGAGGAAGAACCAAATCAGCCGCCGCTAACCCTTTGTTATGTTTTCATGTCAGATCACCTCCTCTCTGTTTCTGACCGCTGCTGTTGGGAGGTTGTCATGAAAGCTTCTTTCAGGTATTCCTAATACCCTAATTCTTAATATCCTTGGTAAATCAAACATGTTGTAGATCCGATCATAATCATGTTCTATGTTTTGATTGCTTCCGCTATTGATTTATAATGATTGAACATGTTTTATGAATTATGTTTTATTAAGACCTAAATTTCCAACAAGTGGTATCAGAGCGGGTCATAATGTTTGATTTATTAGGACTGCTTGAATTTTCGTGTTTGGTTTATTGGGATTGCTTGAAGTACGCATGTTTAGGTTTTATATTTTATGAACGCTAATTATTGAATTATATTCTTGATGTGTTCGGCGTTTGTAAAATGTTTTTGCCAATTTTTTTGGTGTATGATTTCGGCTATTCTGTAAAGAATTTTTACTTTTTATTCAAGTTTTGTAAACAAGTAACTAATATTTGGGTTTCAGATTTTCCGTCTTATAAAATTTTGTTTGAAGAAATTTGGGACTTCTATTACTTATTCTGTTTCGTTAGCAAATCGATGAGAAATTGCGTTCTACATGTGCGTCTTTTGATTATTATTATTATCGATCAAAATAACACTGACTATGTTTGACTTTGGTATTGAGAACAACTTGTTTTTTGGATTTTCGGTTATTAGTAGTTTCATGAAAAGTGTAAACTATTGCTTTATGGTTATCTTGATATTGTTTTCATGTGTTGTAATGCAAAGCAAATTTAATTTATATTTCAGTTAAGCTTTCTGTGCAAAAGTGATTATAATTTATAAATTTGTGTTTTTTTTTTTCAACATGTGATTCGGAGTTATGAACTTTTGGTTTTAGTTATGTCTAGATATTGCTTTGGTGGAATATATTAATTACTCTTTGGATACTTGCTTTGTGTGTATGCCCTTTGTGTGTATGCATCCAATATTTTTTTTTTTGTGGGTAAACACGGCTTCACAATTATCTTAAAGATTTCGTCTAAAATTTGAGGTTTTATTCCAAAAGTTCATTAACTGATCATTGGATCAATTTGACTTTGATTACAAAATATCATTATGAAATTCATGTTGTTTTGAGATTATACCGGTTTTGATCTAAATATATGTATCTATGGAATTTATTTAGATACATTAAAGTTCTTTAGATATAATAAGTGTTTCCTTTATCCGGTTTAGAGATATACAAGCATCTTTGATTTTGGATCAAATTTAAAATTTGAATTTGATTTTGGTGATTTTCAGTCCAATCGAATATTTAGATTTGACTTATTTGTATTGTTGTATCCTCTAGTTATTGTTATAGCAAATACAAATAAGATTTTCGATTTGATTTGGCATGATTTTTAAAATTCTCATCATATGTTATAGTTTGATTTCTACTTGAGATTAAAATTGATGCACATATTTTGTACTTAAAGTTTATTTGAGATATAAGGTAAATTAAGTTTTGTTATATATATTTGGTTATGATATATATTTTTGAAAGGTATATTGTCTTCAAATGAATCTCAAAATATTGTGATCTAGTTTTCTAAATCATTTAGAATATATGTGAATCAATTGTAGCATGACTAGGCATATAAAGATTCAATTTTTATTTGACTTTTAATTGAATATTTGGCTTATAACATGATTATGATGTTCAAGTTTGTTGCTATTAAGTTTTCTACGATGATACTTTGTCCTAATCATGCAATTTTGGGTATATTTCATGTTATATTTGGTGATGTTGTTTTTATGTGATATCTGTAAATGTATTGTTATACACACATTGGTGTGAATTTTTTACTTGCATATTCTTTCAAATTCTTGTGAATTTGTTTTCACACTTAAGGGTTGTCGAGTGACCTTATAGTTACTTAGCGACATAATGGACTAATTCGGTCTACATTATGTTAGCAGTGCCTTGTAAATTTAAAGACCATTCCCATTTAAAAACATTTAATTTATTGTGAAATGTCTAGTAATTGCAGTTGTTTTGGTTGAAGCAACATGTTGCCAAAGTAACCTCTGTTGCGTAGATTTAATTCAACTGAACTTACAAAAGACGTAGTATGCAATTATTCATGCGAGTTGTCGTCAGCCCCAAGGAAGGCACAACTTTGCCGGATAATTACATGCATATGATAGTAAATGTGTGGTGATTATAAAGTAATTTTCCATGTAAATAATAGGATACCCTAAGGTGACTATTATTTGACAGGACTTATCACCCCATTTAATATATATTAAAATTATCTAGTAATTGCGGTTGAGTCGGTTGAAACAATAATGTTGCCCAAGTAACCTCTGTTGCGTAGATTCGACTCAACTGAAGTTACAAAAGATGTAGTGTGTAATTATTTATGCGAGTTGTCGTCGGCCCCAAGGAAGGCACAACTTGGCCGGATAGTTACATACCTGTGGTGGTAAATATGTGGTGGTTATAAAGTATTTTTCCATGTGGATAATAGGATGCCCGAAGGTGACTATTATTTGACGGGACTAATCACCAATGTTTGATCATTGCGTTGAGAGTATCGCTTGCAGTTAATTTTTACAATCCGAAGATTGTGAATTAATGGTGCGCTTGGTATCTTGTTAAGGTCTTTTATTTACAAATAAAGATGCACGTTTCTATAATATTTTATTGACATGTGTGATAATGTTGTGTGAGTGTAAACTTATTTATACATTTAAGAGTTTACATCCACACGAATATAATGGTAAACATATGACAATTATAAGAATTTATTCTTTGTCAAAGTAAATTGTCATTGTTTGATCATTGCTGTAAAATACCACTAGCAATTGATATTATTGTTTAAAGACTTGATATTAATGGTGCACTGGGTGTTTTTGTGAGTGCTTTTGCTTCTCTTGTTCTCTTTAAGCTAATACAGTTTATGTATCTGTTAATTTGAGTTAAATTTTTAACTCTTAAAAATTTTAACTTTTAGGAATTAAAGAATAATATTAACATTGTTCTTGGATCTAGACCTTATATAAGGGTGGTGAAACTCACATTCTCTTGCAAATTCAGTATCTAATGTGAGAATCAAGTTTGACAAGTGAGTATACACCAAATCTTATAGGTCTTATGCGATCATAAAGTTAAAAGATCAGAAATCTTATCAGTGTTATTTGAGTTGACAATTTTTGTCATATTTTCTTTGCTTAAACTAAGGTGCTTTTAAAGCAATATAGAGAAAGAAAATCTCTCATTGGAGAGTGATATTTCATTAAGATTATTAGGCAAAGAAAATATTGAGCACATTATGTAAATATTTAATCTTGCTGAGACATTATAATTAATTTCGACTGTCAGATGACTTGTTCGAAAATTCAGTAATTTCGACTATCATATGACTTGTTCGAAAATTCAGCATTTAGAATTCTCTTTGCACAATTAAGTTTATAGCTGTTAAAGTTAGAAATGATCCTTTAAAGGATCAATTCATAAAGTGTGCAAATAAAGAAAAGCTGAAGCAAGAGAAAATAAAATAGTGCTCATTCGGAAAATACCTCAAAAGATAAGGGCAAATAAAGAAAAGTAATCTTGACTGACTTATACCTAATGATGTTGAAAGATATATCAATTTAGAATGGACAAAGTCGATAAAGATTGTTTTATTCATTTTAAACTAATTTTAGATTGTCGTTACTAGCTTATTTTTGTATTTAAAAGACAATTTGGTGAATCATTATTTGAATTAATTTTTGTTTTAATTTCTCTTTGACTAAATCAAGATATTTTGAGTTTTATTTTCAAATGATGATTCAATGTGTCTTTTAAGTTTAGTTATTACAGTCAATTCAGTTGTGACTTGTGACATTCTATAATTGTTTAAGAGTTTGAAAGCTATAAGTTTTTCGTCCCAAAAATAAAGGAAATTTTGAGACATAAATTGTTATGTTTTCTTGAGGATATTGAGTTTGGGGGAGAGATATGGTAATAGAACAAAATTGAATGAGGAAGACTTAGTTCTAAACTAATTCATATAGTTACTATTATTATATTATATTTGGATCCTCATGAGGACATTATTGTTCTTCCTCTCCATCAAATTAAGAAGTTAATTCATATAGATCAAACTCAACACCCTCAAGAACTTGGGCATCTGGTGTCATAAAGAATTGACTAATAAGAGAAATTCTATTTAGTATATTTGAAAGACTCTATTAGTGTTAGCACAAATAAGTTAAGAAATTTGTCTCTTTAGTGTTACCACAAATTCTCATAAAGTATTTGCCTCATTTGGTTTTAAGATAATATTAAGTAGAGTTGTGGATTTAGTAAGCTTAGTGGGAGTAAATTTATATTCCTATTTTAATGTGTCAATTTTATTTTATTTAGTCAACTATGATATATGTTAGTAATGTGAAACCAAGGAAATCTCTAACAAAAGTTAGTGATGAAAGATCTTGGGGACACCTCTTTTGTATTAGGCATTTCAATACTTAGAGATTCTTCTCAAAGTATTATTCGGATATCACAAAAGAGTTATATCAGTAAAGTTGAAAATAAATTGACATTAAAGTTAATAAATTTTTGGATGACCTTAATCACCGAGAGAGACTTTTCAGTCTCAAATATTGCCCATTAGGAAATTTATGAATTCAGAAATTCAAGTATTTTCCTACACTTTGCCTATAGGATTTTATGTACGATTTTATTATACGCATTTGGAAATAGCGTATAATAAGATTGTTTGGCAGATATTTGAGCAATTCAAAGTTTGAATTGTTGAAAACGCAACCATAAGGATTTTTTTTAAAGAGAACAAGAGAGCTTATGCTCACATCAGGGATCTGACAATTTGGAGATCATTTGTGTGTCAGACTCTGGCTTTTGGATGTAAGTAGATAATACACATTCTAACTCAAGAAATACGACTGTAAGTATTTATGTCACTTGGTTGCATATTGTTAAAGGTATTGAGAGACCACTTAAGTTATATATAGTGACATAATTCAGTCATAAAGTTATTCAACAACAAATTTTATAGAGTTCATTACCTTATAGATTATTGTTGAATTGAATAGAACATATAAAGATGGACTTTAATGCTAGCCGACTCACTAATCAAAGACATGACATATAAGGTATTTCATATGATTGATGTCATTATCATTAAGGATGTCTTGGATTAGTGGGAGTCTCTTTTGTTTTATGTTTTATACTTTAGTTTTGGTATCGATACAGACTTTATATTATGATTTTCTGCAGAAATAAAGTTTATGAGGTTATTTTTTGTTATAACCATTTCTGTATCATTTTGTGCAAATATTGAATTTGCAAACTTCAGTTTGATCTCACTAAAGTTTTCAGTTGGACCAGTTGGAAATAGACATGATTTAGAGATCACATTACATGAAATTTCCATGTCACTCATCCATATCGATCTATGTCATCAAGTGCATTGATATGGTGGTCGTCGGGGTTCCGTCACATTATACGTCAGTGACGATAGCCGCGGTGGTCTCATTATTAATGTATGAGGTGGACCAGATTGTAGAGTTGAAATCTAAAGAAAAATAGCATTCAGACGCGCGCCTAAAGAATTCTGGTATAATTATTAAGATATGTAGCCCAAGTGGGAGATTGTTGGAATATTTTATTATTTATTTATATTCCGATATCATTATGTGGGCAAATATCGTAATAATAATTATATTAGCTATTTATCAATTGTGAGCCTTAATTGATTAGTGATCAAATTAAGTAATAAGGCTATTAGATTTCTAATTGGATAATTAATTAAATATTTAATTAGTTGATATGGACTCAATATGAGTGGATGTCCGGATGACCCATTAACGGAATAATGGGAAACCCTAATGGTCATCCAATATAAAAGAGGCTATGGTCCCCAATACACCGTACACAACAAACTCTCTCTTCTCCCCATCTGAAGAGAACTTGAGGCATCAAGGTACCGGTTGAGGAAGAACCAAATCAGCCGCCGCTAACCCTTTGTTATGTTTTCATGTCAGATCACCTCCTCTCTGTTTCTGACCGCTGCTGTTGGGAGGTTGTCATGAAAGCTTCTTTCAGGTATTCCTAATACCCTAATTCTTAATATCCTTGGTAAATCAAACATGTTGTAGATCCGATCATAATCATGTTCTATATTTTGATTGCTTCCGCTATTGATTTATAATGATTGAACATGTTTTATGAATTATGTTTTATTAAGACCTAAATTTCCAACATCAAAGTCACAAAGCATTGCGTAAAATAACACCTATTGCGAAAAAAGTTTTTCTCATCATATCAAATGATCCCCGCCGCCACCCTCAAGTTCATCAAATGAATTGAAATAACAATAGATATAAAAGATGATCCTTAAAAAAAAATAGATATAAAAGATGATATGTAAGTTTCTTTTCTTTTCTTTGCTAATAAAAATCAAATATAAGTTAATAGAGTGCAACACACACAGGCACACACGCGTGTGTATATATATATATATATATATAACTTTTTATAGATAGAGAAAATGACACAAAGAAACGAGAGAGCCAAAGTTCAAACCTATATCACAATATTTGATTTAGTAATTTCAATATTTTTTATGATTGAACTATGACTATTTAATTATTAAAGTGTTAAACAATTTTTAAGTTTCAATTTACCATCAATCATACAAAAACTTCCTCGTGCTAAAATATATTTATAAAGAAAATTTGTCAATTTTCCTCAAATTTTTTCCTATGACAAAAAGGAAACTGTCATTTTACATTTTAAATTCGGCCGCCATTATTGTAACAAAGAGCTGACACCGACTGCCAGACTATAGAACAGGTCAGAATAAATAATTTAGACCAAACAGATGAGACTAATAATCACACCATAAATTATTATACAGATACATTTTATATATCCCGTAAAAAAACATGTTATATATATACGTCAACTGTTCTTTTTTTACTATTTATACACAAATACGAGTAGCAACTCTTACGTAATCATAAACCAAATCAAAAATATTTGAACACATACAAATAAAAAAAATTAAAAGAAAAATAATTTAGTCACATCATTTAATATTATTTAATTCTTTTTCTTTAAATTTTGTATATTTATATGAATGTGTCTAAACATATTTTATTTAGATTTCTGACCAAATAAGTATTTCCTCGAAGACGAGCTGCTCTCAAACAGTTGTTTAAGAGAGTAAAATTAAAGAAAGGTGTATTTGAGTAGTTTAAGCTTTAAAGAAACCTTGTAAAAGGCCGGTGTAATTTTCTCTAAAATAAAACATGCTTTTACTTTTTCCAAAAAAAAAAACAAAACTTATAAACAAAAAGCTGCATAAGAAAGCACCAACAAAATTTCTTAAATCATCGAGTATAAAATATTTTGTCTAAATGAAAAGTGCCGCAGTACACACGTAATACCATATTATAGCTCTTTTTTGTCAAAAATAAAAAACCACTTTACAATAGAGTGATTCTTGTGTCATATAAATACAGCTCCAGCTTCATTTAATTTCTAGTTCTATCCTTTGCCATAACCCACAAGTAAGTTGACAACGTATCATATTTCTTCTTTTAATAGATTACTTTCGATCAAATGATTGGACTCAAGTGATTAATAAGCTCTCATATGACAAGTCGTTCGAGAGAATTCAAGTTTGATTTCTGATGGTAACAATTTTTGGTCAGGTTTTACTAACCAACCAACCAAACTTCTAATTATTAGAGTCTCTTTCCTCTTAAAACCGGAGAATTTTTTTCGCATTGTAAAAGGAAAAAACTACGGTACTAGTCCTAGTAAAATATCTTTCCATTATAAAAAAAGTAGGATTACAATAGCTCTCAATACAAAATGATATCTCTCAACTTTCACCAACTAAACTGATTTCTCTTTCTCTCAATGATGATTGCTAAATTTCCATTTATCATTATCACTCTTGAATTGCAACTCTTGGATGAGATGATGAAACTCCCCACAATTTCTAAATAGAAGAAGAATGTGACCTAGAAACTTCAAGCATAGAGATAACATAGTAAATAGTATTTTTTTTGTTGAGATGAATCGTTATTCAATACTTGAATATTGCATTTCACATTTTTTAAATTTGAGGTCTCAAGGGTCAAAGAAAGACTCCATGACCTTGGAATGTTCATCCTCCTTTTTCATGGGTTGGAATCATTTTGATGACTTGACCAAAGACCACTACCAACTAGGAGAGAATACAAACACATGACAATCAACACCTCTTCAAGCAAATTCTAACATTAATTTGATACGATGTGAGGATTTGTCATTTTACGTTTAACCAAACCATGTTGGTTTCATCTTTGTTTGTTTGTTACCCCATCAGTTTATTTATTTTTTATTTAGTTATGTATGTTACTCCCTCCGTTTTAAATTATTAGTTGTTTGAAAAAAATTGTTTTAATTAACACTAATGTTACTTTTCTTATTATAACCTTAACAATATTTATTACTATCTTTTCTTTCAATTCTTTAATTTATATTTTTCGTACCATTTATTAAGAACAATTTTGTAAAACAAATCATAATATTTTTTTCTTATACAAACTTAATTATATTTTTTAATACGAGTTAAATGGCCAAAACGACTTATAATATGAGACAGAGGGAGTATTAACTCATCATATCTTATGTTTTTTAGTAAAAAAAAAACTTATATTTTTGTCCTTTTCCTTTCCTTCTTTTATACATATAGGATACTAATTCCCTTTTGTTGCAATTCATTCCAGTCAGTCTTTGGTTTGAGGCCTTATTCAACAGTTTCATCCACCTATCCATTTGCTCTCACAAGGCAAGAATTAGAAGAAGATGGCAACTTCAGAAGTTGCAAATGGCAACCACTTAAGTGAGACAAAGGGAAAGACCATTACTTGCAAAGGTAGGTAGCTCACAACTTTTATATTTCAATTCTTAACATTAATTAATTTGTATTTGCCAAACTTTCTCATCAGCCGCTTGAGCTTATTTGAATAATCTCAACTGATCATAATTAAATGTCATGCTATTGTATTAGCCGCTGTGGCATATGGTCCAGGAGAACCCTTTGTAGTGGAACAAATTCTTGTACAACCTCCACAGAAAATGGAGGTTAGAATCAAGATCCTCTATACTTCCATTTGTCACACTGATCTCAGTGGTTGGAAAGGAGAGGTAAACACAAATTCACATCTATATCTATATATAGTTATTTACAAAATATGATTATATTACCATATAGTTTCTAATTATTTTTGGTTGTTTTTCTTCTTCATCTTCTTTTTTCACCTTCATCAATCAAAGTGTGAACCTCAACGTGCTTATCCTCGGATTTTTGGCCATGAAGCTTCCGGGTATGAAAATTTTTATACCACCAAATTTCCTTTTGTCAATTAAAAATACGCGGTCAAAGTTGCATATCTCAATTATTCGATGAAAATTATATAACTCGTATTTCGACTTAACCGGCCAATTCAACTTTACAATACAAGCCTTTTGATCATGTTCATTTTTATATAAAAATTCAATTTGATGGAGTCATTTTAGCAACTATTGAATTCATCAAATGGTCAAGATGTCTAAAATAATCTTCAATATATTGACTTCAAGATGTCTAGACTTTTATTTTGACTTCAACATATTGACTTCATAAATTCTTTTAACTTGAGTAAAAATATGAGACCATCGAGATCTACTACTGCGTGATTGCAAATAATCTAACATCAAATCAAATAATATTGAATTTATAATGTTGACTTAATTATGAGTTGTGACAAACCAATGAACTTGATTTTTTTTTTTGTAGAATTGTGGAAAGTGTAGGGGAAGGAGTGAGTGACATGAGAGAAAATGACAAGGTGGTGTTAATATTCAATGGTGAGTGTGGTGAGTGTAAGTGCTGCATGTGCAAGAAAACCAACATGTGTGAGAAGTCTGGGGTAAACGCAATGAAGAAGTTAATGTGTGATGGAACAAGTAGATTCTCTACAATAGAGGGCAAACCCATTTTTCATTTCTTGAACACTTCAACTTTCACTGAGTATACGGTGGTGGATTCAGCTTGTGCTGTTAAGCTCAACACTGAAGACACCCTTAGTCTCAAAAAACTCACCTTGCTTAGTTGTGGAGTTTCCACAGGTAAGTCCCTCTTTCCTTTATAACCATGGAGTTTTTGAGAAAATTCTGTTTTATTTATTCTTATTACTAAGTAAACTTTATTTAATGGAGAAGTTGTGAAAACACATGATAATATACACATGGCAATAACTCCTTTATATACAGTGAGCTATATTGACTAACTATGTTTACTTGACTACCAAGTAAATCCTACGATCAAGTTGATCTTTAACTAACTAACTAACTCAATTTTATCCAACTAACTTATAACAATAACTTGTGATAATCTAAAGTTATACTCCCTCCGTCCCAAATTGTATGACGTTTTGGGCATTTCACACGTATTAAGAAATATAATTAATTTTGTATGGGAAAGAGATATTATAAGTTGTTTTACAAAATTGTCCTTAATAAATTGTATGGAAAAGATAAATTAAAGAATTGAAAAAATAGAGTAATAAATAGTTAAGGATATAATAGGAAAAATAACATTAATTTTTCATTGGTATTGTAAAGCGACATATAATTTGGGACAAATTTTTTTTCCAAAGCGACATACAATTTGGGACGGAGGGAGTACATCATAACAGCTATACACTAGACATTTTGAAAAAATAGTGTTCTTAACACTCCTCTACTAAAAAATGATCAACTAAATTTTTCACTAAAGATCATCATCAAAGTCAGTGGATCGCACAAATTACATCGTTAATTTTAATCTAAGTATGATTAAAATTCATATATTTTTAATATTTTGACAGTTTATAATTTATATTGATTGTAAGAAAACCTCTATGATAAATAATTTTTCTCTTCCCTATAATAAATGTCATAATCGCAAAACTTTATCTTAAAGAGTGTCACATTCAATTTTCAATTTTGCTTTAATATAATTTTTCAAGTGTACCATCTAATAATACACACTTATCAATCCATAATTATTATTTTTCACTTTATGTTTATGATAATAATCAAATGCCATGATAATTGTGGGACGGTGAGAGTACATAACTTAAAGAAATGTATACACATTACATCCATGTTATTAATTATAGTTATAATTAAGATTAAGATTGGTTCTATTTTTATTATGTTCTCTATTATTTGCAACATGCTTCGTGCATATTTATAATCCTGCCACCTGTTTTATAATGGTGTAGGACATGGTTCAGTTATCGTATTCCAAAGGGTAGTTGTCTGTCTTGCTTTCAAATTTTAAGTTTACACCAAAAAAATCGGGTCATTATTAATAAGCGATTATCATCACATGAGAATGTTGTTTCAACTTTCAACTATAGCTGAATTATATCATGCATCTTCCTTCAAAATAAAAGAAAATAATATATGCATTTTAAAAAATTATAATGTACCAAAAAAAATTATAAACTATACAGATTGTCATGATAAAATAACATCTTAAAAAAAAAATTCCTCGATGTACTATTTTAGTTATAATTATTTCCATTTACTCCTGTAAGCTTTCTTTATCCCTAAATATAAATTTCATTTGACAATTATTTTTATAGATTAACTACAATGAATCAATGATGTAAAACTTTTTACACATACATCAAATTAAAATATGTCAAATAGATACTTGTAGAGATATATTATAAATTAGGATTTTGCTAACGAGTGTCCTATGATTCGCCATTTTAGGTACTTTAATTCCTCGATGTCCCATTTTAATTATAATTATTTAATTATATTTATTTCATTCAAGATTAAATAATGGACCACTAGCCTTGACTAGCACGTGTGTCTTGCTTTTCTTTTCCGTATTGGATGGAGTCAATTTTCATTTTCCAAATCAACATTTAATGTTCCCTGTTGTGTTCTGTGTGTATCTACCCTCTCCTTATCTTATGCTTCCTTGACTCCTAAGTTTTGTGCAACAAGTGATGCATTCAACTGCGAACCTTTTTCGGTCAATAACGAAACCCATATCTTCATTTACTGTATAATATAAAGGTGGGAGTTTGTTCTTTTTTTTTTTGGTCTCATATACGGGTAGTATAGTGATATAGAAAGGAAAAATAATAGAAAAAGAAAGAGATTCATCTTGTCAAAAAAAAAAAAGAGAGAAAGAGATACACTAAAAAAAAGTGAGGTAAAGAGAACATGTGAATAAATAAAATAGGATTATAATTTCTGAGTCTTGCTAAAAGAATCAAATATACATTTTTTTAAAAGTCTTTTTAAAAGCTTTTTGAGTCTTGAAAAAAGGATTATTATTTCGTAATAAACGGTCTAAAAAGTTTTTTTAGGGGAAATGGTCTTAAAAATATTTATTAGATTTTGCTAATTTTTGGTAAAAAAAGAATTTGATATAATTTTTTGCGGGTCTTTATAAATTATATTTTCATTTAGAAAATTTATAGCCGTCGTGTTTTTTTTAAAATAGATTAAAAAAGGTACAAGAAGTATTCTAATCCATCGTTACAAGAAGAGTCAAAATCTCATATAATCAAAGACAGCAAATAAAATTAGACCACCGATCATAAAAACTACTAGTAACATTTAAATTCTCTCTCATCCTATTTATGAACCTATCCCATAAAAGAGACTTAGTCTAATACACATCACTATAGCCATCATGTTTGACTTGAAGTTCAAATAATTATAAAAGAAATGGTTTTGCTAACTAAAATAGAAAGAAAAGACAACATTAGTATTGAGAATAACAATTTTTCAATTTTTAAAAAGTATAATATATACTCCCTCCGTTTCAAAATACATGTCCATTTTAGAGAAATTGCAGTAACCAAGGACAAACTAGTTTGACACAAAAATTCCTATTATACCCTTGTCTTTGATTTTCTTCATTTTACATTTATTTATCCCATCTCATAATTACTCCCAATACCAATACCAAAATTAATTAAACAAGTTATTGAGAGAGTGTATGAGTAAATCCACTTAAAATTGGGTCAACATTTATTAGTAGAAAATAGTTATTGTGGAGAAAATCTAGAATCCAATTAATTGGTAGGCAAGGGTAAAATAGACAAAATGTATCATTAAACTATCAAATGGACATGTATTTTGAAACAAAAAATTTCTCCTAAATGGACATGTATTTTGAAACGGAGGGAGTAATTTTCAATTTCCTTAAAAGAAAATAAGAAATTCTAAAATGTTTTTAGAAATGGTGATTGAGCCTAATACAACCCCACAAAACTGACTTGTGAGGTGAAGATTGCCCCCACTTATAAACACATCTCCTATCCGACGTAAGACTCTTAATATGTTTTGTTTTATGATACAAAAATAAAGATGACATAACAATCTTTATAATTTAAAATCAGTAACTTCCCCATAATATACTTTTAGAAGCAAATGAAAAATTCAAACATCAATATCACTACCACGTAATTGAAAAACAATTATTCAGTATTCAATACAAATCTGCAAAGAACACATGGTAGAAGAGAAGTTGTCAAAACAAATATATGATAGAAGATAATTTTTCTAAAAAAGAGAAACACGATAGCAGAGAAGAAAAAACTAATTTTCAATGGAATAAAATATATTTTTTGAGGGATTCAAGGGAATATAATAGCAAGACTTGGAATTTGATTTCCACTAAAGAAAAAAGACTTTTTTTTTGAAAGAAAAAAGACTTAGAATTTTACAACTTGAAAAGACCTATTCCTTTCATGTCTTTGAGTGACAAAGTCAATTTCTGAAAATTTGGTGGAACTAGATCTATGGTCTTTACAAAATAAACTATAATATTGTCATCTAGGTTATCACAAAGAGGGGAAATAAAACAATGAGAAAATGAAGTTTTGTCATTTTGCTTACTACTTGTACCTGCACTTCACGTAACATTGTGTTTGTATTTTTATTACTTTTCCCTAAAGAGAGGAAAAGTCTGTTTTGTCTTAATTTTTTTTTTTTTATGGTCAATGTATGTATCTGAATAGGTTATTTTTTGAGTCGGTCCAGATGAGTATTACTATCATCATTCTTTTTTAATTGTAATTTTTTGACATTTTACACAAACCAAGACTAATAATAAATGTCACTACTTTTGATACAATAATTTATACTTTTACTATAATAGCTTTATTTATTTAATATATCATCTCATATATTTCTCTGTCCGTAATAAATAACTAAGGATAATATTGGTAAAATAATATTTAAAGTTGTATTGAACTTTGAAAGTGACAATTAAAAAGGAACAAATTTTTTCTTCTAACGTGATAATTAAAAAGGAACGGAGAGAGTATCTTAAAGGAATAAAGATAATGTTATTAGTTAATGATTTACCGTATGAGTAATGCTAGTAACACTCTTTTTTGAACATCCTCTCTACTACCTCCGTTCCTTTTTAATTGTCACATTTTGACATTTTACACAAACCAAGACAAACTATAAATGTCACTACTTTTGATACAATAATTTATATTTTTACTATAATAACCTTATTCATTTAATATATCATCTCATATATTTCTCTCTCCGTAATAAATAACTAAGGATAATATTGGTAAAACAATATTTAAAGTTGCATTGAACTTTGAAAGTGACGTTAAAAAGGAACAAAAAATTTCTTCAAAAGTGACAATTAAAAAGGAACGGAGGGAGTAATACTTACCCTCTTATTGATTTAAATCATTGTGAGTCTACACTTTGAAAATTGAACCCACACAAAGTGGTGAGACATACATTGATTTTATTCAATAAAAGAGTGAATGTTAGAGAAAGTGTTGAAAAGTGAGTGTCGCTAGCATTGATTTCATCCAATAAAAGTTCATTTTTACACTAAAACGAACCATTTGGTTCAAAGAGATGTCCACATCTCTCAAATTTATTGTCCGAAAGTGTCTCAATTCGAATTAGCAAAACAAAAAATAGAAGCTTTGATGCTCCTTTTTTGTGTGAAAAGTTTGCAGAATCTTTGATATCTCTTTTACGAATCTTTGATTAATGGAAAGACAACACTAGTTGGTCTTGTCTCTCTTCTCTCCTTTGTAATCTTATTTGGTTACTGTATTTTGTGTGAACCAGCTTCTTGCTACTCACTTTGCTTTAAAAAAAAAAAAGACAACACTAATTTGTATATCTATGTGCTTTTATTTATTGTATGTTAATATATATATATATGGAAGAAGCTAAAAAGATTATATTAACTGAACAACGGCCTACCAAGCATGAGAAGTGCTAAAGTAGGCGGCAATAATACAAGAAACAATCAAAGTAGCTACACGTTCAAAGAGAAGAAAAACACAAACAATCTACAATGTCAAACCCATACACGAGAAAGGATTAAGTCACCAATTGTGATAATTAAAAGTAAGTGTTGATTTTCCTGCTTTTAACCACATGAAAGAAAGTAACTTAATTTTGCCTAATAATAACTGCATATGTTCAATCTTGTTGTTGAAGATCCGAGTGTTCATTTCTTTCCAAAAAACCCAGACTATCACAAACCATATTAGTTGAAAATGCGACCGGAGAACTTTTGAAAAACCACAATGTTGACCAAACTGTAAGAAATGAGCCACTAAACATGAGGGATGAACTGAACTAACACCAAGCCACTGCCTAATCACGAACCAAATATTACCAAACTGAGGACAATATAAAAACAAATGCACTACCGTTTCCTCCAAATCACAACAACCAACACACAAATTATTCATTGGTAGAAGAATTCTTCGTTTGACTAAATTATCCTTTGTTGGACGACGATTGCGAAAAAGGCGTCAAACTAATAACGAGACCTTCAGTGACACTTGTTTATGCCAAATATCAACAAACTGCTGCTCATCAACATGACCTTCTGATGAAATTAAAAACTTGTAAACCAATATATATAATATAACACATACCATCATATTTTTTATTGTAAAATATTTACTTTAATTTCTTCTGTTTGTTTCTATTTTATAGTATTTAATTTTTCTAAGCTAATTCAAATTTTACTTTTAGTATTAAATTTATATGTTTTTAAATTTGAATTTGAAAAAAAAAAATGTAACAAAAAATGAGTTGCTGAGGATAAATTTGTCTATAATTATGATGTAGATTTAAATTTGTAAAAAAAATTGAATTGCCAAGGATAAATTTGTCTAAGAAAATGTCCTTCCAAAAAAACTTAGTCTGCATTTAACTTTAGAGTTGTGTTTGTATAAGGGTATAAATTATTATTATTATTATTATTATTATTATTATTATTATTATTATTATTATTATTATTATTATTTATAAAAATGGATATGTTGAAAAAAGCAGGAGGTGCTTATAGTAATTGACATTTAGTCTTTTTTTAATTATAAATGTTAGTAGTTAGTTATTAAATTAATGAGAAGTGTTATTTGAACAACCATTTTTGTTGTCAATTTGTGGGACAGCCTAAATATACAAAGAAATATGAGTATTGACACAAAAACCAAATCAATAAAGAGATAAAGTAAAAGTGAACAAAAAAAAGAGATACAGTAAAAACACAATGTAAGTATGAGAGAAAGTTGTCACAAAATGGTTGTTCAAATATCATTTCTCTAGATAAATATTTACTCTCTTATCCACGTTTGAACCCAGGGTATCAAACTCCTTAACCCTTAGTATAATAACGTGGAGGTTTAATTAACTTTTATCAGAATATGTGCGTTATATGAATTTTGACGAATTTATAAAAACAGCAGTAATGTTAAAAAGATGTGATGATGTGATTGTTAATTGCTGAAACTCAAATAAATGTAGGGATAGGAGCTGCTTGGAATACTGCTAATGTGCATGCTGGTTCATCTGTAGCGATCTTTGGTTTAGGTGCAGTTGGGCTGGCTGTAAGTTTCTCACTTTCTGGTATCATATACTACCTCCATTTTTAAATATAAGATCCTTTTGTTAAAATTATGGAAATTAAGAAAGTTGATTTGTAGTAAAGTTGTCTATAATTACTATTGTTTTTACAATTTTATTCTTTAAGAGAGAGAGAGTTAAGTTATGTTTTCAATATGCTATTTATTGCTGATTGAAGAAAAAGATGTATAATAAATAGGAGTATGTATGTAAAAAAATACTCCCTCCGTTCCTTTTTAATTGTTACTTTTGAAGAAAAATTTTGTTCCTTTTTAACTGTCACTTTCAAAGTTCAATGCAACTTTAAATATTGTTTTACCAATATTATCCTTAATTATTTATTACGGAGAGAGAAATATATGAGATGATATATTATATGAATAAGGCTATTATAGTAAAAGTATAAATTAGTGTATCAAAAGTAGTGACATTTATTAATTGTCTTGGTTTGTGTAAAATGTCAAAAAGTGACAATTAAAAAGGAACGGAGGTAGTAATTAATATTGTTGGAAATAGCAAATGAGTCTTATAAAAAGGGACAAAAAATTTTCTCAAAAGGGTCTTATAATTAGGGACGGAGGTAGTATAATACTCTCTCCCTCCCAAATTAAATGAGTCATTTGCTCATTTCACATATTAAAAAAATGAATAAGTGAAGGAGAGAGAAAAATGATTTTAAGTGCTCTTGTTAAGTATTGGTACATTCAGCATTATCATAAATGCAAAGTGAAATATATTGAATTGAGAGAGATGAAAGTAGTATTAATTAAAGTTATAATTGAAAAAAAAGAATTAATATTGCATTGAAAAGTGAAATAGATCGGTTATTTTGAAACAATAATTTTTAAAAAAATAGTCACTGATTATGGGATGGAGGGAGTACCTATTCCTTGATACTTATGTTCATCTTTTTCAATGATTTTAACTTAACAATGTCTTTGTTTTGTCCTCTTAAGGATATTTTCACTTGATTTTAAATAAACATTGTCTGTTTGATGTGCTGAAGTCTCTTCAAAAGAGAAATGCTTGAATGAGTGAAATTCTACTTACCATTTGTTTTTCTTGAAATATAAGGGCTAACCATAAGACAGATCTTATTTCCTTGATAAACATTTAAGACACTTGCAATACAAAGTTTAAAAATTGTGACATGATCACTGTTGAGAAACATAGAAACTGATAGAGAAAGAAAGAAAAAGAATACAAGCTGAAAAATCCATTGTATTGAATTACTTGTGAATGAAGCAATTACAAGTATTTATAGGATTCTAGTGATAGACTTTGCTAAGCTATTGTGTTCTCTATCTTATAGGATTATATCCTTTAGCATAACAAACTCAGAAGTTTGTTATAACTGTTTTACAACCGTTTTATTTACTAGGAGCTGTGATAGCTTGTGTTGCAAGTCATTGTGACTTAGTGTGTTCTTCTTCTTTGTTATCTAGCAAGCTTGTTTCTAAGTCCTTGATACTATGTTTCAATATCCTCCCGCAAGCTGGAGCATGATAGATGTTGATCATGCCAAGCTTGGACACAAAAGAATTGAATTTTGGAGGTGGTAAAGGTTTAGTCAAGAAATCTGCTAGTTGTTCTTCAGTGGCAATGGGAAGCAATTTCAGAATACCCTTCTGCACCTTTTCTCTGACTAAATGGCAGTCTATCTCCAAATGCTTTGTTCTCTCATGGAACACAGGATTAGAAGCAATGTGTATAGCACTTTGGCTATCACAATATAAGATTGGTTGTTTGTTGCATGTGATGTGTAAATCCTTCAAAAGATACGTGAGCCATTGGAGTTCACAGGTTGCAGTAGATAAAGCTCTGTATTCAGCTTCAGATGAAGACCTTGAGACAGTTGCTTGCTTCTTAGCACGCCATGAGATTAGAGAGGAACCTAAGAAGAAGCAGAAACCTGTTGTGGATCTTCTTGAATCAATACATCCTGCCCAGTCAGCATCCACATAACCTAGAATTTGTAATTCTGAAGATCTAGGAAAAAATAATCCATGACCAGGGTTTTGTTTAAGGTATCGGATAACTCTGTAAGCTGCTTTGTAGTGTAAGATAGTTGGGGCATGAAGGAATTGACTCAGCTGTTGAGTGGCTAATGTGATGTCAGGTCTGGTAGTGTTAAGATACAGTAGTCTTCCAATGAGCCGCCTGTAGCAAGACACATCAGCAAAAAGTTTGTTGTTGTCTTGATGCAATTTTGTGGAGGTATCCATAGGTGTACTAGCAGGTTTAGATCCCAGAAGACCAGAAGAGTCTAAAAGATCCAGACAGTATTTTCTTTGAGATACAGTGATACCTGCTGAAGAATGAGCAACTTCCAAGCCTAAGAAATACTTTAGAACACCTAAGTCCTTTATTTTGAACTTAGAGTCTAGGATGGATTTGATTCGATCAAATTCATGGAGAGAGGAACCTGCTAGAATGATGTCATCCACATAGACCAACAAAGCTGTGAAATCCTTGCCTTGCTGATGTGTGAAGAGAGAGTAATCTGAGGTGGACTGAACATAGCCTTCACTAAGCAAAAGGGAGGTCAACTTTTCATACCATTTTCTGCTGGCCTGTTTGAGTCCATATAGACTTTTCTGTAACTTGCAAACCGTGTTTGGTGCACTGATAACACCTTCTGGGATGCTCATGTAAACATCTTCTTGCAAATCCCCATGAAGAAAAGCATTGTTCACATCCAACTGGTGAAGATGCCAATGTTGGGTGGATGCAAGAGCTAGAAGGATCCTGACTGTAGTCAATTTTGCAACAGGAGAAAAGGTATCAAAGAAATCAAGGCCTTCAACCTGATTGTAGCCTTTGGCAACTAACCTGGCCTTGTATCTCTCAATGCTACCATCAGCTTTGTGCTTGATCTTGTACACCCATTTACTGCCTATAGGCTTAACATGAGGAGGAAGGTTCACAATTTTCCAGGTTCCATTCTTAGCCAAGGCATCTAATTCAGACTCCATAGCCTTTAACCAATGATCAGACTGACAAGCTTCTCTATAGGTTTTGGGCTCAGTACCATTTGTGACAGAAAGAGAAAAAGTTCTATGGGATCTAGACAGATGTGCAAAAGAGTGAAAAGATGCAATAGGGTAAGGAGTACCTGGAATGATTGCTTTTGATGAATGAGAAGAAGAATGATTACATACATAGTCTCCAAGATAGGCTGGAGGTTTCTTAGCTCTAGTAGGTTTGGAAGATGAATGTGGTTGTAAGGGTTGTGGAGGCTGAGTGTTGTCAGAATTGGATGAAATTTCATGTTGTAAAAGTGGAGAAGGAGGTATAAGATCTGAAGAGGGAACAGTTGTATCAGCATATGGAAAATCAATAGGAATGGGGGACTGACTTGGATAATAATGCCAGGTAGGTGGGGAAGTAACAGGTTGATATGGAAAGATGTTTTCATGATGGGTAACATTTCTGGAAACAAAGATTTCCTTAGTGTTAATGTCTAACAAAACAATACCTTTCATGCCATGTTTGTATCCTAAAAACACACACTTTCTTGCTCTAGAAGCTAGCTTGCTTCTATGAGCTTGCAGTGTTGAAGCAAAGACTAAAGAACCAAAGACTTTCAATTGATTTAAATCAGGTAAAGTTTGATGAATTAAAAAATAAGGAGTATGGTTTTCAATAATAGGACTGGTAACTCTATTCATAATGAAAACAGCATGAATAGCAGCATAAGACCAAAAATGTTTAGGGAGATTTGATTGGAAAAGTAAAGCTCTAACAATGTTCAAAATATGTTGATGTTTTCTCTCAACTCTAGCATTTTGTTGAGGGGTCTCAACACAACTTGTTTGATGTAAAATTCCTTTTGAACTATAAAACTGAGGCATTGTAAATTCAGGACCATTGTCACTTCTTAAAATCTTTACTTTACAAGAAAATTGATTTTCAATTAAAGTCACAAAATTAATGACATGCTGTCTAGTTTCAGCCTTGGTTTTCATAAGAGTTAACCAAGTATATCTACTGAAATCATCAACTGCAGTTAAAAAATATGAATGACCATGAATAGATTTAACAGCAATGGGACCCCAAATGTCAAAGTGTATTAGCTCAAAAGGTTTATTTGTTCTATTACAACTTGAATCAAAAGGAAGCTTTCTGTGTTTAGCAAAATGGCATACATCACAAATTGCCTTGCTATCAACATTAACAAAAGGAAAACTGGCATGTAAAGATTTCATCCTAGAAAAAGATAGGTGACCTAATCTAAAGTGCCAAAGTGCACTATCTGGTAAAGGGGCAGATGAAGGAGGGGTCTTGTTTATGTTGCAAGCAACCTTATCTGAAAGAGCTAAGTAGTATAATCCTTCTCTTCTATCACCAGAACCAATCATCCTCAGAGTGCTCTTTTCCTGAATGAAACATTTGGAACCATTAAAAATTTTTGTGCAGTTTAATGAATGACAGAGTTTTGGTACAGACAGCAAATTGAAACGAAATTTAGGAACATATAACACATTTGTGATAGTAAAATCAGGATTGAATTTAATGGTTCCAGCATGTTTGGCTATTGCATAGTGGCCAGTAGGCAATCTAATATGAATGGGAGTGATTTCATTGTAAGAATGAAACCACTGCAGAGTTCCACAAATGTGATCACTAGCTCCTGAATCAATGATCCAAGAGTTTAGAGTAAAACTATGACATGTTAAAGAAAAAGTGTAACTGGTACCTTGCCTTCCATCTGATATATGACCAGTGGGAATGGAGGATAAAACCTGATTAGAAGAAGCATGTACAGGCACTGAATCTTGGTTAAGGGATGAAGTCTGAAGTAAATGCATCAACTTTTCATACTGCTCAGTGGTAATAGAAGGAGAAGCCTTTCCCACATCATTTTGAGAACTAGAGTCCACATTATCAGCATCATTGTCAGTGGAAGCAACATGATTTGCAGAAGAGTTATTATTGAAATTCCTTTGAAGATGAGGAGGGAATCCATGCTTCTTGTAGCAAGTATCAATGGTATGACCATTTCTTCCACAAAACGTACAAACTCTAGGTTTGTAATTGGAACCTTGATTGAAATTCTTGTTGGTGTTACCAGAAAAATTTCCCTTTGATTTTCCAGAATGCACAGCATTGATTAGAGCTACAGTCTCATCAGGAGGTGCTAAGTTACCCTGCCTTTCATGTTGTAACACCATAGAAAAGATCTTGTTCATAGGAGGGAGAGGATCCATTAAGAGAATCTGAGACTTAACCATGGAAAAATTTTCATTCAAGCCAGTGAGAAACCGGATTGCATATAACAAGACATGATTTTTCCTGGCAGTACGCATTGAATCACACACACACTGATTTCTACAACTGCAACTAGGCATAGGAAGATAAATTTCTAATTCTTCCCACAAAACCTTCAAGTCTGAATAGAATGTGGTAACTGATTTCGAATCTTGCTGCAATGCATAAATTTCCTGCATTAATTCTGAAATTCTTATCAAATCACCCTGAGCGAACCGTTCCTTGAGATCTCGCCAAACATCCATTGCATTTTCCATGAAAATGATGGATTGAGAAATTGAAGGAGAAACAGAGTTCAAGATCCATGAGTGAATTAACATGTTGCAACGATTCCAAGAACGAAAAGTAGGATCAAACATATCAGTAACGGGTGGAATGGTGCCATCAACAAACTCAAACTTCATCTTTGCACCAAGAGCTCGACGCATGGCACGGGCCCAAGAATGATAATTGGAGCCATTCAAAACCGGTGTAACTGAAACCGAGGATGGACCATCACCAGGATGAACAAAATAGGGACTGGATTGATCAAGAAGCACCTCAGTGGAGGAGGTTCCTGCGCCATTGCTGTTGCGAGGAGCCATGAGAGAAAAGAAAACGCAGGGAAAAAGAAAAAGGAAGAAAACGAAGAAAGAAAGGTACAGAAGAAGCACTCTCAGATCACCAGGATCAAGGAGAGGCTCATGATACCATGTTGAGAAACATAGAAACTGATAGAGAAAGAAAGAAAAAGAATACAAGCTGAAAAATCCATTGTATTGAATTACTTGTGAATGAAGCAATTACAAGTATTTATAGGATTCTAGTGATAGACTTTGCTAAGCTATTGTGTTCTCTATCTTATAGGATTATATCCTTTAGCATAACAAACTCAGAAGTTTGTTATAACTGTTTTACAACCGTTTTATTTACTAGGAGCTGTGATAGCTTGTGTTGCAAGTCATTGTGACTTAGTGTGTTCTTCTTCTTTGTTATCTAGCAAGCTTGTTTCTAAGTCCTTGATACTATGTTTCAATAATCACTACGCCAAAAAGGGTTTTAATAGCTCGTTTTTTTGGCCTTTAATAACGCTATTATGTTTT
Source organism: Medicago ruthenica (assembly GCA_018208015.1). Taxonomy (NCBI): domain Eukaryota; kingdom Viridiplantae; phylum Streptophyta; class Magnoliopsida; order Fabales; family Fabaceae; genus Medicago; species Medicago ruthenica. Next base: position 44,561,491 of record CM031377.1, on the reverse strand, counting down.
TATAAACAAATCATGGTGCTTTTATTTTGTTCATCACAAACACACCTTTGATCTTATTCAAATTCAATACCTAATAGTAATAATATATGAACCAAAAACAGATTTATAAAAATCTTGGTAAGACCATGAATTTATATTGAACTTGGGCCAGGTTGCAGAAGGGGCACGAGCCAGAGGTGCTTCAAAAATAATAGGTGTGGATATCAACCAAGACAAATTCATCACAGGTAACTTGCTTAATTTGTTGTGGTCACGATTCTCTCTATTTTTTCTATTACCGAAGTTTTGAAAATATAAATATAATAATGGCCAAATATCTCTTTTGCTCCTTTAAGTTTGACAAAAATATCAGATTAGTCCTTTAAGTTCTTAAGTTTCAAATAGATCCTTTAAGTTATTAATTTATTACACCGTTACCTTTTTAAGGACCTATTTGAAACTTAAAAACTTAAAAACTTCAAATAGGTGCATTAAATTAACAACTTAAAAGACCTATTTGAAACTTAAAAAACTTAAAGGACTGATCCGGTATTCTTGTCAAACTTAAAAGACTAAAAATGGTATTTGACCTATAATAATATCACATTTGGGGGTTAAGATCCTCTTGATTTCTCTAACATAATGACTTCATTTATATTTGACTTCTAATCTAACATGAAATGTATTTTCTTTGTGCTCAAAGCCAAAACAATGGGAATCACAGACTTCATAAATCCAAAGGATGAAGAGAAGCCGGTATATGAGGTTGGTTTTTCTCTCTACTCATTTCACAAAAGAAAATATTATATACTCGTGCATTTTCACCATCAAGTGATAAATTCATTTGCAGATAATCAGAGAAATGACTGAGGGAGGTGTAGATTATAGTTTTGAATGTACAGGAAATTTGAACGTTCTACGAGATAGCTTCTTGTCTGTTCATGAGGTATATTTATATTCATATAGTAGCAAAAAATTACTAGTAATTTCGTTGGCATAGTTTTTTTTTTTTTGAAAACTCGGTCTTCGGTCAAAAGACCAGGCTTAATCCGGACCACCAATCCTACAGTCCACCTGCAGGGGGCCCATTTAAAGATTTCTGTCTTCATAATTAATATTTCAACAATGTTTCATAGACATCAAATTGTGCACACAAAAAAAAAATTACTAGTTAAAAATTGTGCACTATCAAATTTGATATAAAATTTTGTATAATGCAGGGTTGGGGATTGACTGTACTATTGGGAATTCATGGATCACCAAAGTTGCTTCCCATCCACCCAATGGAGCTCTTTGATGGTCGCAGAATTGAAGGTTCAGTGTTTGGAGGTTTCAAAGGCAAAAGTCAATTGCCTAATCTTGCCACAGAATGCATGAAAGGGGTAATGATCATCACTGGCTAAAACTCAAATTATGCAATGAGTTTAGTGTGCAAATAATTATATTCTTCTATTATTTTTAGGTGATAAAGTTGGATGGTTTCATCACTCACGAACTTCCCTTTGAGGAGATAAACAAAGCCTTCGATCTTTTGATTGCTGGGAAGTCACTGAGATGTCTTCTGACACTCTAAGAGAAGACATACGTTTTTTTCTTCATTCAGATAGAGAGCACTCTCCAGTTTTATGATATCTGAGTTCTTGATTAGAAGTATATCTAAATATAAATATGTAATAAAGTTTGTGAACAATTATTATTACACAGCATTATCTTACTGTGAAGTGTGTTGCCACGGTCAAGTAAGAAAACTATAAGTGTATTCATGTTTGTTCATCCTCCAACATTTGGTGATAGAGAATGCTGGGGGTTGCTATTTCTTTTTCTTTTGCACCCTGTAAATAAATGCTTCTGTTGAAGGAATTCTAGTAAAATGTAGCAACCGTTATGTATTTATGTCACTACTAAATGTAAAAATGTAAAAAATATGGTTTGCAAGGGAGAGTAAAATAAACGCTTTTGTTATTTTCATATCATAAAATAAACCTTTTACATTTTAAATGTTTCACTTAAAGTTAACGTGAACAAAAAATACCGCCTTAGAAAACACCAACAAAATTTCTTAACGAGTATAAATCATTTTTTCTACATGAAAAGTGCCACAATACACATGCAACACCTCATATATAGCTATTCTTTTTTGGCTTTTACTTTTCTCACCATGTACTATACTCGTGAGCCCTATAAATTTTCCAAAAATATCCTTGTTTCAGATTATATATTTTGAATCAGATTGTTAGGATTTTTCGGATTCTAAAATCCGAAAATGTACGAACTGCATTTTTTGTGTTGTATTTGATGTCAAAGGTCTCTGCTGACCGTAGTAGAATCCCCGCATAAACTGCAAATTACTTGCAGGGATTCTATGAACGGTCAACAATGACTATGACATCATAAACACTTCTAAAAAACTAAAAAATGTTTAAGAAAAAGTAAGAAAGATGGGAAGTGAAGATTGAATGAAATTGTTGAAGATGCAAGCTTATTTATAGTCTTAAACCAGTCCTAGACCATAACTACAGTCAAAGGAAACGTTTCACATGGTCCAACCGATCAAAAATGCATTTAACACACCACAAAACGTCCAAACATTTGGTGAAACGCCACAGTCCACCTAGTCTGAGAGTTTTCGGATTGTATACTCTGAATAGCACCAGACTGTGTTTAAGTTTCATTTTTGGTAGGTTTTCATGGCCAATGACATATGATTTTTTTTTTAAAAAAAGGCACAAAAATAATTAAGCAGCTTAAAACAACACAATAACATAAGTGATGGATCTTCTCAGAAGGTGTTCGAAGAGGTGCTTTTGTACTTGATCCAGCTGGTCTGCCAACTGACATATTTCAGACGATTTTTTGTTGTGTTCTACAGCAAATGAACCAAGCACCCTTATTTATAGAAGTTTTTGTGCGTCATGGACCACAAAAACTGTCGGTGTAATGTGGACCACACAAAAAACCTGTGTTTAACTAGTTTAGATTATATAATCTGAACTTGACTTGCATCCTATATATCTTGGTATATTTGACAGCATGATGAGGATCTATATTTTCTATATATCTATGTGTTTAAATGAACATCTTTAGCGTAAAGTTCAACGGAGAGATATTTAACAGCATGATGAAGATCTTCAGAATCTATCTATCTATCTTTTTAAATGAACATCTTTACCGTAAAGTTCAGCGGAGAGATATTTGACAGCATGATGAAGATCTTCAGAATCTATCTATCTTTTTCAATGAACATCTTTAGCGTAAAGTTCAGTGGAGAGATATTTGTCAGCATGATGAAGATCTTCAGAAAACATTTCTCTTCGTATTTCTTCAATGTGTTCCTTCGGTACAGACAAAAATAAATTTGTGCGAAGAAGAGAAAAAAAACAATATAATTCAACAACATAAAACTGCCCTTAAATATATTTATTTTAGCAACATAATTCAACAACATAAAACACATAATAAAATAAAACATAACATATCACAGATCAGCTAAACTAATGTCTTCGTATGGTCCCTCCAGCAGAGCCCTGATCTCTTTGTAGTTCCTGGGCCTGATCAAACTTTTCTGAATTTGTTCAACAGACCTGACCAACGAAGCGTCCAACTCGATCGGTCCTTTAGTACTGTACTGACCAAAGATCGAGAACATGGTTCTCACGTCGTCGTCGTTCATGAGCTTCATCCGACTGAACCGCACACTCCCGGTTGAGTCGATCAATGGACATCAATACTCAACACCGTCCACCCTCCTTGTGTCTATGTGGTTGAGTTGATCTAACTGATCCTTCAACCCAGAGAGATTGACATCAATGTGAATCCTGAACAGATGGGGTGTTTTTCCCCCGTTGTAGTAAATTGCAGCTAGCTTGGTGTTCGGATCAATGACAGAAATTTCCATGGTTTTTTTTTTCTATGTCGTTTATTGCTAATGAAAACAGGCACACTTATTTATAGAGGTTTATGGGCGTCGTGGACCACAGAAACTGTCGGTGCAATGTGAACCACACAAAAAAATCATGTACATAATATTTTTGGATTGTACAATTTGAAATATCCCTCACCCTATAAAGTACGAAGTTTGACTCATTTTCACCCATTATTGAAGCATTTTGGATTATATAATCTGAAAATATTATATAATTTTTGGATTATATAATCGGAAACAAGTCAGAGTTTTGGACGGCAGAAATGGCTCATGAAACATGTTTTTCAAAGGGTTTAACCAGCTTTAATGGCTGGTAAAACCATTTGGACATGTTTTTTGACCCTTAATTAAGAGTAGTTACACTATATGCAACACAATCTTCACAAATTTCCTCTATAAACACCCTTCAAACTTTCACCATCATCTCACACTCTCTCCTCCTCTTCCTTTTACAACAATGTGTTTCCATCGTTGACCTTTCATAAAAAGAGGCTACTTTGGAAATTCAGGGATTGTATGAACGGTCAATGGGGATGGTGACGCGCTGCAAAGAAGCACGGTTTGTCTGGGTGCATGTTGGTCTGTCTGGGTGCAAGGTTGACCATAAAGGTCTCTTTCGTCCTAGAGAGGAAACAAACTTTACCCCAGCCACCATCTCTTTCTCCTCCTCCCCCCCCCCCCCCCCCCCCACACCCCCTCCATCAGCTTGCACTACATGTTTAACTTTAACCTTCCCCCCACCTCCATTAGCTTGCACTACATGTTTAGCTTTAGGTTTTTAATAATTTAGCATTAGGTTTGAATATTTTATGTAATAAGCTTTAAGCTTAAACTTTATTTTATTGTAAATGTATTGATATATTAATAAAATTAGATTTTATTTGTATCATTTTGTCCTTTTAATTTTGTTTATATTTGCATTTATTTTATATTTATGTCATTCAAATAATATAAACCACAATCTTTAAAAATCTGGGCAAAGCATATTTCAGAATATATAACCCGAAAAACTTAACAATCTGGTTTGGGTTATTTAATCCGAACCAAGGGTATTTTTGGAAAAAAATATGGAAAAAGTAATAATTTTTTTTTGGTAATGATATCTCATCCATCCATTCTACACATTAGGTGAGCCTCATATTCCCACAATCCAATGAAAAAACAAAGAGAGAGGAGGAAAATAAGGAAAGAGAGGAGGCGTAGGTTGAGTAAACAAGTATCCACAAACTTTTCCCTCTCTTTTATGGTAAGGACCACATATGGCAACTTCAAGTGACTTTTTTTTATAAATATAGTTTCTGTGTCATTTGTCTAATTTAATCATTTGCCATAACCCATAAGTAAGTTCACAAAGTATCATCTTACTTTGTTTTTTTTACTTCATCATTTCTTTTTTATTGGTGATACATTATTAATTTTTATTTCCCTTTTGTTGCATGCAATTCATTCAAGTAAGTCTTTGGTTCCAGGCCTTTGTTCATTAGTTTCATCCAACGATCAATTTGTTTTCACAAGCTACCAGAATTAAAAGAAGATGGCAACTTCAAAAAGTGATACTAAGGGAAAGATCATTACTTGCAAAGGTAGGTAACTCACGACTTTTACGTCTCAACTCTGGCTTTGTCTAACATGCACATGCAAAAATGTCACGCATCATGTACAGATGTATTTTTTTTACCACTGAATCAATAAGTCATATTATCTCTCATTTAATTTAGTGATGTGATTTATTGATCCAATGGTAGAAACTAACTTGTGCATGATGCAAGACATTTCTCACTTGTGCGCCATATAACTGACCTCTCATTTCTTACATTAATCAATTTGCATTAGCCAAACTTTCTCACCTTCTTGAGCTTATTGAATCTTAACTAATTAATCATGATTAATTATCATGTTATTGTATTAGCCTTTGTGGCAAATGCTCCGGGAGAACCCTTGGTAATGCAACAAATTCTTGTACAACCTCCTCAGAAAATGGAGGTTAGAATCAAGATACTCTATACTTCCATTTGTCACACCGATCTCAGTGGTTGGAAAGGCGAGGTAAACACAATTACACAATTATTTATTTCTACATTTATATGCAATATATGATTACTTTCAATTATAACTATATTATATAACTAGTCTCATATGTAACCAAAAAAATATATAACTTGTCTCATATAGCTTCTTATTATTTTGGTTGTTATCTTCTTCATCTTTTTTCGTCAATCAAAGTCTGAACCTCAACGTGCTTTTCCTCGGATTTTTGGCCATGAAGCTTCCGGGTATGAATATTTTCACACCATGAATTTCCTTTCATTAGTGAAATACACAATTGCGGGGTTACATATCTCAATTGTTCAATGAAAATCATAACTAGTTCCACTTAACCAAATCAACTTTTAAGTACAAACCTTAGGATAATACTTATTTTATAAAATTATTTGGTGAATTCATAATGGCGATTATTGAATTCATTTTTCTCAACCCTCATTTTTTTTATCATTTAATGTGAGATTTTTAACTCACCTCAAAATTGTCATAACAATCGTAACAACCACACTTTTAATTTAACTAATATAATTCAAGTTAAATCGAAAGTATGGTTGTTGCAAGATTCAGGTATGCAACTGCATAATTGCAGATAATTTTATTAAATTCAAATTATATTGAACTTACAATGTTGACTTATTTGTACACTGTGACAAACCAAGATGAACATTTTTTTTTTTTTGTAGGATTGTGGAGAGTGTAGGGGAAGGAGTGATGGACTTAAAAGAAAATGACAAAGTGGTGCTAATATTCAATGGTGAGTGTGGTGAGTGTAATTACTGCAAGTGTGAGAAAACCAACATGTGTGAGAAGTATGGTGTAAACCCAATGAAGAGACTAATGTGTGATGGTACAAGCAGATTCTCTACAAAAGATGGCAAACTCATTTACCATTTCTTGAACACTTCAACTTTCACGGAGTACACAGTGGTGGATTCAGGTTGTGTTCTTAAGCTCAACACTGAAGACATCCTTAACCTCAAAAAGCTCACCTTGCTTAGTTGTGGAGTTACCACAGGTAAGTTAGTCTCTCTTTTATTTTTAATATAGATTAGTTTATAGAAAAATTTGTTTAATTTATTCTTGGTTTTCAAATTTTAGTATTTTATATATATATTATCTGTATCATTTTGGTCTCCACACTTTTTTAATTATACTTTTGACCTCTCAAAAATATAGAGTAGTTTTTAAACTTTTAGTTCCCACATGACATTTTTACCTATACATTATTTTTTACAGTTTTGTCTCCACAATTTTTTAATTATACTTTTGATCTCTCAAAAATATCTATCCAGGATTTTTTAACTTTTAGTTTCCACATGAAAATTTTACCTATACACTTTTTTTTTTGGCAGTGCTGTAAGACGAAGTACACCAATATATAAGAATAGAAAGAAAAAATTAAATAAAAATGAAAAATATTATTTTACAAATGGACGATTTGTTTAGAAATACATATAATTTACTTCTACACCAACTATATATTTTTCCCTCAATAAGCCTAATAAATTAATTAGTAAATAATAACATCCGAGTTTAGTTTTCGTCAGAAGGTGTGCCTTCTATGAATTTTGACCCAAAAGAAAAGGAGGCGCTGATTAAAAAACAATCATTTGATTTTTCTTACTCTCCCTTAGCTGCCAGCGGGAAAGGAATCTATCTATCTGCCTAGCTTTGGTAGATTTCCCTTTGCTTTGTGAGGGAAAAGCAGGCACAGCTCACGCACGGCACAAGAGGCAAGGAAAGCCTCAAGATGACAAAAAGAAAAAAAGGTTTCTAGGTTTGTCTTGTGTCTCCGTAACAAATGGTCCATTTATTGATGGGCGAACGACGAGGATTGAACCCGTGCCTAGTAAAGATTATGGTTCTCGGGTATCCAATCAATTAATCCCACAAACTGGGGCCGGAGACACGGTCGAAGCACGCCGGCCCGGTGTGCTTCTTTCATGACATGCTCTGCCGAGTGGAGGAGATTAATAATAAATAAATAAAAAAAAGGTAACCACATTGGGAGAGAGAGGACTTGTGCCACTAGAGTATGTAGATGGCTCCTTCCATCCAGTCCTAGATATTAACACTCATGGGTCTCGCCCTTTTGGTCATACCATTATCAATACTCCGAAGGTCTCGCACTTTGACTGTCTTCCGGGATTCACCACAGGCTGAGTTTAAGAACAAAAAAAAGCAAAAACAAAGGACTTCTTAGTTGTTTGCCCCAGGTCTCCTGCGGATGATGGAGGCCGCCCTGATAAGCAGCAATTCGCGCTCTCGGATGAGAGCCCTCCTCCTTGATTCCAGAGCACGAATGTTGTCCTGTTGTTTACACGTGGCTAGGTCGCTAATTGAGAAGAACTACCGCTGAGATGTCTCAGAGAGAGATAGGCCGTCTTTCGTGTTTAAGATGCCTTAAGTGAAGCGCAAAGCGAAAAAGGAAGTGGGAAACTTGTTTTGTTTGCCCTATCACAGAGCCATCGGTATCCCTGATAGAAAGAATCAAACGTCGAATGGTCCTGTCAATGGAAATGTTATTGCTCATTTATCAATAGCGTCAGCGAAGTGCTTCTCTTCTTTACTTTGATCCCTCCATCTATGCCCTCTTCCTCCGGCGAACGGAGTGCCAAGAAGCTTTTCTGCGATCAAGAAGACCTAACCGCTTCTCCGCCATTTATCTTCCTATCAGCCTCGGCACCCTTCGCGGCAACAACGGTCCCAGTCCCGTTCTTCGCCGCTGCGATATATAAAAATATTAGTAATGTTACATATATTGTGAATTTTTTTTTTTTTAGGGATAGATTGTGAATTGTTGAGACTCAAATAAATGTAGGAATTGGAGCTGCTTGGAATAATGCTAATGTGCATGCTGGTTCATCTGTAGCAATCTTTGGTTTAGGTGCAATAGGGCTCGCTGTAAGTTTCCTCATTTTCAGGCGCCAAATAATGTAGCTATTTCTTGATGTGTATGTTCATTTTTTCTATGATTTTAACTTAACAATGTCTTTGTTTTCTCCTCTCATGGACAATTTCACTGCATCAGGATGATTTCATCAACAGCAGTATTTTTCTTTCATTTTAACTTGACATTGTCTTCATATGATGTGCTGAAGAAGTCTCTTCAAAAGAGACATGCTTGAATGAATGAAACAAATCATGAAAGTTGCTACACAAAGTTTCTCCTGTAAAAACACTATTAAAAAGGGCCAATTTCTGAATGAAAGTCTACTTACCATTTGTTTTTCTGCTGTAACAACACTATTAAAATTAAGGGCTAACCATGTAAAAGTTGTTATTTCCATGATAACTCTTTAAGACACTTGCTATACAAAGTTTAAACTTTAAAGCATGATATCTTTAAATTGTTGTCACAAACAAATCATGATATTTTCATTCTGTTCATCATTATCTTCTCTGATCTTCTTCAACACCTAATATATGAACCAAAACAAATTTATAAAAATCTTGGTAAGACCCTGAATTTATATTGAACTTGGGCCAGGTTGCACTAGGGGCACGAGCCAGAGGTGCTTCAAAAATAATAGGTGTGGATGTGAACCCAGAGAAATTAACCATAGGTAACTTACTTTTTACGAGTTTCTTTTTTTGTGTTAACCCTCCAGTTCTCAGGGAAAAAAGGCTCTGGTAACTTACTTTTCACGTCTTTTTTATTACATGAGTTAAGGACTAGATATTAAATTTATGACGGCTTTACTCAAACTTCCTTCTCCCCTGATGTAACTTCATAATTTGCATTCTAATCTAACATGAAATGCATTTTCGTTGTACTTAAAGCCAAATCAATGGGAATCACAGACTTCATAAATCCAAGGGATGAAGAGAAGCCTGTAGTTGAGGTTGGTGTTTTCTCTCCTCGCATTTCACAAAAGAATACATCATTTGCACATGCATGAACATGATAAATTCATTTGCAGAAAATCAGAGAAATGACTGGGGGAGGTGTACACTACAGTTTTGAATGTACAGGAAACGTGAACGTTCTAAGGGATTCCTTCTTGTCTTGTCATGAGGTATATTATTTATATTGGTGGTAGCAAAAAAATTCCCCTTATTATAGCTCTAGTTTCATTGGAATTATTAATATTCCAACTATTCTGCATAAACTTCATCCGTATTTGAAAGCATGGTTCCAATTCAAAACTTATCACAAAAAAACAAAAAAAAAAATCACTAGTTAAAAATTTTGTACTATCAAATTTTATGTCAAATTGTATAATGCAGGGTTGGGGATTGACTGTACTAGTGGGAATTCATGCATCACCAAAGTTACTTCCTCTCCACCCAATGGAGCTCTTTGATGGTCGCAAAATCGAAGGATCAATCTTTGGAGGTTTCAAAGGCAAAAGTCAATTGCATAACCTTGCCACAGAAAGCATGAAAGGGGTAATGATCATCACTGGCTAAAACTCAAATTATGCAATGAGTTTAGTGTGCAAATAATTATATTCTTCTATTATTTTTAGGTGATAAAGTTGGATGGTTTCATCACTCACGAACTTCCCTTTGAGGAGATAAACAAAGCCTTCGATCTTTTGATTGCTGGGAAGTCACTGAGATGTCTTCTGACACTCTAAGAGAAGACGCTACTTTTTCATTTAGATAGAGAGCACTCAAGTATTATGATATCTGAATTCTTTACTAGAAGTATATCTAAATATAAATATGTATAATAGTGTTTTTGAATAGTACTTACGCGTCATTATCTTACTATGAAGTGTGCTACGACAGCCAAGAAAGAAAAGTAGAAGTGTACTCGAGTTTGTTCGTGTTCCAACATTTGGTGATAGAGAATGCTTGGGAATGCTATTTCTTTTTCTTTATTTCTTTGCACCCTGTAAATATACGCTTCTGTTGATGGGAGAGAGTAAAATAGCAACCATTCTGACACCACTACATGTAAAATTGTAAAAATAGGACTTACAGCATACAGGTTTTCATAATCTATCACCAGGTTAGATAAGTACAAATATCTCTGGAAAATAACAGCTAATGAAAAATACATCAAAAGAAAATAGGAGTTGCAGCATATGCCTAGCATAAGTATATATTCTACAAAATTCTTGGCCAGAGCATACAGAAACATTGGCAGCTGGATGATTGTCATTACTGCTGGCCGATAAGGTAAAGTGATTCCCACAAAAAATAAATAGTTCTATACGGAGTATTGATTTGGGTAAAAATATCAGGAGCAAAATTGGCAAAAATAAGATGAATTTAGTTGACTTTCATTGATTGTTGATGTTTTTTTGTTTTCTGCGATTTTCCTCTGTAATTGTTTGAAATTCTTTCTCACTAGCTGCAATTATGCGCTTAACAATGTCATATGAGGTAAGCTTGATGCTGCAGAGAGAGGCAAGGGTGAGTATAGAAACTAATTGCAAGAAAGCATAAAAATGTAGCTAAAAGCTAGCACAGTTGACATCATGATCTTATTTTTATAAACAATAGGAGTAAACAGGTACCTGCTGTTTGGCAGGGTTTTCAGAGCATTGGGCACAAATCCCCGATACAAACCAGCAACTCCATCCCGTGCCACAATACCTGCATCGACATAAGGACTCTATAATAAACAATTCCCCCTTATAATACAATAATTCAGATAGCTTAATTAACATCAACTGTACCCTCCCGGTATTTCTATATGTACAGATACTATATCGTTATATTACAACTATGACTATAAAGATATTGAGTAAACTTTGAGGGTAAAAAGGAAATAACGGACATTGTATACAGACAAATACAATGGCTGACCATGGTCTGTAAATGTTAAAGCAACCCCTCAATAAGAGTATTGATTGCTCCCGTTTACCAAATATACTTGTTGCATTTATCAAATAAATAAGCATTGAGTCAAGAATTGGAAGATTCTGAATCACTTACTATCCTACATGTCTGTTTGAAGAAATTTTAAATTCAAAGCACCAATAAGGCCACTTAAATACTAGATATGAGGCCAACAATGTGGCTTAAAGAATAATAGCATGATTTTATAAATTTTGACAGGAAAAGAGTGTGATTTTAGAAACAATATCACAGCACAGGAGCCAGATTCTTGGATACATTTGTTTTATATATTTCTGATGATAAATGAATAACTGCACACAAATTGAGTATGTGGCACGGGGGGTTGGGTAGCTCAACTGGTTTGAGCTAAGGGATAAGAAGTTGGAGGTCCTGGGTTCAAACCCGGACGAAGGAGTAAATATTAATCTGACAACTAATTACTAACATTTATCATTTAAAAAAAATTGATTATGTGGCAATATAAATTTCTGACGCTAAAAAGTAAGCAAGAGTAATCCTCACCTGCAAAAGCTTCTAATACCGTGGTATAAGGTGTACCCTTCAATTGCATTTGTCTTCGGACAGTGTCCAGAGGATAGCATGTAAGTGTGGCTAGAGATGCCGAAAGCACAGCAGTGAGTATAGATGTCTCAGTTCTCTTTTGAAATTTCTCAGGCAATGACTTCTTTAATCTATCACCCATAAAAGGTAAGGATTCTCAATTTCAATGTTCAAGTCCATTGTCCCACAAATTACTAAAAAATACAAGATTATTAATGAACTTACAAGTCAAAAACACAAAAATTAACTGCAATGTAAGGGGCTATTGCAATAAGAGAAGGACCAAGGCCTTTGTAGAAAGATGCAAATCCTTCCTCCCTTAGCATGCACAAGGCAACCTGGAAAAACCACAAAATGGTACTGAGCCTCCTATCAGGTACATCTTACGAACAAAGATCTTGCTTAAATGCTAAATCAGTTCAATCATACCTCTGACATGGTTCGATAACCAGGTTCAACAGCTAATCGTAATCTCAGAACATCTAATGGGTAAGTTATCTACAAGGATTTAAAAAAAAAAAAAAAAAAATTAGATACATCGAAGCAAGATGTAAAGGAAACAAAATATTGTTTTAAATAAAAGAAATTGTTAAAATACCTACAATATTAAACACAATAACAAGCAAACCTATGAAACAACAAAAGCAAAGGACTTCTGATTGTTTACTTACAAAAGTGGATGTCATGCCAGCAAAAGCACCTGCTGAAAGTCTTGCCACAACAGATAGCTCACCATTCTGTCCAGTGAATAATTTCTGTAAATCCAAAAATAGAACTTCAAACATGAACAGGTAATATTTACTACTAGAACTTCTAAAAAGTAGTTACGGGTTACCTTATAAAGTTCATAAGCAAAAAGCTGAACGGCACTATAAGGTATAACCCGAATCACCTGTAACATTAAAAAAGAAGCTCTAAAATGAAAACACTACTCAATGTTTATATGGAAACATAAATCAAGCAATACCAATACATTTTTTTCCTAATTGTACTGACCTGAGGGAGGTTTCCCTTCCAGTAACCTCTAATCCCTTCTTCCTTCCCTATAACTGTTATGGCCTGTATTTTGTTTTCATGTGATCAAAGAAAATTTAAAAACGTTTCATCAGAGAGCTTAGTACATCCAAGAAGGGAATAAGTCAAGATCATCAAGCAAAGAGATGGGAGAGGCCAATAAACTAAAACTAGTAATTAATATGTGATGTCCGAATACAAATCCTTACAAAGGAAGTAGTTGAAAGAAAGTAACACTTTGTTGCTACGAGTAAGCTGGCTGTTTTTTATAAACAGCTTGGCTAAATTCCCTTCTACAAGATGGCTACAATTATAAACCAGCACCATCGAGAGAAAATAGTCTAACTCTAACCAAGTCCATAAATACCAATTACTAACCAGCAACATGAAGATAAATTTGTAAAGCATTTATAAACACAACTGTAATGAAACCACCTTTTTCTACTGTCAACTGAAGAAAAAAAAAAGTATTTTCATGTTAATATATACAAATACAATATTAGTTGAAACAACGGAATCTACCAAGAAGGTATGGAACTTAACAACATGCCTCTTCAAATCCATTCTTAGCTACATCGCCTTTAATTTATTTTTTTCAATATTGTTAAATATAAAAACCATCGATGTTTTACACAAAAATTTAAGCTTTTGGGATAGGTGATAGAGAAACCATTCCCTCTACCTCCCATTATTTTCAAAGTATAAAAAATAAAGTTGAAGTTTAAAACAAGGTAGGTTGCATCTGTGCTGTGCACTGTCCACACTTCAAAGCCCAGCGAGTTTTCATGTGGGATAGATGCTAGAAATAAAAGCATTCATGTGCAGATGTGTCTTCACCTAACAACTTAAGCTTTGGGGATGTCAGGTCATGAAAAAGCTAGCAGTTGAATGGAAGGATTGCCCTTAAAATTAAGGATTCCATCATGTAATAATATGACAGCACTCTCCTCGTTGAGATGGATGATACGATTCAAAGAGACAAGGACCTATTATTACAGCCTGTTGTTATTGTTATTCCAATCAATTTAGAAAAGCCTACTTTTTGACATCAATGAAATTGGATAAGAATCACAAAGTCATCTCTATCATTCCAAGATTATCAACTAAAAACTTTTTTATTTCAACCCATATAAATCATTGAGATATTAGTTAACTTGTAGTGGTAAATAACAGCCCAGGTGGTAGCATAATACTTGTTCATATGGTAAGAGGAAAGTGTCCCTACATCCCAATTCCCATATAGATACCTAGTCACAACATAGTCCAAAAGGACATAGAGGAAGTACAGAAGCAGAATATCATTATATTATATATCGCATATCAATCAAGTAATCAACTTACACAACTACAACATACTCGTAAACATTTGGATTGGTACAAAAGGAAGATTAAATTATAAAACCAATCAACACTTAAAAGTTAGGAAGAAACAACGAAAAGGATCAAATATTACCTCAACAAAACTTATTGCCTTCTTAGCACTTTCTTGCCCGACCCGCACACCATGAGTCTGCAAATACATTGTGTGACAGTAAGTTTTTGTATTTCATAAATTAAAATTGTCACTACAACATTATGATTGTGAGACTGTTTATTTCCATCTACTATTTTCATTTTCAGTTGACATTTTATCATCTATAAAGGATAAAAAAAAAAAAAACATCTTATTTCATTTTATGTCCTATTTCCAATCAGTATTGTCAAATATAGCAGCTAAAGGTTAGTGGAAATTTGAACAAATCACAATTATTTTGTGATACACTATTGTGTAATTTGAACAAACAACTATTCTCTAGGATCGGCGATTGACAACATTGTTTCCAACATTGAGCATTCCTTTGTCAAAAGGAGATTAAAACAACCTACCTTATTTTCAAGGTTTGATTAATAATTTAACTAAAAAAAATCTCCGTAACATTTCGAACATAAGCTTTTATAAACACACAAAAATTAAGCCGACTCAAACATGGACTTTGCTAAGAGTCCCACATTGGATGAGATAAGACCAACATGTGTTAAGCCCAACCAAAATTCTAATTTGGTATCAAAGCCTATGAAAGATTTGTTAGGCCACTCTAGTCATGCTCCAGATCTTTAGTCTTGGGCATGAGGGGGAGTGATAAGAGTTCCAAGCACGGAATTTAGAACATAAGCTTTTACAAGCACACAAAAATTAAGCCGATCCAAACATGCACTTAGTTAGCAATCCAACCCAAAGAAAATGTGTTTATAAGTATGGACACTTCTCACCTTACTAACAGGTTTTTGTAAGGTTGAGTTAAGCTCAACCAAAATTCTAAGATGGCATCAGAGTTTATCGAAGATCCGTTGAGTCACTCTGGTCACGCTCCAGATGTTTAGAGCCTATCGAAAATTCACAATTTAGAACTCATTTTTTTAAACTCCATCTAAACGCTGCGTTTGGTCTATAGTTACAGTTACAAGTTTCGGTTAGTTGGTTAACATTAGAATAATTGTAAGAAATAAAATAAATAAAAAATATTTAAAAATGCGTTTTGCGCACCTGCATGAGGAGCTTGATACGATCGAGCGGCGCAGTGAACGTCTTCGCAGCAGCGCCAGCGAATGCTCCGGCGGCGAAGAGAGCGGCGTCTCTCGGAACAAACGCTAATGCAGCGAGTGGATGTTTGAGAAGCTGAGACGGCGTCGGAGCGAAATGGTTGTGAATTTTGGGTTCGGCGACGGAGATAGAAGCGAATTTGGTGTCGCAGGTGGTGGAGAAGGTGAGTGTGGCGTTATGACGGAGAGGGGAATAGGAATTGGGTGAAACGACGTCGCATTTGAGGTTGGGAATTTTGCGCCATGAGATTATGGCAGTTTCGTCGTTAAAGGACATTTTGAAGAAGAGGAGATAAGGCGCTGTGGATGGAGAAGGATGGCGCGTTTCAAAAACTCTCCCACGACACAACTGTTTCTTAGTTGTCACTCAGATTTATAGATGTAAAATATTCAAAAAAAAATGTTGAATGTGAAAAATAAATATCTTCTTTTTACACTCTCCTTTATATTTTCATCTTAACACGCAATAAGAAATATGATTAATTTTGTATGCGAATAAGATATTAGAGTTGTTTTAAAAAATTGTTTTTAATAAATGTTATGGGAAAGATAAATTAAAGAATTGAAAAATAAGAGGTTAATAAATAACTAATGGTATAATAGGAAAAATAACATTAATGTTTCATTGGTATTGTAAAACAACTTATAATTTGAAGAAAATTTTTTTCCAAAAGTGACTTATAATTTAAGACAGAGAGAGAGAGTATTATTTTAACTTTGAAAAATGTTAATGATTGTCTCAAGGGCAGATCTTTAAATAGTAACTCTTTAAGAAAATTTGTGTAATCAATGCATTGAAAATTAAAATATTTGACTTTCTAATAAAATAATTTCTTATTTTTGAATCCTTAAAGAGTACCACATGGACACTCGTTATCAAGATCCTTTAACTTTCAAGTTAAGGATGACAATGAACACCCTTTGGACAGAGTACTATACTATTCATCTTTATACCAGCGTTTATAAAAAATCATCGTACTTGAACTCATACCTTCGTGGGCAACAAGTTTGGTGCTTGTTCATGGACCCCCCCCCCCCCCCCCCCCCAAGACACTTAAGTGCTCGTACCCGCGTCAATTACTCGCACTTAAACAATAAAAGACAATAAATAACGCAAAAAACATCACAGCGTAATTAAAATATTATCTAAATTTTATAAATCAACTTATAGAATATTACACATCGTAGCATTTCGCCAAATAAAAAGCATCTAAAGAATGAAAAAGATGCATATTACAATAAACATCAAAGACTTAGGATTAATTAACTAATTTTAGTATTATATAAGATTATATATACTATATATAAAGAGAATACATGATTTTAGGTTTATTTTTTAATTTTCAATTATGCTCTTAAACAAATTTGGCTATAAAAATGTTATATTTGTAATATCCCGCTTAAATATTATCTGTCAGCAGAATCAATTTAGATGTGTTTGAGGAAGCTAATTGAGAGAAGGGCATTAGAGTCATTTTGGCAAGGGTATCTATACCTAAACCAAGCTATTTTTCTTCATTTTCCACTTCCATTTCGCTCACTTCTGAAAACTCACTCCCTCTTTTCTCTCTTCTCTCACTCATACTCACCCTCCCTCAAGAATAAACTCCATTAAACTCATTTTCAACTCTCAATCTATCCAACATGCATTGAACCCATGACAATCCTTGTCACATTCTGACCTTAATGCATGTTTGATTTCCTCTTCCTCTTCATGTATGACTGAATTCCTGTCCTTTTAATCCTCTTTGGGAATTCCTTCATGTTTAAATGATTAGCTGTTGCATGTTTGGCATGGCTTGATTATGGTAATCGATTACATGCTTCAGATTTTCAACTACGAGACTTATGGTAATCGATTACCACCATATGGTAATCGATTACCAGTATTCAAAATTTCAAAATTTGCATTCCAAATCACTCCAAATGTTTCCTAACTTATTTCTAACTTCCTCCAAACTTGCCCTCAACACCAATGGAGTCTCTTAAGAGTAAATTAGGCTAGAAACATGATTAATACTTAATACATCACAAGAGTGTATGTTTATGGTTGAAATGTTATCACCCGGATAGATTTCTAACCTTTAGAAACGGGGACTTCTCATAAAAGAACTCGACTTAGATAGTCGAGGCCAGTTATGATCAGAATGAATCAGAACATACACAGATAAGTATATGAAAGTATAATGAATGTACTCAGATAATAACATATTAGATATATGTTACATAATAATAATTCAGATAAGTTGTATCCCGTAGTATGCCCAAGTTAGGCTGGTGGGATTTTCTCAGATAAAAAATTCATACAACATTAATAATTAATTAAGTTGCATCTTTTGTTGTCCACGCCAGTGGGACACGGAAGGTTCCTGCCAGTGGGACGGGACACTTTCCATAAGGATGGCCCGCAGGACACTTTCACCGGCCAGTGGGACGGAACATTTTCACCGGTCAGCAGTGGTATGTGGTTGGGGTTACTCCACTTGATGCATTCCGTAAAATGAACTCAGATTAATTGTTTGTTCAACGCTAACATTCTAACATAATTATGATTATGATATGAATATTATTATGACAAAAACTATGATAGTATACAGATTAGCAATCCTAGATTTCCCCTAATCGCTAAGATATGCAGGACAGATAGAAAACCCTAATTTAGGGCTATGTAGAGACAAATGGCAATCGTAGGGTCCCTGAGGTTGCCTACACCTAGGATAGGTGAAACTCACTGATACATCATGTCTCACCCCATTCCCTTTATTTCTTTTCAGATAAGCAGGTTGATCGTGGCAGGAACAAGCAGAAGAAGAGCCGGAGAACTAAGCATATATGTCTCGCATTAGGCCACTAGTCGTATTACTTTGTATATTGTGTACTCATTAGTTAGTGCACTATCATTCAAAGAAGGATTTTACTTTTTTACTCTTCAGTCAATGCATTTGTATTCTGAAATTTGTAATTTTAATGTATCCAATACTAAGTTTGATACACATACTAAATATTCTAGACAGTTTAGTATGGGTGTTACAATATTGTTGGGTCATTAAAAAAGATAAGATTTATATTATATTTGTTGTATTGTTGGTGTCATTCAAAAAGGTAAACATAGTTTGTTACAATTCGAAAATCACAAATATCTAAATATATAATTTAATCAAATCAAAATTTAATAAAAAAAATATTGTTCATAACTTATACGCATTAGTACAATAAACCGATCAGATAGACGAGCACCGAGTGTCCATCTGAACAATAGTAGTTATAGTCTATAAAATGTGCGGGTTGCCCAAGCCTAGGCCTAATATTGTGGGTATTTACATATACATTGAGCTTGGGTCCAATTGTTATCCCTATAAGGATGGCAAAAAAAACCATCGATCGTGGGTATTGCAAGAGTATTAAAAACATAAATATATTTGAAATCCACCAAAACTAAAATCGTCTAAAGTCTCACCTTAATGTATTTTTGTGCTTTTCGTATTTTTCGTATTAAAGACGTTTTAGTTTAATAGAGAAACCAAATATTCATTCAAGGTTTTGGTGGAAACTCACGCTGCTGGTCTTTTTGGCACCTTTTGTTGGACAACATGAGTAAAAGATTATCTAGTTAGAACGGTAAAAATATTTCAATGGATGTTCGTCTTGTTATTCTCAAATATGTCTTGTTGTCTCTTATGATTTATTTGCTTTCGTTCTTCAAGGCTCCCACAAGAAGGATATTCTTAATTGTTTGCAAATAATTTGGATACCTTCCATTTGGATTATTTGGAAGTAGCGTAATCTCATGATTTTTCATAATAAAGAGTAGTCTCTTGCGTAGATTGTTGACAGGGAGAAACTTCATTCGTGGTGGTGGTCTAAGGTGTAAATGCCTAATTTAACTTTTGATTTCCATGTTTGGTGGAGTAATCCGTCAATTTGTATTGGTTATTCCATCAGGTAATGCTACTCGTTGGCTTTTAAATCTTCTTTGCCTTTAAAGTTTTTACCTTGTAGATTGAGACCTTGTTCTAATACCTTGGTAAATTGATACCTTATTATATTCCAGTTGGCTTTTTAAAAAAAAGGTTGTGAAGTATTATCCCATTATATTCCTTTTTATCCTCCCTTTACTCAATGCGGTCTCTTTTCTTTCTATCCAAATTCCAATAATTGATAAACCAAACAGATATTTTTTCCTTAGTTTAAAAATCAAACAAACTTTACATGAGTTGTTTATGATAGTATAACTGTCCAAACCAGCAAATTGTGTGTGTAGAGGAGTGTGGACGATGACTAGGACTTAGTGGGTGACAAGTGAGATCCACTAGCCCATAGATTTAGGTGGAGGTGTGAGTGATAATTGTAAACTTATGGTGTGAGTGAATTAACCCGTGGGGGAGGAAATGAGAGATCAATTATGTAGTTCAATCAATGATCTAATCTAATTATTCAACCAATATATATGTGATGTACGGAAAGTCGATTATTTCATTGACTAGTAAATGTGGTAGTTGATCATGAAATGAAATGATAGTTGTTGTTAAGCATGGGTTAATGCTTTCAAAAGACGACAACAACAACAACTAAAGATTATCCCACTAAGTGGGGTCGAATACATGAACCGAAATACGTCATATTGTTCTATCATAAACCATATTTAAATCCAACTCATTAATCTATAAATCTTTCCTAATAGTTTCTCTTATAGTTTTTCTAGGTCTTCCTATACCTCTTGTAATATGACTATCCTCTATTTGATCTACCATTCTTACTACATAATCTAAATGTTTTCTCTCTACACGTCCAAACTACATAAACCCATTTTTCACGATATTTATACTATATGTGCTACCCCAACTATCTCTACGATGTTGTCATTTTTAATATTATCTCATCTATCTAGTCTTGCCACACATCCAACACAACATCTCCATCTCCACACACTACTTTATTCTTGTGCTTGTTATTAACCGTCCAATACTCTGTTCCATAAAACATCGCTGGTCTGACAACTGTCTGATATTTTTTCACTTCAACTTAAACGGTACGTTTGTATTACATAAAACACCTGAAGTTCTTCTCCATTTCAACCATCCAACTTGAATACAATGATTTACATCTGCTTTTATTTCTCCGTCATTTTGTACTATGAATCCAGGATATTTAAACTGTGTAACTTGTATGATATGATCTCCAACTTTCACCTCTAAGGTAGAACTACTTCACCTTTTGCTGAAATTACATTACATATATTATGTCATGCTTTTGTTGAAGTAAAAATCTTTTTGATGAATATTTTAATGATAATAAACCTTATGGAATAAATGATAAGTTTTATGAATGGTGATCTACTGATGTCTGCACTTGAGTTTTTGTTAAAAGAACAGGAATCACATAAGTGGATAAGCTAGAAGCCACTCACATCAATAAGTGCATTATATCTACTCCACAATGAAAGAATGAGTATACCATCAGTTGAAACAACAGTATCATAACTCCATGAAGATTCATAGCTCAAGAATCATGATGCAAGAACTTACATCATAAGCGACACAAGAAGGTGCTTGAAGTTATGTGACAAAACTCGCATTGAGTTTTATGTTATATGATTTGAAGATCCTCCATGGGTAAACAAGATAAAAGGAAATATGTATACAAGTTAGGAAGATTCTCAGAACCTCCTCAAAGTATCACACTTCTAAAGCTTCTAAGGATAAGAAGTTCAGAGTTTAGAATGTTCTCTTGAACAGAGTTCAGAATGTTCATATGAATGTAGTTCATAATGATCATGAACAATTAACCCATAATATTTCCAGAAATATTAAAGGATTACTTAATGGATAAACAAGAATATTTAAAGTCATCAGTTAGAAGCAATGATGCAAAGAAATATTCTTTTGAACTTCAAAGAAAGAATCATCTTGTTTGTCAAAACAAATGATCTCTCATTTATATGCTTCAAGTAGTTTTTGAAGGGAATAAATAAACAACCTTCATAAGTTTCAAAGTACTGAAGAACATTAGAATGTTTAAGGACATCAGAATGTTCAACATAAAGTACAACTGTCAAAAAGAAGGAACCCAGAAGAAACATTCTGAAGTTCATATGTATGAACCCAGAAGGAGTTCAGAAGGTTGCTCAGAAGGTTCGTTAGAGCAAACCCAAAATTCAATGTCCACACTAAGAACATACAAGAATAAATGTGATATGAACATATCATATGCAGAAAAAGATTTCGACTTTGGATCAAGAAATCATTAAAGACATCTATAGTGATTAAAGGATTAATGGACTTTGATAGTTTTTGGTATTTAACTTGTGCTCTTGAGTGTTTTACTAAGACAGGAACAAAGTATAAATCATACCAAGATACAAGAAATCAAAGGACATTTGAATTCATGAACTAACTTTGAGTTGAGAAAGTTAGTTCAGAATGTTGCTCAAAGATCAGAATGTTCAAGCAGAGTTCCGAAGGTTGTTCTTACACAAGCCCAGAAACTCAAGAACATTATCAAGAACATGCAAGTCACACGTGACATGAATAAATGTCCAGGAACGTACACTTGCATGGATCAATCAAGCAATAAAGGCATTTACAAGATTAATGTCAAAAAGGATATTCAATGTTCATTTAAGACTATGAACATTGAAGTGCTAGGAATATTCCAAAAGGGAATATCATCCTAGATGTTTAAATTTTTGCACTTCATTGATGTTTTACTATTAGGATTTGATTTCATCAAATGGAAGTCTTACAAATCATCCTAAGTAAAACAAAAGAACATTCTGAAGTTCAGAAAGTTCAATACATCACATGCTTTAATTCTGACAGCAACAATAAAGTGATTGGAAAAGTAAAGCAAAAACAAGATTACAATCTCCAAGTCAGAATCAATAAGATTTTGACACATAAGGGAGTTGGTACAGTACAAGACCAGCAAAATCCCCTAAAGCATGAGCATGAAGTGACAGTTCCACTTTCCTCTCTCCTGCACACAATCTAAGACAGATCTGCAAAGCTTTTGGCTCAGGAACTTTTTGAAGTACTGCACGCATATCAAAAGCAAGTCACCAACCCAGATCTTCATATGATATTCATAGGATGAGCCCAGAAATTCATCTGACATTCATCCATATGAAACCCAGATGAATATCATGATGAACCCAAATGAAGATCATCAAGAATGCAACAACGTTCTGAAGTATTCTCAAGAACACAATAACATTCTGAAGTTCAGAATGTTCACCCAGATTTTTAAGTAAAAGTCAGTGGGGCCCAGGACACATGGCACAACACCATTGGTCACCCTCCAACAGCTACAAGAGACCAATAACTCTATAAATAGAAGTGAAAGGCTCAACATTACTTACACCATTGCAAAGCATACAAGAAAACATCTGAAAAATGTTTGAAGCTTTAGCATTTCGAATTGATCATCACTGAGATTTCAAATTGTCTCTTAAAGTGTAAATCAATTCTCTTTTATCTTGTTAAAGATAATTTCTCCCTCCTTTCTTCTCTTCTAATTGTCTTCATCTTGACTACATTTCTTCAAAACTCCAATCAATTGTAAAGAGCAAATCTCATCTAGTTTTAAGGGTATTAAAGTCTAGGTTGAGTAACATAGTGCAAGGTCTGGGGTGACTTAGCACAAAAAGTTGAGAGTCTGCTAAGGCTTAGAGAATACAGGTTGTAACTGTTCCAAGGGAACAAGATTGTACGGTGCAGGATTTGAGAGGTTATCGCAAGCATCATAGTGGAAAACTCTCACAGTTGTGAGGAGTGGACTAGCCCACATTGGGTGAACCACTATAATTCTCGTGTGTCATATTCTCTACCTTTACTCTTTATTTTCAGCATAAATGTTTGAATTCACTTTACACACCATTATCACTTTCTTCATTCTTTATTACACTAACAGTTCTGAACGTACTTCAGAACGTTCTGAACTTAACCAAGTTTTTATTTCTTCCAAGTATCAACTTGAGAATAATTTACAACAAGTGTAGGTTAAATTTAAAAAGGGCCACAATTCAAACCTCTCATTTCTTGTGACTATTATTTCCACTTCAGCTTTTACTTAGACGAAAGTCATATGCTTCTAAGACTTGTCTCCAAGTCTCTAACATCCCATTCAATTCTTCCCTGTACTCTCCAATTAAGACTACAACATCTGCAAAACACATACATCTCGGTGTTAGCTGTTGGATGTATTTCGTAAGTACAACCGAAACTAATGTAAAAAGATAAAAGAGTAGGGTTGACCCTTGGTCCTATCCTTGTTATGAAAATATCATTGATAATGCATCCAAAATACAAATCATAAAATCCCTGAAGTTGTCTAAAGTATAAGATATGAGATCATTTAAAAAACAAAAAATTTGGAAGGAAAATTGCAACAACTTTTCTGAATCCAAAAAATTGTTTAAAAGACTTAAGAACTTTAATATTACGATATAAGATCTTTTTTTTATAAAAAAACTACAAAAAAAAGCAAAAAATTAGGAAGGAAATTTGCAACAACTTTTTTTGCTCCAAAAAGCTGTCTAAGAGACTTAAGAACTTTTATATATAAGATATGTAATCATTTTCTAAAAAAATAAAGAAAGATAAAAAAATTAGGAAGAAATGGGCAACAACTTTTTTGACTCCAAAAAGATGTCCGAGAGATTTAAGAACTTTTATATATAAGATATGCGATCACTTTCTAAAAAAATAAAGAAAGAGAAAAAAATTAGGAAGAAAATTTGCAACAACTTTTTTGGCTCCAAAAAGTTGTCTAAGAGACTTGAGAACTTTTATATATAAGACTAGTAATTGGACATGTGCGATACACGAGAAGTTTAATATATCATAGACTAATAAATGTGTTAGTTGAACATGAAATGTTATAATAATTGTTGTTTTGCATAAGTTATTGCTTCCAAAAGACAACAACACAAAAACAACAACAACAACCAAACATTATTCCACTGTTTTGAGACAACTATTTTGAAGGAAAAAATTATGAAGGAAATTTGAGACAATTGTTTTGACTCTAAAAAATTATCTAAAAGACTTAAAAATATTTATATATAAGATTTACGGTTATCGTCCCCAAGAAACGGATGCACTTCTTTTTTCCACTAAAAAAATAGATGTAAAATAGTTAGGGTCAAGTAAGTTTTTTGTCGTTATAAGGGTGAAGGTTAGGATACACAAGGGAGTGTTTTTGGGTATCATACAAAAAGTTTTTTTAGCCATTAGATTAAAAGGAACATTGATCCTTATTATAGTCTCTCTATACTATATCTTTTTCACTTGCCTTCAACTTCTTCACCCACCACAAGACTACAACCTATTTCCATATTCCCTTGTGTATCTTCAGCACGTTTCAACTCACCCTCAACTTGATCTTCTTCATCAATATTTCTACCTCTCTTCTTAGCTAATTCCTGCTCAATATACTTAACTCTGTTCATTGATTCATTCATATATCAATATTCATTCAAAATCAACAATTAAAAAAAACTGAAATTCAATAAACTCATACATATTGGGATCTTCGTCCAAAATAGCAGTTTCTTGAGCAAAAGTATCTTGAAGTACAAGATCATCCTTATCACCGCCGGCGTCGTTCTTATCAACGGTTTTAGCAGCTAAACAGCCGAAAATTCCAGACTGAGATTATTGTACAGTTAGGGTTGCGGGGATGCCTGATTTTCTTTCTCGTTGTTTCTGGAGAAGCTTGATTACTTCCAATGCAACCTGTTACACGTTAATTTAAATAATCATTGGTGAAATCAAAACCCTAATGTAAAAAAAAAATTGAAGTGAAAAAGAAAAACCTTTTTTCACTTTCGTCATCAGATTCGTTGTTTTATTGAGATTGTGGAGGTTGGTCGTGTTCTTCTGTTGGAGTACTTAAATCCTTTTTGAATTTATGGG
Organism: Medicago ruthenica; assembly: GCA_018208015.1. Taxonomy (NCBI): domain Eukaryota; kingdom Viridiplantae; phylum Streptophyta; class Magnoliopsida; order Fabales; family Fabaceae; genus Medicago; species Medicago ruthenica. The sequence goes on along the minus strand of CM031377.1, from coordinate 44,535,682 downwards.
TTTAGGTGTTGAAGTTGTGATGAAGATGATGAAGGTTGAAGGCAAGTGAAAAAGATATAGTATAGAGAGACTATAATAAGGATCAATGTTCCTTTTAATCTAATGGCTAAAAAAAACTTTTTGTATAGTACCCAAAAACATTCCCTTGTGTATCCTAACCTTCACCCGTTATAAGTAATAAACTGTTTAGTTCCTCAAGTTTTGAAAATTAAATGGAAACATGTGACACTGCCACATCGTCATCTATAACCTCTATTTAACAGCAAATACAATAATTGGTGAGGAATTTATTTTTTATTGAACTAAAATTGCTCAAATTGTTTTAGGGATAGAAGCGAAATTTAATGACTTGAACACACTTCGGAGAATTTGGGGGAGAGATAGCCACATGGTATAAGTTGATGTGGACGTCTCATTCAAAAATGTGTATAGTGTAAACAGATAAAAAAGATAGATATATAGATAGAGGTAAATAAGACATATCTCTATTAACAATGTTGATATTGTTAAACTGTACTTCTAAGTTGAATTCAGGACTTCTCAATTGAGTGTGTGAATTTTAGATGATGTTTGTCACTTCATTTACATATTAAAAAAAATTAGATGCATCAGTACCAAAAATTGAAATGCCGAAGAGTGTAACAAAATATATATCGAATATTTCTTCTTCTTTTTTTTGTAATTATTTCCATGAGACCTTGGGATTGTCAATATAGGAGTCTTATACAAATGCGGGATATTACTCCCGGAGCACTTAGAACATCCACATCCATAACACTTATTTCCGTTGCTTAAATGAACTCTGGACCGTAGATCCCACCATTGAAGGCTTGAGATCCTAAAGACAAGGGTATGAACCCTTGGAATAAGGCTGGGCGCCCTCATGGAGGGCACAGTGCCCACTTTACAGTCATAAGTAACCCTAGGTGACCTCCATGAAGGACACCCTTTGGGGGCGCCCACAACAGTCCACAAGGGTGCCCTAGTCATAGTTTTGGCCCTTTACAATTTGGGCCCAAAACTATGACCGGATAGGCCCAAGTGAAGGCTACAAATAGTAACCTTGGGATCATTCCCAAGGCATGACCTAAACAAACTCTGAAACCCTAGTTTTCATAGATTGTACTCACAGCTAGTACAGTTGGCGCCCACCGTGGGGCTGCGGTAAAACTAACCTAGCCACCATCTCCGAAGAAAAGGCAGTCGATCCGCGGCCTCTGAAAACCATCAGAACGCCGTGAATCCACCATATTTCTCAGGAGCAACCCTGAAACTTCCGAATCCGCCGCGATTCAACCCTAACCCTAATCAAACGTTCAACCTAACTTGTTCTTTGTTCAGAAACCAATCCTCTATCTGACATTTTCGATCCTAACCGCTAATCTTCAACCACTAACCTTAATCTTCATAACCGACCCAAACGACCATCTTCGCACCGTTAATGATGGACCCAAAGGCCGTAGAAGCAATACAGCAACTGATCCGGCAGCTTCGTAACTGTAACGAAGCCTTGCAAACAACCACGGAAGGAAAGGGAGCCAACAGCAGCAAGGCTCACCAAGTAAATGCAATCGACTTAAACCCAAGGAAAGAGTTCCAGAACGAGCGCCTTGAGCCCACAGAAGACCTGAAAGAAGTCATAATAGGCCCTGAACCACATCAAACAACTAAGGTGGGGACTTCTCTAAATCCCGCCGAAGAGCAAAGTCTGGTAGATCTTCTGAAAAAAACTTAGACTTGTTCGCCTGGCAACCATCAGATATGCCTGACATAGACCCTGCCATCGTATGCCACCACCTCGCCCTACACCCGGGAGTGAAGCCGGTCGCTCAGCGCAAAAGGAAGTTAGGCGAAGAAAGGAGGAAAGCAGTAGATGAAGAAGTCGCTAAACTAAAAGATGCTTGTTTCATAAGTGAGATCAAATATCCTACATTGCTGGCCAACGACGTCCTCGTGAAAAAATCTAACGGAAAATGGCGCATGTGCGTCGATTACACCGATTTAAACACCGCCTGTCCAAAAGACCCTTATCCCCTCCCAAATATTGAGCACCTGATTGACAACGCCTCAGGTTATCAAACCCTAAGTTTTATGGATGCATACTCCGGTTACAATCAAATAAAGATGGATCCCCTCGACGCCCAAAAAACCGCTTTCATGACCAACCACCAAAACTATCACTACGAAGTCATGCCTTTCGGCTTGAAGAACGCCGACGCTACTTTTCAAAGATTGATGGACACCACCTTCGCAAAGCAAATCGGAAAAAACTTGGAGGTCTACATCGACGACTTGGTGGTGAAGACAAAGCAAGATAAAAGCCATTCAAAAGACCTGGAAGAGATCTTCGATCAGGTCCGAGCATACAACATGCGCCTCAACCCAGCCAAATGCTCTTTTGGGGTTCACGCAGGAAAATTCCTGGGCTTTATGCTGACCAGGCGCGGTATCAAAGCAAACCCTGACAAATGTCAAGCGATAATCTACATGAGAAGCCCCTCCAATATCAAAGAAGTGCAGCAGTTGACAGGTAGGCTCACGACACTTTCCAGGTTTTTATCTTGTGTCGGCGATAAAGCTTTCTCTTTTTTTGCCTCAATAAAGAAGAAGAAACTTTTTCAATGGACCGAAGAATGCGAGGAGGCTTTCGCAAAGATAAAAACGTTTCTCTCCAGCCCGCCAGTTTTACATCGTCTAGATGCGGGCGCCGTTCTTTTCCTAAACCTGTCTATATCAGAGAACGCCATGAGTTCCGTCCTCGTGCAAGATTCTGACGAAGGTGAAAAGCCAGTTTATTTTGTGAGCAAAGTATTCAAGGGAGCAGAACTGAGATACCAGAAAATAGAGCGCCTCGCTCTAGCAGTAGTGGCAACGGCGAGGAAATTGCGCCCATATTTTCAAGGACACAAAGTCGTTGTCAAATCCAATTACCCCATCAAGCAAGTATTTGGGAAGCCAGACCTCGAGGGAAAAATGGTATCCTGGGCGGTAGAATTATCTGAATACGACATCCAATATCTTCCCAGAGGTAGCATAAAGTCGCAGGTTCTGGCAGATTTCCTAGTAGAATTTTCATCCCCGGTGGAAGAAACCGCCCCTTTCGTATGGCTATTGTCGGTCGACGGATCATCAAACCTCAAAGGCAGTGGAGCCGGCATAGTGTTGGAGGGACCAGGGGGCCTAATCATAGAGCAGTCGCTTAGATTCGAGTTCAAGGCGAGCAACAACCAGGCAGAGTACGAAGCCCTCGTGGTAGGCATGAAGTTAGCACAAGAGATGGGAGCTGAAAACTTAAGACCGAAGAGTGACTCCCAGTTGGTGACAAGTCAGATCATCGGGGAGTACCAAGCAAAGGACAATCAACTTATTAAATTTTTAGCAAAAGTCAATAGTTTATCCTCCACCTTCAAGTTCTTCGAAGCAGTCTACGTTCCAAGGGAGCAAAATTCAAGAGCAGACCTCTTGTCTAAGCTTGCCAGCACCAATCGCCCGGGAAACAACAGAACGGTCATCAAAGAGGTGCTGGCAACCCCTAGCACAGAAATAATGGAAGTAGGCGCCGTGGAAAAAGAAGATGAGGGGTGGATGACGCCGCTTATCAAATATCTCACAGGAGCGTTTAATCCCAAAAACGAGGAGGAAGAGCTACAAATACGAAAGAAGGCCTCGAAGTATTGCATGGTCGCTGGCAAATTATACAAGAGGGGCAAGGCAACACCTCTGCTCAGATGCCTAGGTGAAAACGAGACCCACCTCGTCCTCTTAGAGGTGCACGAAGGAGTGTGCGAAGCCACATAGGCGGGCGATCCCTGGCCGCAAAACTCTTAAGAGCAGGTTACTACTGGCCAATGATGATCGAAGAAAGCACCGACTTTGTAAGGTCGTCGCGTCCACTCGAATTGGCAAGCTACTACCCAACTGGGAAGGACCGTATCGAATCAGAGAAAAGCTTGCACACGGAGCGTACAAACTAGAGGAGCTGAATGGAGACACGATACCACGAACCTGGAATGCAGTTAACCTGCGCCATTACTACAGCTGAGTATTTCATCATTTTTTACAAACAAGCCACGTAGGACAAAATTGCTGAAATATTTGTATTTTCTTTTTAGAAGTCTTTGTATTTTGATTTTCGACTAATGAAAAGGAATAGGGGAGCACTCTTTTCCCCGCGAAAGCTGGGGTTTTTAATGAGGCACCCGTTTCTGTTTACTTTTATCTCTGCCATGACTCCAATATTACAGACATCACCGGAACAAGACAAACATCGTCAACTTGCAAAAGGAGACGCCATATGATTCGTTAACCCCAATGGGGTTGCCACCTAATTCCTTAACCCCAATGAGGGCTCTAAGACGTCGTGAGCTTAAAAAGAAATCGCCACCTAATTCCTTAACCCCAAAGAGGGCTCTAAGATGTCGTGAGCTTAAAAAGAAATCGCCACCTGATTCCTTAACCCCAAAGAGGGCTCTAAGACGTCGTGAGCCAAAAATGAGATTGCCGCCTAATTCCTTAACCCCAAAGAGGGCTCTAAGACGTCGTGAGCCGAAAATGAGATCGCCGCCTAATTCCTTAACCCCAAAGAGGGCTCTAAGACGTCGTGAGCCGAAAATGAGATCGCCACCTAATTCCTTAACCCCAAAGAGGGCTCTAAGACGTCGTGAGCCGAAAACAAGATCGCCGCCTAATTCCTCAACTCCCTAAAGGGGGCCCTAAAGAGTCATGCGCCAAAAGAAACAGCCCACAATTCTCAACATTATTATGAAACAAGCACAAGTAATGGCCACCGCCCTAGATGTGCTTTCCAAAATGAATAAATTCGAAGATAAAAAGAACAGACGAAAAGCTTAAAAGAAACCGACGCACCATTACAAATTCAAAGAAGGGTACTGAGTTCAAAGTAAATTAAAAATTACAACAAGTAGAAATTACGGTTCGTCCACTAGGACGCCATCTACTACAACCTTGAAAGAGTCTAGAGACGAGAGGTCGACGCCCGGATGAAGAAAAGCAACCTGTTCTTTTGCACGATCGAAACCACTCTCAAAGGACATGGCTAGCTCGCCTTTGGCCTCTGAGAGCTCAACCTTCAACGCCTTCTCTCTTTCGCCTCCTGAGGCAGCCTCACCCCTCAGCTGAGTAATCATCGCGTCCTTCCCAGCCAAGTCGGCGTCATGACCGATCTTCAGATCACTAAGACACTCGTCACATTCAGACCTCATCGCCTCTTTAGCCTCCCCAATCTCTTTCTCCTTGCTCTCCTGGATTTCTTGCAACTCCTTCTCCAGCGACCTCACCTTACCCAATAACGTTTCTCCGTTATGCACCAACTCTTCATGCTTGCAATCCACGGCTATCAGGAGCATAATAGACCGCAAACAGTTTACACCCACATCCCTTGTCATAAAGGGAACGGAGTTCTGTTTCCCAGCTTCCACATCACCAGGATTAAAGACCATCTTTTCTTTCACATAAGCTCTATAATCAAAATCTTTGTTCCAGAAAGATTGGACCTCCCGGTTGGAATCAGCAAATTCAACAGCAGGACGAGAATGCGCCTTCTTGGGCCTCCTCTCCATTATCATCTTCTCCTCCACGTCTGGCGCCTTCCTCCTTTTCTCCTCTCGACCTTTCTCCTGCGCTACTTCAACGACAACGTCACACTCAGGTTGATCATCAAGAACAACCTCAGCTTTCCTCTTAGACTTGTGAAGGATAAGCCCAGAAGGATCGCTGGCGACCAACACCCCGTCCGATTTCTTGGCCTTCATCTCGTCCAAATACTTCTTCCTCTCCGCAGCAGTCAAAGGCGCCATTGATTCTACAAAGTCAAAGACAAAAACCAATACACGAGTTACTAACAGAAAAGGCGAAGAAGCCAAACAGGTAAGGTTGCGAAATCAACTCACGCAAGTAAGTCTCTAAGCTATCGACATTCCCCTCCCTATTCAGCAACTCCCGGATATCCATGGGCAACATCTTGTCCAAGAAACAAACGACATCTTTCTCATACTCACTCAACTTCTCGTAAGCAAACCCAGTAATAGAGGCTGGAGAACTCATCCAGCAGATTGGAAATTTTAACTCGCCCTGTACGCGCACTGCAGCGTCCTCGCAATCCTTTCCCCCCTCGTCCTAAGGAAGGTTTGTCTCCAATTCTTGTAATGGGAAGCGTAAGGTGGAAACAGCCGTTTTCCAGGATGGGCGCCAATAGACACCCATGACAACTTGTCTACCCCCTTAGTACCGTAAAAACTAAAGAAGGAGCCAGCAGAGGGTTCAAAGCCTAACCCCACACACGATCTCAAAAGCCCGGATGAACGCCCAACTGTTGGGCTGAAGCTGCGAGGGTGCCACGTTTAACCACTTTAGAACACTTACTTCGAAGGGCGGGAAGGGATACTTCACGCCCAAATCTTCAAAGACAGCCGTATACATATAGAAGAACTCATGAGCTATACCCTTTGGCATCCGTAAATACACTTTCTCACCAGGCGGCAGGGCTCAAGAATCACGTCTTTTTCGAATCCCGTCGAAGAAACACTAAGTTTGCTTCGAAAAAGCGCCACTCGCTGATGATCCATATACATGGACTCCGAGCGCAACACTTCGCCAGCAAAGTCCCCTTGTCTCGAACTACTAGCAGACGCCATACAACGAGTTTCTCTCATGTGAGAGGGACCTGGACGAACAGAAAGAATAACGCAATCAGACGAATTCCCACCATCATCTTTCCCCTCACTATCGCTCGAATCGCTTGAAAATTCTCCTAAAACAGAGTGGCCATAATAGGCATTTTCAAAAGCAACCCAATCGGTGGTTCCATCCGATCGTTTCGCAAGTCTAACCGCCTCTCTCAATAACATATCCCTCTCCTCCGAATTGGCCGGAGATATTATGTTACCCTCCCTATCACACTCTCTGATAACTGCCATATCCTACCCCGAAATACAAAATCGAAAAACCTAACATACAGAGTATGAATTCGAAATAGGATTACCTGTTTTGTATGAGAGCGGCAAGGAGAAAAGGAATAATCTGGTTTTGGAGAGCGCGATGATTCTCGAAACTATTAACGGTTTGTGGAAAGCATACGCTTTTGAGTGAGAAAAAAGGAGAAAGTGAAAAGGCAAAGACTGAACAGGGAACAAGGAAAGTAGATCCGAAAAGCAGTTCAAAGTACAAAGCCTGGGAAAACGCGCAGATGACTGTTAACTGCACAGATGCAAGTATTGTTTTTATATCGTTCCACAGGGATTAACGTGATATCATAAACCGTTCAACGTCGATTATCGTTTTAAGTTAGGGTTTAACCTTTTTTTTATACTACACTACTCATCATTTAAAAAGCATTATAAATAAATAGTAGAGTAATAGGACATAGAAGGTGTTAGGATTAACGTCTATCAATCAAACATCGTTTATATTCGATTGATTATAAATACGGATTCTAGCTTTTTCTTATATATGACATTATTACGTATTGTTCAACAACATCATTGATTTCCCAAATGACGTTGTGAGATCGATTGTATCGTTTAATCGATGATTTCTCAATCTATTAAACGATTCAAAAGCTTTATGATCCAATACTTAAATGTAATTATCAAAACCAAATCCCATTTCTAGAATTTCTTATCTTGATAGAATATCATTCTAAACCTAGATTCAAAAGTCTTTTTCAACAACATTTAAATCAAATATAAGATTGAAAAGCAAGAAGAAATTCAATGGTATATAAAAATGCTAGAATCATATATTTAATAATCAAAAGTTTACAACATGGAATGATTGATTACCTATTAATCCCAACAAAGGAGATTAGTTGATCATTGTCATGACAACTATTGCAAAATAAGAAAGGAATATGAAGATATAATAGAGCTTGATGTCTCAAAGCTTCTCAATGTCTTCTTCAATCCAAATCAATTTGCTATTTGAAGTTTTTCTCCTTCTATGCCTATTCTCTCTCTTAGATAACAACTATTTTGAGCTCTGGAAAATATTAATTCTGATAAAAAACTATATATATTGAAAATGAGCTTCAAAATCTATTTATATGCTGAGAAAATGCTCGCTCGCTACAAGCGACCAGCCTGTCGCTTGTAGCGAGGAAGTCAACTGGCCAACGGATGTGTTCCACGTCATCACCAAGCATTAAACCGCCCTCTGGTCGCTGTAGCGACAAGGTCTGTCGCTACAAGCGATGGATCATTGAAATTCCCTGCCTAGGCTCGCTTCAAGCGTCCAGTTCATCGCTTCAAGCGATGAACCCTTGTAAATCCCTGCCTAAGCTCGCTTCTAGCGATGGAAGCTGCGCTTCAAGCGATGAAACCCTGGAAATCCCTGCCTATCCTCGCTACTAGCGATGGCTTCTGCGCTTGTAGCGATGGCATCAAGAAAAGCTTCATTCTTTTGCATCAATCAGGTCCAAGCATGTATTTCCTGCATAATCACATGGGGTAAGGCTTAGGATCACAATTATTGCATTTTTAACACAAATATGCTCTAATCCTAAGGTAACTTGCAAAACAAGTAATCATAAGTGCCCTAAAATGTATCAAAATATAACAACTTTTAGGCACTTATCAAACTCTCCCCAACTTACATTTTGGTTTGTCCTCAAACCAAAGACTCAAAAGGAAATTTTCATAGCTTTTAAACCACAGTATTGAGCAATTAGCAAAGGATTCAAAAGTGCGAAGAAATAAACATCAGATGAGTGATTCAAATGTGATTGCGCAAGCTAAAGTTCAGTTTCTCATTAAACAAGATACATACTATAAATGTGAACTAGTTCTAAACACAAGGAATCAAATCACACAATCCTAAACAAGCAACATGTTTAAATTTGAACCAAACCTAACACACTTCTATATAAAGTATATGAACAATTTGAAATCTCTTGTGAGGGTATGAACACTCATCCAACAAGCATGATAACATTCCAATTAAATTATGTGTCCATATAATTATCATTTCCAAAAGCATAAAAGGCATTGATCAAAAGGTCTTTAAGGGTTGTAATTGGGCTAGGTTACAAAAGAATTGTCATATGTGGGATATTTGAATTCAAATGGCCAAGCAAAAGGAACATTCAATCTAATTACACTTCCTTCTTTTTCCAATACAACACTTGGTGAATTTCATACTTTTCTATTCTTGATTGATCTTGACAACTTTTTCTTTGAATTATTGCAAACCTTTTCATTTTTTCTCTTTTCTTTTTCTTGGTTTGCTTTTCTTTCTTTTTTCTTTTCTTTTCTTTTCTTGTTGTCAAGACCAATTAACACATTCACCCTTACATTGACATAAACATAACCTTCCTTTCTCCCCAACTTATTTCAATGATACCCTAATCGAATGTTCCTTTATCATTATGGCAAAGGTCAATAAAAACGATGGATAAGGGTTCACAAGAAAACAACTATCAGAATTTAATAAAGAGTTAACTATGAACTGAATTTTTTTACAAACTCCGGCAATTTAAATAAGCAATTGAGCTTATTAAAATTGACAGTTCACAGTTAACAATTCTGATTCAATAGGCTCAGATGGGTTAACAGATACTCACACATCTCACAGGGTAGGTTCATTTGGTCAAGTATTTCACTCAATTTCAAAAAATTTGCCTTGATCACTTCAATGCTTTTATACAAATTAAAACAACAACAGATTTAACATAAAATGACTGAGTTAAACATGAAATGTTGGTCTCCTGCATATATATACAATGGTTGAGGATACCTCACATTTTGGCTAGTTCTATATTGGTTCAAAACTAAACAAATGCTTGCGTAAAACTGAATAAATTAACTTGTGTGTAAAGAACTTATTCACATTCAAGAATATACCTAGAAAAACAAGAAAACGAGTACCTTAGCTGCGCGCTTTAACACTCATTCTATCATTATCACTCAATTGATCCTAAGCTCAAGCACTGGCTTTTGAATCTTTCATCTTTCTTTCAACATTGTTGGGATAATTTCACAAAATTTTAACCAAAAATAAATAACAAAACATAAATAAAATATAAACTATACTAACATGTTATAATCAAAATAAATAACATAATAGCATAATGTAACATCATCCATGGTACAAACAAACATAATCAAAACAAAGTACAAAGCATAATAAAAATGTTATAAAAGTACAAAGCTTAATAAATAAAATGAAAGAGATGATAAAACAAAAATTCTGCAGCTTTCATCAAAATCAGTCTGAATCTGAATCCATGTCCTCAGAATCTATCATAGCTGCAGCCATACGATCAAGGCTATTTGTAGCCTCCGATGAATCATCTCCAAGATCGTCATCAACATCAGCATCGTCGTCACCATCATCACCGGCATCCTGATCACCAGCATCTGCTGCAGCTGCCCCTCCAGGAAAGAAAGGCCTGTCCCCAGGCCAAGCTATGTGCTCAGAGAAGAAGGCTGGCGTCCATGCGCTCTGGCCACTGTCATGCAGATGACTCTGAATAGTCGTTAGAGCCCGGTGATTAGACGCATTCTGCGCCATCAGAAAAGAGCTCACCATAGAAGAGTCCCAACTCGAGAAATCCAGTGGTGGAATGGTCGGGCCCTGAGGGTGGCTAGTATGATGTGGTGGTGGTGGTACACTAGAAGGACCGGCTGATGTGGATGGTCCAGCTGAGGAAGGAGGTGGGGCAATAGGTGTGGGGGTAGAGCAGTACCTATTGATGTACCTGTCATCAATAGGGTTCTTTATCTCTTCATCTACCTGATTGGGCATGTGTACCCTAGCCCGTCTACAAAGTCCCATAATCAATCCGGGAAAGGTCAGTGGGCATTTGGGTTTGCCCGGGGGTAGAATGCCGCTCTCAGCTACTACCCTCATCTCATTTGCTATAAGCCTAGCAACGTCAACCTGACGTTGAGTAAGGATATAATGAAGAAGAGGTGTAACGTCGAGGGTGGTAGAAGAGGTATGAGATTTTGGCCGGATATTGTATAAGATCAGGGTAAGAACTACCTGAGCCGGAGTGGTCATATCCTCTCTGAAGGCTCGGAAAGGCTTACCCGAAGCCTTACTCACATCGTAGTGCTTGCCCTCCTGGAAGATGTCTCGTGCAATAAGCTCGTGATCCCAATGCCCGCTCTTCTGATGCTCAGAGAAGTCACATAGCATAGTAGGTGCTAGTGGATTATCTTCTTCACAAAGCTCCAGTGGCTTGCCCAAGTACGCATTGATGGACATTCGATCAAAGGTGATAGTGCGCCCTCGCACGTATGTAGTCCATGTGAATTCGTCAGATGGGTCTGCTGGGATTGCATTCGCGTAGAATTCCCTCACGATGTCGTAATTTATCTTCCTTGGTGGCATGCACAGAATCCCCCATTTCCTTTCGTTGATCATGTGTGCTATGCCTCCGTATTCTCCCTCTTCTGATATCTGAAACTGCTTCTTAGACCAGATTCTCCGTGTTTTCAGCTCCTCGTACCTTTCTTGATTCCTCAAACTCAAGAAACGACCCGCGTCATGCGGTTGAATGTTGGCTCTAGGTCGAGATGACGAGCTCTCAACGTTCCTTTGTCTTTTGGAAGAGGATTTGGGTGCCATTCCTACAAAAGGATTAAAACAGATGAAAATGAGGTAGGACACAAGTCAAGTTCAAATCAAAATAAAAATAAAACAAATTCTGGGCTTCGTCGCTACAGCGACAGCTTGGTCGCTTGTAGCGAGCGAACCCAGAAAATGCCTGTTTCCTGCGCTACAAGCGCTGTTCTAGCGAGGAAGACCCTTTTTTTTTAAATTTTTGATTTTCTGATTTTAAACCTACTTGTAGCATGCGAAATTAAGATTAAAGCAAATATAAATGAATAAAAATCACCTAAACTTCCTAAATCCTCAAAAACCCTAATTTATTTTGAATTTTTACATAGGTTTTTTTTTCAAAATACGAATCTTATGAACAAGAGGATGAAAGGGGAGTTTTCCTAGTGATTCTAGGTCATTTATTACAGCTTAAACTATGGCTAATCATGGGTAATCAACAGGGCATGTTCTAAATTTGCAAATTTCAAAAACCCTAAACCCTAGAATTCGTAATCAGCATGCAAGCACATTCATCAAGTAAAAAGCATAAAAACAGTAACAGAGATGGACGAAAAACATACCTGGAGTTGGATTGAGTGTAGATTGCAGAAGAATAGAGTGAAAGTGCAGGATTTTTGCAGAAATGTAAAGTAATGACAAAGTGCAGGAATGAAATAATGGAAATGGGATGTAACAGAAGTAAATATGTGCGAAAATAAAAGATAACAACGGCTAAAACATTAAATGGGTGGTTGGGAGTTAACTGAAGAGACATAGTGGCCTGGGAAATATAAAACTGATTTCTGCTACGGTCGCTACAAGCGCGCGACCTGTCGCTACAGCGACAGGCTTTAAGCCCATCGCTACAAGCGTGGTGTGGCGCTACAAGCGCAAGGTTGAAATCCATCGCTACAAGCGACAAGTGCGTCGCTACAACGACGTAGTGCAAAGTTCATCGCTACAGCGATGAATCTGTCGCTGTAGCGACCATGACAGGAAACAAAAAAATAAAATTTTGAGTTCTAGCCACTATCCCTACATGCATAAATAACTGTACAGAACTAAAATAACACTAAAAATGCAACATACTTACAAAATTGGGGTGCCTCCCAACAAGCTCTTGTTTAACGTCATTAGATCGACGCCTGATTCGCTTATGCATAAGAATCGATGAGTGAAATCGTCGTCGTGTGCCGAACAACTTCACCTCCAAAATATGGCTTCAGCCTCTGTCCATTCACTGTCCATGTTGACTTAGTGATAGGATCCTCTAATTCCACAGCTCCATAAGGTTTTACTTCCTTGATCATGAACGGACCGGACCATTTGGACTTCAATTTACCCGGAAATAGTCGTAGCCTTGCATTGAACAGCAACACCATTTGACCAGGCCTGAATTCCCTCTTCATGATCTTCTTGTCATGATACCGTTTGACCTTTTCCTTATAAAGCTTGCTTGACTGATAGGCTTGGTCACGCATTTCTTCTAACTCATTCATTTGAAGCTTTCTCTTCTCCCAGCTTGCTCTTGATCAAAGTTCAAAAACTTGAGCGCCCAAAACGCTTTGTGCTCCAACTCGACCGGCAAGTGGCATGCTTTCCCATACACCAACTGGAATGGTGTGAAACCCGTAGGAGATTTGTATGCGGTCCTATAGGCCCACAATGCTTCGTCCAGTTTCATCGCCCAATCCTTTCTTGATGAAGACACGGTCTTTTCAAGTATCCGTTTGATTTCACGGTTGGATACCTCGGCTTGACCGTTGGTCTGTGGATGGTATGGTGAAGCTACCTTGTGCTTTACTCCATAGTGCTCAAGTGCTTTTGCTAACTGTTGATTGCAGAAGTGAGAACCTCCATCACTTATTAGCACTCTTGGAGTTCCAAATCAGGAAAAGATGTTTCTTTTCAGAAACTTGACCACCGTCTTGCTATCGGCTTTCTGAGATGCTATTGCTTCTACCCACTTTGACACATAGTCAACAGCCACCAGAATATACTCGTTGTTCATAGAGGATGGAAATGGCCCTACAAAGTCAATACCCCAACAGTCGAAGACTTCGACTTCAAGGATACTTTGTAGAGGCATTTCATTCCTCTTTGAAATCCCTCCGGTTTTCTGGCAACTCTCGCATTCTTTCACATGTTCGTATGCGTCTTTGAACAAGGTGGGCCAATAAAAGCCTGCTTGAAGAACTTTTGCTCCAGTTCTTTCTCCACTATAATGACCACCATATGGCGAGTTGTGACAATGCCACATGATGTCCTTGGCTTCTTCTCTTGCAACACATCTTCTTAACAAGTGGTCTGCTCCAATCTTGAAGAGGTACGGGTCATCCCAAATGAATTGAGTTGCGTCTCTCAACAACCTCTTCTTCATTTGCCATGTGTAATCCTCCGGTATGAACCCCGTTGCTTTGTAATTGGCCATGTCAGCGAACCATGGTCTTTCTTGCACCATAAGCAACTTCTCATCCGGGAACTCTTCAAGGATGTCCCTCTCATTCTTCGTTATCTCATTGTTCACCAATCTTGACAGATGATCAGCTACTAGGTTCTCAGTCCCCTTCTTGTCCTTAATCTCCAAATCAAACTCTTGGAGTAGCAACATCCAACGGATGAGTCTCGGCTTTGAGTCGGGTTTGGTAATTAAGTACTTGATAGCTGCATGGTCAGTCCAGATAACAATTTTTGAACCTATGAGATACGAACGAAATTTTTCTAATGTGAACACTATGGCAAGTAATTCTTTTTCAGTGGTAGCATAATTGACTTGTGCGTCATTTAAAACTTTACTTGCATAGTGTATAGCATGAAAAATTTTGTTTTTGCGTTGACCTAACACCGCGCCTACCGCATAATCACTTGCATCGCACATAAGTTCAAAATCGTATGTCCAGTTTGGTGCGGTGATTATGGGTGCGGATGTTAAGCTATCCTTTAAACTATTAAAAGCATTTAAACAATCAATATCAAAATCAAAAGACTTATCTTTGTTGAGCAAGTTGCTCAATGGCTTTGCAATTTTTGAGAAGTCTTTGATGAATCTCCGATAG